>OX393566.1:5997960-6067960 GCA_947652115.1 Blastomussa wellsi | reverse complement strand
ATGAAACCAAAATTCATGAATCTGAATTTCAGTCGTACTTCTCTGAATATAGAAAAGTAGTTAATACTATGGCTACTAAAAATATTTAAAAGAACGGAAGCAGGGCCTGTTGAAAATACATTAGTGCTCCTGGATCATGCTAAACTGAAAAAATGAGCACTAAGCTGTAGCCTAATTGCAGGAAGAACATTTTGTTAAAAGAATCTGGTTGTCAGTCGTCTGTTTTGTCGATCGGTACCTTGTTACAGGAATAGGGAAAAATGTTTTAAAACGAATCTTTTGACTCTGGAATTAAATCAACCTTGACTCTTAAATGCCAGTTGTTTTGTCTGCAAATCCTGATTATCTACAGCTTCCTGCAAGGGAAGCGCTGTTTTACGCGTAATTTCCAGTTGAGTTTGAACAAGGACTCAAGTGCGAAGAAAAGGTGTTAAACATTTGAGTCGTTCATTATTGGCAAAGGAAAGGTTCTTTGTTTGGCTTAATGAATTTTTAAACATACAGAAACCGAGGAAAACCAGAAGGTAAATGGTTTCTTGGAAGAGGTGCAAATAAGTTCTGAATAATTTATGATTGAACAGCCACATACTGTTTTATGCATTCACATGACGTAACGGATTCATGTGGCGCTGGCAGTTTTCTGCTGGCATAAAAATGTTCAGAAAAGCTGTATGGCTGACAAAAATATCGCTGCCAAGAACAGTTAGTTTAGTTTACAAAACAGACGGGAAAAGCAAAAAAGCTGAAACGAACGACGCGAGAAGGTAAGGCTCGTTAAAATTCCAGTGGAATCAACATGATACCACTAAGGCAAATCAATTTCCCATGTTGACTGTTTTTATTATTTTTTTTCAACTCAGTCGCTATAATGAAATGTGCCTAGTGAGAACAGCAAACAAATATCAAGATTTATCGCATGGTCTGTCTAATATTTACCCACAACGTTCAATTTGGGCAATCTCTTTTAAAAAGACGTTTGACAGAAAATAGACTTTAAAGAGAATAGGAAACATTACCAGTTTTTCTTTGAAATAATCGCCCCATTTATTTACTAAGAGTTTTACTTCGATTCAGCATGTAATTCAAAGATCGCATGCAAGCTCTCTCTGATATTTAGGCAAGTACAGTTAAGCCATACAGCCGACCATCCTAAACTTGTTAGATCACTGAATTCTCCGATCCTCACCAGCAGAGCTCCAGTTGGTTGTGAAAATATCTTGTATGATACATATATTCGCGAGTCGGTTATATTTGTTATGCACCTATCAATGTAAATCTCGCGGGGGCGGGGGGAGTGCGTGCATAGGTGGGGGATTTGACAGTAGTTATCGTCCCGTAGTGGGGACTTTTGACCGTTTTATTGGCCTTTCTAGCAAAATTTTATTGACTTTTAGTGACTCTTTTCCCCCCGCTGGATTTACATTGATAGGTGCATGGACCCAAGCTTAAGGAGATCATTACGGGTTGTAAGAGGAGATGCCATATGTGTTGAGTTAGTTCTGATCGTCTCTCGTTTTGTCATGTATTTATCATGTAACAACATTTTCATTATCGGACATTGCATAGACGGCTCCATAGACCGATGAGTTGATCAGAATTTCAAAATCTCCAGTTCCTCTCCCTCTGTCGCCAGGCGCTCCAACTATTCTCCAAAAGAAACTATTTTTTCTTAGTTTGTAAGCTTTTTTATCTGAGCTGTTTCAACGTTCACGGCTGTAGATTAATACGTGATATAATAGAGACACAGTCGGAATAGTGGAATCGATAATGCAAAGGGATTTCCGGCATTGAATACTGGGACGATTTCGCGCGATTGTTAACAGAAAAAACGAAACAAAATTGCCATTTATAATGACTTCGAGTACTTCTGCAAACTAATAATAATAGAAAGACTGTTTATTCTTTGAGGTGCCGCTAGTCAAAAATGTCGGACATTTTAATTTTCAATTATCGCATATAGTATTTACTGAACTAACACTCCATGGATTATGTTTTCTGTATGATGGAAATTGAATTTAGTTTCAGATTATTAGCAATTCAAAAGAGATCAAACGTGAAATTATTCCCTTTGTTAAAGCGTGGGTGGAATATCCCGCTCGAAGTGAATTAAAACAATGCAAGAAGGACATTTAACTTATTTTTAATGAAAAATAAGAAATATAGACACGAAAAAATAATTGGAGGATAAATTTCCAACCTCATCTTGGACTAACACCGGTTAGAGACGTTAAACAAGGCTTATTTCCGCTTGGAGAAACAGAGAAATTTTACAGGGTGACCTGAAAAGTGCTAATGCCTATATTAGTTTCCATGGTAACGTTCCGTCTTTTGGGTGGCATATCTTTTAACCAAACCAGCTTCGTATCACGTTAATCCAGGTTACTTGAATCTTCGTGTTAGCGGAACGAATATCTAAAAAGAGAGTGAGCAACCGACGGCAAGGAGCCTGGGAATGAAGGGCCTGTTTGTTGAGTGGCGAGTGTGAGTGTTTGTTGAGCTAACCGAACACGCCATATAATCCGGACAAAGTTCGTGCAAATTTAATGGAAATCTGAAACCAGTTTCAGATACCAATATGAACGGTCTACCTACGGACGTGGATTGCTAAGATTGCCGTCTCAGATTGACTTGCTCTTAAATGGAAAGGGAAATCTAATTTTCGGTCGCAAAATCAGGATATAGACTGCTTATAAAAGGAACGCTACCTTGGAGTACAGGTTGTGGTCTGAAATATATAATTTCATCACCCCATCTTTCATGGTGTTTTGTAACTATGAAAAACTGGCAATTGTCCAGATAAAAAATTGATACGTGCATGCATTAGCGTGGCTTGTTCACTATTTCTGTGAAAAAAAATCTACTGAAAACGAACAATGATTTCCAATGGCGATATTTCATTAGATCCAGGATTTTCCACTTAAGCTAATGCCAAGGGCGTAGCGAGGAGAATCCTGGGGTGTCCGTGAATGTAGCCTTTATTTTTAAAAATGTCAAAACTAAAGAACAGTGAAAATCGTACAAACTCCGAGAACATCCAGTCAGAGGTTCCAAACAAAATTCTTATCAACAAACATACCACTGCGTTCGATCGATTCAGCAAAGGGTATTTGTCACCGCGAATGAAATCATCCTTTGTAATGTATTAATTAATAGTTTTCCAAGGAAGGAAACAACAAACTGAGAAAAAGGAAGGATGGCTTTCAATGAGGAAGATTGTTTGCCGGCTCAAATTTCAGTTCAAGATGTATCATTAGTGATAGAGATTCTTTAGGGAGAACTGACACGCTGCTGAACTGAGCTGAAAAAATAAACAAATTTACAATGAACATCTTTTTGGGGGATTTCTGCCAGCTTCCCAGTAACCTGACTTGTCAAACTCTCGCTGAGAACATGAATTGGGCACCTTCTATTGCGCGGGCAATCAAGTTTTTCGGTCTAGCTGCCAACTCGAAATATATTCTAATTTCTTGGACGAGATTTACATTTCTTAATATTACTCAGAAGACTACCCATGCATCCTGAAGTGACTACAAGAATTGCTAATCCGTTTTTGGCAAGGATACAGTTGCAACGCTTTTGGTAGCTGCACTTGTATAGAAATATCTTAAGCAAAAATTGTGTTGAAGGTTTTCAAATTTTTGTTAAACGTTCAACACTTGCTGCCTTCGTCTACAGGCGTCGCTCCTTGGTCGTACTAGGTGCGCTTTGCGGTTTGGGATTGGTTTTGAGCGGTTCGCGTGGTGTTGTGGAACTAACCATCAATCCCCGCGCTCCTGATTTCCCACCTTGCCGCCTTGACCGACCGGTGCCTGGGGACGAGGCAGCAACACTTGTTAGGGTCACAGGATCACAGGATCTCGCTCTTAATTCGACTTTACGCGCCCTTTGTATGAATTTGATACACGAATCAGTAAGTAATTAATACCCTATTTCCATGAATTACGTTTTCTCGGTTGCTTCGTATTTGAACCGAACTGAACAAAGAATGTTTTGTCCCATGATCGTGTCATATTTGTCATAAATTTCATCTTTAAAACTTATTCTTCTTTAAAAGCCAGGAAGGCACCCTAATGTTCCGAGTGAAAAGAATTTCCAAAATTATCTCACTTTCTGTTACCATGACGACGTTAAGGGTTAAAACTCACCTTCACTCCACATGTGCATTCTGTAAACAGGAAGCAGTTTGAGTTAGTTTTCTTCTCCTATAAGATCTTTTAGAAAGATTTAACAAATGAAAATTAAAAATGTATACCTTTTAACAGCATGGAAACCTTCTACTAAAATATACAAGAAACATAATTTCATTAATGCCATGCTAGCAGCATATTACAAATTAAAGAAGGATTTTTGTTTATTTTTTTAATTTCTTTTATAAACTTACATCTTGTTTGTTGAAGACGTTGAATTTCAGGGAATAAGTAAAGTGCAGTTGCACAAACCATTTTGACGCGAGTACTGCTCTAGCATTGCAAGAAATTACTTTCGATAAATAAGGCCTTTTTTGTTTGGTTTAGACTCTTTTTGTATTTTCATTTTATTGAAGTCTATAAGTTATAAAAATGCACAAACAATTTTGATGTTGTATTTTTAGTTTATCGTTGAATAATGAACGAGTACTTATTTTCTCTTCATTAATGTCCAGTAACAAGCCATGCAACTGGGAAAATATTTTGTGACAAATTAATGTAAACCCCTAAAACCACTTAATTTCGCGTGCCTCGTGCAATATTTCACATGCGGTTAGCTACAAAGAAAACCCATCGGATGATCTATATATTCTTTGAAAGTTTAACTGGTGTTAATTTTTCCGCGTTAAAAGGTACCCAATTATGAAACCCGTTATCATTCATTACAACTTTAGTATAGTGCTCGTGGGGATTTTTAAGAAAACATCAGCCTTCACCTGCCCTTTCATGTATTGTCATATTCAAACAATTAATTGACTAGTTTTGATTTTCTTGACATTTTATTCAAATTCAGCTCCATTTCTAATCACTGCGACATTTTCGTCGCCTTCTCAAACTCTCCACAGATCAGCTGTCGAAGATTTGTATTTCTACCCGTCTGTTACTGATTCTTGCTTAAGAGGGAATTCATCTTCACGAGCTTAATGATGCCTTTGAAGCTTGTCTTGTATTTGTGCGCGGTTTACATCTCATGTCTGCAAGGGTTTGCAAATGATCAGAGGAAAGTTCTTACAATAGGAGGACTATATGCGTCAGGCGCAATGACTACCTTTCAGAATGCTTCAGGCATCATCAAAATTGTGAACGAAGCCATTCACTTTATAAACGAACGTTCACAGCTTCTACCTGGTTATAAACTGGCTATACACTGGCGTGATACCAAGGTGGGTGCAAGTCTTTGCTCTGAATTGTCAGAATCTTAAAGGGGAATTGCCACGGTGATTTTTGAGTGTTCAGGTAAATTCTCTGCTAAAGTCGTTGCATAATACCTTTACTTGTGCAAAAAATGCCCCAGCAAACTTGTGAAGAAGATATCAAATGAAAATTTAACAGGCAGAGCAAACTATAATAGCTGGTTTCCCATTTTTTCAGGAGATGGCTTGAGAATTTCAAAATATGGCAATTTTTTTCAATTTCCAATCCACTTCCATCCTCGCCATCGCTAACAACAGACCCCAGTAAACGGTTTCAATGCAGTAATATATATAGGCTTCGGTAACATAACTAAAACCATTATTTTTGGTTAACGTTTTGCTAAAATAGCGTGACAATGCCCCTGCAGTTAAATTGTATGTCCTGGTGCGAGAACCTCGTGGCTAGCTCTACGGTTGGGTGTTCTTGTCTTTGCTTGTTAAGGCTCCAAACTAAATTGTTATTGTAATTTCAACAAACATTTTCTTGCATAAACAAAACTCTACTTTAAAATCCTGGTAAAATGTTAGTCTTTATTCCAATCCTGATCAATACGTGTGGTTCGTCAGTGGATTCCAAATATTCCTTTCTGAATAGCTTTTCTCTACTTTCCAGATAAACTTTTTCTTTAATAAGAACATACAATCTTCTGTTTCTGTCGTAATAAAGGAGTTAGGTCATGCATCATAAATGAAGTCATTTGTCGCTAATGTTAGTCTGGAGTGTCAGCCAATTTCTCATGCATTAAAATTGCTTTTTTAATTAAAGGGGCGCAGCTTGGAATAAAAACTTACCAAGGTAGAAAAAAACTAGAACGTTAGCAATAATAACAATAAAGGGATGGCTTTGAATGAGGAAGATTGCGAAGACCTGTAATTGACAAACTTGAAATATTTAGGCTAAACTTTGCTAAATGTCTCATCTCATTTAAGACAACAGTGTATTTCTCATTATCAAAGTTTTATGAATTGTAATATATGTCTAAGATATGTAATATATGTCTAAGATTTCAAAAATTATGCTAAAAAAACTAAAGCGTTTTTAAAAATTTTTAAACATAATCGAAAGACATTTCTCAGGAGTGGTGCCCCATCGTCTGTAATTTAGCAATTTGGTCGTTTTTATCAGGAAATTGAACTGTGCTATATGTTACCTTGAGTAAAACGGAAGGCGGAAAGCATAATAAACAAAATGACAACACGAATCATTCTCGTCCCCACAGCCACTTGTCCCTCTTAGCCGGCAGGGCCTGGGGCACGAGGAACAAGTGGCTCTGGGACGAGAATGAACACGAATGGATCAGACACGTTCCGAGCCGGAGAGCGGAATGGGATCTACTTTTAATTTCTCAATACAATATCAACGCATTTCCAAGCACAGAGGTAATGACAATTACGAAAATCACGAACAAGAGGTGCATTACAGCTAACAAATTATCTACACTAAGGTAAAGTAAAATTCATGAAAATGATTTGACCATGGGCGAACGGGCCTTTTTTGCAAGAAGGGGGGGGGGGGGGGGTGAACCGTTTGCCAAAAAAATTCTTCCAAATTTCTCTTTCTGCCCAAAAATCTGAGTTGTCTCCCCGACCCATACGCCTGTGGATTCGACGGGAATTGAGGAATTGAAGTATGAATTTGAACGGTCATTTGGGAAAATGGTTTTCTTTTTTCCTGAAGTTCGAATCATGCTCTCGTTTACACTGAAATCATATGCGGTTATAAGCTTCAAGAACGAAACCACTTGGCCTTGACTCCAGTGCAAATATACTAATTATGAAGTCTAATTTATCTTCATTCTGTATATGATTCGGCTTTTAATTTTAGATTCCCTTCCGCTTATTATATTTGATAGCAGTTTACGTCACATCGTGTTTCACCTCGTTTCACCTCGTCCTTATAGAAGGTAAAATGATATTAGATTGAAGTATTAAAAACTTGGTACATACAGCTCTGATTGCCGTTTCGCGTGATGATTTCCTGTAGATCAAACGCCTCGCTCTACACTGTGTCGTCATTAAAAACTTTTCTCCCCGGTGCACGTGTTGTGTCGATCGAAATCATTTCACCTAGAAGAAGAGCTAAATGCTAATTATATTAAATAGGCTTTCGGCAAATATATATTTTTTCACGACGGCCCGAGTTTTCTGTGAGCGAATAGTCAACGAGGCGTACCGAGGTGACTATCGCTCATAGAAAACGAAGGCGAAATCTACCATTTTATGTAATTTTAAGCCAAAAATAAAGGAAGATCTCTCCTTCAAAAAGCAACGTGCGCACAATCGTTTTATTGGCAAACAGAAAACAGTAGAACAACCAATCAAATTCACGGATTTCCAATAAAATACAGCTGAGATTCTACCAATAAACGTAAGGAAGATTGGATAAAGCTAGCATCGTAAAACAAGATGAAGAGACCCAAAAGACCGTTTATGAGAAAGAAATAATTATTGTGAAATATTTATTAACTTCCGTACGACAACCTTCGATACGTGATTTTTCTCACGGAGAAAATTAATGTTTTAAATTTTTCATATCATATATCTTAAAGACTTCCCGGTATTTTCATTATAAGAGAAAACCACTGTCAATTTTAGAAAAACCGCTGTCGCCTTTATGAAATATTCTAGTCGGCGTAATCTTCCAAATTAGACTTAAAAAGGAATATTCATGCGTCGTCTTTACATCTTCAAAAGTAACTAACGTAAGGCTGAGGATGGCAGAGTGAACTAAATATGTATGTCGAACTTAAAACGAAGCCCAAATAGAAAAGTTAAAGATCTTTATTTTACCCATGTTTAGTATAGCAAAACCGATCATATTGCAGCTGGTTTACACTAGCGCGCAAGCATAATCATAACGACATAAGCACGAGCATAAGAAGAACAAACAAACTTGCTTTTCTCATGTTGTTTTCACTATTAATGACCTCGACATAAGGCGACATAAGCATAAGCATAAGTATAAAAACAACGGACAGTGTCCGCTCTTCTTATGCTTATGCCGGCTTAAGTCGTTATGCTTATGCGCTAGTGAAAACCAGCCTTTATGGAGCAATTGGCCATTTTAAAGTTCTGTGCTGAGTTACCAAGCCTTTAAGTGTAAGTGAGGCTGAAGGTGACCTTGTTTTTGACATGTAAATCCTGGTGTTCTTATGCTAATTAGTTTCTAGTTAGCATAAGGTCACCCCAAACCTCGTTTTCATAAAGAGGCCTGGTTACATTTCAAAGAACTGTAAAATGGTCTATTTTCAATCGCGTGTCGTAAAACCAAAACCAAGTAATCTCTTTGGCCAATCACAACGGAGGTCCAGTGAACCAGTCAAACTCGCACGAAGCTGGCACGAAGCGCGGGAAAACCTTTGTGAGCGCGTGACTACGGGCCTTGGTTTTATTTCTGATTGGATGAGAGCGTACAGCCAATCATAGTGCAAGCAAAGAGAACTCAGTACAAAGCAAGAGGAATGCGAGTTACTATCGATACTCAAGTTTAACTCGCTCTAGCGGCCAATCCATGTAACCCTTCCTTTTCTTTGTTTGCAGTGTCAATTAGGCTATGGAGTACAGGCTTTGTTCCAACATGTTAACGAGCCACCCACTAAGATTATGCTGCTTGGAGGCATTTGCAGTGCGGCTACCAGGCCTATTGCCGAATGCTCTCGCCTTATGAACCTAGTACAGGTACGTAACTTGGTTTATCAATCAAAATGGCTGAGGCCAGTCCAGGCAGTGGCCAATGCAGTACATGATCTTGTGCAGAGCGCGAGATGGGGTGCACCATTAAAGGGGCAGTATCACGCTATTTTTGGAAACACATCGACGCTTTTCGGTTAATAAAAGCTGCCTGAAAATGATAAATAAACCTTTGAAAGACTATCAGTACTAACATATTTTGCCTCGTCCTTCTGTTCTGAATTCACTCGATGTTATAAAATTAGTGATTTAAAAACGATTTGAGTATTCACGAGGTATTAGAAGTTTAAATTTAATTATCCAATTCTGACCAACAATCGTGATAAACTCCGTAATATCTAAAATTGTTCTAAATGCGTTTCGCAGTTTCTCTACCGTAATGCTTGCAAACTCGCCTCTCTTTTACGAAAGTCACACACATCGCAAAAAATCCCCAAGGATGCAGCTCAGCCTAGGGAGCCATGAGGTTAAAATCGGGCGATGTAGCGGCTCTTGTAAGATCTCACGTGAATGACTCACTACCCTGCGTGAAAGCTTGAAAATAAAACCGACACGAGCAATGCCCCCTACCCCTAAAACAGTAGCAACTGCTACACTAGACGACCAGGACAATTACAAGCTCACGGGAGCAAAACGGATTTGTGTTCTCGTCTCCTGTACGAGTTATAAATATCTAACTGGTCTGTATCCTACCAGTTAACGTTTGGTACTAAAGTAATTTACACTGTTTAATATTCTTTCCGAATACAAGGTCCCACAAGCTTATAGTTTTAAACACAACCGTGTATAAATAAAGTTACTCCACCTTTACCGGTCTTTTTACCTATTATTTTTTACTCTTTACTCCGATCAAAAACTGTAAAAAAGGCTGACTATGGCTGTCCTCAGTTATTTGAAGGTCATCGTAAGAAGGTCTAAGAACGCGTTTAAGGTACCTTGCAGTCATAGTTACATTTTGATATCACTTGGCTGAGTTTGGTGATTGGGTAAAAAAGAAATCGATTTAAACGCAGGTACCAAAGGCGGCCCGGGTTTAACTTTTCATTCAATGATAAAATACGACGCATTACTGTTTTCTAACTAACTGTATAAAACCAAAATTCAACAGAAAAGGGTTGTAAAAGAACCCGGGGGGGGGGGTACTCCCGGAAATTTTGGATAGGGGTGTGCCGCCCAGGGTCCTGAACCCTTACCCTATTTAAGGGTGGGGGAAGCGAAAACTGATACCCTATTTAAGGACCGAACCCGAAAAATGATACCCTATTTAAGGAAAAAACAAATAATGTGGCGAGAGGAGGAGTTGCGTGTTATTACCCGCTAAACGGCTATCATGAAACCGATTAAACCTCTGTTGCAAAATGGTTACAGTACTGTCAAGTTAACACAAAAATTGAAAAAAACATTCGTTTAGGCGGGCGTTTGCAAACTCTAGTATTAGATAATACAATTTAGATACCCTATCTAAGGACTAGGCCAGGAACGCATTGCCAAAAGGAGCAAAAATGATACCCTATTTAAGGATCGAGAACCTCGAAAACCATACCCTATCGGGCGGCACATACCTATATAGCCCATATATGGGAGTACCCCCCCGGGTAAAAGAACAAGTCAAGGCTTTTTACCGTTCTACTGTACCTTCCCCACAGGTGAGCTACGGTGCGTCTTCATTTTATTTGTCGGACAAAGAGAGGTACCCATTGTTCTTTAGAACTATTCCTCCAGAAGAGGGAAACAACTACGCTCGCGTGGCCGTCCTGAAGTATTTTAAATGGGACAGAATTGCCATAGTAACTGAAAGGGAGCCTTATTATGAAGCTGTAAGTGAAACGCTCTGCTTGTACTACTATCTATTATATAATAACCAAATCAATGCGCGCGCTCTGATTGGCCAATCAGCTATGGTTTATTGTGCCAGTAAACTCATGGAAAAATCGCGCGTCTTCTGAATTATTATATAAAAGCAGTAGACCACAAGTTTCTATGGTTTATAAGCTGATAAACCACTTGGGATGTTGGAAGAACACTCGAAGAATTCGTAAATCACTCGCCTGCGGCTAGTGATTTACAAATTCTTCTCGTGTTCTGCCAACATCCCGCGTGGTTTATCAGCTTATAAACCATAGAAACTTGTGGTCTATTGCTTAAATATAATGCCAATCAATGGTGCGCAGCAATGGTGGCCATGCAATATGATGCAACCGCTTATTGATGTGATGCGATGCGATATGATAGGCAAAGTCGTGCACTAGACACGACGTTATGTGATATTACACGATTATAGTAGCCTGCGAAAAGGCTAGCTCCCCAGCGAGCCAGCTTCACAAGCAACGTGACGTGACGTGCGACGTGATATGATATATGACACACGACATATATCATAGGCGGCTTGATCTGATTTAAAACACAAATTTATGCGATTTTGATATGACACGGGGCGCGAAGTGACACGCGACGCGATGTGATAAAAAGTGACATGACACGTGATGTGTTGTCATTCATGCATGTCACATGACACGCAATGGGAGGGCAGGCCACCCTGGTTACAGTCCACGTGAGTCACGTGACCTGATATGATCTGACGCAAGACGTGATGTGATGCGACGCGAGACGCCACGTGTGACACCGAGTTGTTTTAAGGATAACGTTTGTACTCACAGGCTTTAGCAAGTCTAACAAAGCTTCTAGAAGGAAACAACATTTCAATCGTGGCTCAGGAGTTTCTTGGTGAGAGAAAGGAAGAAGACCATGAATCTCCAATCAAGTTATTAAAGGTTTGACCAAATTATTATTAAAAGTAACAAAAATGGAAGGAGTTGAGCAACTGTAACTCCAAGACAGTGAGATATTCCCTAAACGGGAACTCGTAACTCACAATTGACCTTGTTTTCGTCGTTTGTAGCTCAAAAGATCAGTTGTTAGAACATCACTCTGGAAACGGGGATGTTGGATCCTTGACGTTTCTTAGACTGCTTCCAAATTTCCACACAACTACTAAGTTTTATCCCTATCGTCTTCTCAACATTCTGTTGTTAATTTTATTCATGGGGCCATAGTCCATGAACACTAAGTCAAATTTTAAAATAGCCCACATCTCAATCTCCGTCATTCGAGGCAATCCTTTATTACTCCTCAGTTTTTTGTTATCTTCTTAAACTAGGCCCTAGTTGGGATAATTGTATTCTATTTGTATTCTATTTGTTACAATAACAGCTTTGATTCCGCAAGAAATTTCGCAAATTTTCCAGGTTGGAGATGCTCGTGTGATTGTCGGGCTTTTCTCTGAGGAAAAGGCTGTGGAAGTCTTTTGTCAGGTAACGAGACCATTTTTGAAAACAAATTACCATTCAGTCCAAAATGAACGCGCTCATAAACGTACCGATGATATCGTTCTTATTTCACTGTTTCCAGGCTTACAAGCAAGGCTTTTATGGAAAGAAGTATGTCTGGCTGCTGATAGGCTGGTACCAAACTCAATGGTGGGAAATTCATTCTGCGCATGCGTCTAAGATCAACTGCAAGACGAAGCACGTGATCGAGGCATTTGGTAATTACATCAGCACAGAGTTTCTGAAAATCGGCCCCAGCTCACCTAAAATAATAGGAGGAGAGGTAAATAACATCATAGGAAACTCTTCTTTTGGTAGTATTCCCAGTGGGATTTTCATCTAAATGTTTTAACTAATGGAAGAGACAACTAAATCAATAAATTGTTGTTTACCCAGCTGTTTAAACAACTTAAAACTAGGGAGCAAATAAAGTAACGAGCTCGCAAGAAATCGCTAATTTGCTCAATTAACGCAACATAGTCTTGTTAGTGAACGTGTCAATATTTGCTAAGAATTTTGTACCTACAACACATTCTAGCTATATAGATCGTTTCATGAGAGTTTGTTCAAATATTAGCCGAATTTGCACTGTGGGCGCCGGTTGTGAAATGCGGAATGCACCGTTCCTTTTAATGCAGTATACTCACTATCATGTGTAATGACAAGTGACAATAGTTTTTACTTTATTTTTAAGAAAGCGTATCGCAAATGGAAGCACAAAGTCGACGAGCTTGGGTTTTATTCAGGATTTGCATACGACGCCATTGTCGCCATGACGTTGGCTTTGAACAGCTCAGCTCAAGTGCTCGCCAGGAAAAATAAAAGCTTGTCCGATTTCACTTACAACGATACGGAAATGGCTCAAGTTTTCAAGAGGTCACTGTCAAAGGTCACATTCCCGGGATTTTCGGTGAGAAAACGAGTAACATTCCCTTTGGAAAATGATTCCTGTGTCCGTGATGGCTAAAAGGGATGGCCGAGAGGGATGAACAGATTGAGTTGTCTTACACGAAGTGTGGAATCCCTGGAGCCTCGGTAGCCACTGAAAAGGCTGAGGCTGCAACGATTCCACACTTCGTGTCCGAAGGTACAAATATGGGAACCAGATTTTATTATGATTCTGATGTTCTGTTCACAGGGCCGTGTTTACTTTAACAAACAAGGAGAGAGGAAAGGGGTGGTAACGGTCAGTCAAATGCAAGGTGAGATTCATTGCAATGTTCCCCGCATGCAAAGGATTGCATCCTGGGGGTAGGGTACTCCCATATTTGGGCTATATAGGTTCTCAAACTGTCTGTAAAACTGAAAACGTTACGGAACGACAAAAAGTTGACCCGTTTACACCTTTCTTAATTTTTGTTTTTTTCCTTGAATAGGGTGTCATTTTTCGGGTTGGTCCTTAAATAGGGTATCAAATTCCGTTTACTTTATCCTTAAATAGGGTCAGGGTTTAAGATCTTTAACCTTCGCGGCACACACCTATCCAAAATTTAAGGGAGTACCCCTCGGGGATTGCATACTGATACAAATGTACCACTGACTGTGAAGCTGTTCGAGATAGCTTAGTTGCAAAAGCCCTTGCAATTATTCCATTTAGAAAGGCCATGAAACCAGCTATTTCCCCATTATTTTTTTACGGATTCTGGATGAAATTTACTGGCTAACAGTCAATTTTTCCCCTAGATCCTCTGCATAATGTACTCCTTGCCAAATTCTGTTGTTTTTGTTGTTGATGTTTAGATACACGGGCGATGAAGTCTTCTAGACGGAGACAAATGCGGCCAGTTTATTATAAAGCTTCAAAAGTCGCACATCTGTTAGCCAGCTGAAATATAACTTTCTTAATCTAAACCTGAAGTTTTGAAAGGCAGTATAAAATGTTGGAGTCTGATTTATGCATGATTCTTTAGCATTTTCCAAAAATGTGCAAATGCTAAATGCTCATTTAATGTCATTGTATTTTATTGTAGATAAAGAAACAAAAATTCTAGGGAACTATACAGTGTTAAAAGACAAGCTTGTCCTCGAGTCTTCAAAGTTCGTTTGGAAAGGTGAGTTGCGCTTAAATTGTTTTATCTCAAGTGACTGGACCTAGCCCCGAATGCATGTTATGGGATAAGACAAACTCCCACGTGCTCGAGGTTTTAGTTGCGAAAAACGTTTAGTCATTTTAGTGTTGCCGTATTCTTTTAATTCTTTGTGCGAAATGGACTGAATTACAACAAATGGCCGAGGTTGTAGCGCGTAGACTGAATTCAAATTAAAAGCATGCAAACTGAACTTACTAAACTATGATTCTTCGCCCAAGAGAGTGGAGGGATTTTACGAGTGGAAGTTCAGGAAAGGATAGGGGAGAATGTCATAAGGTTAAATTCAGGTTATTGTTATATTTCTCAATAGGTGGAAGTGTTCCAGTAGACCAAATGACAACCGTTGGCAAATTGCTGAAAATCTCGGTTGGTTTGTTCGGTTTCTTTTGCGCGTTAGAAGTCCTGGGGATCATTATGGCGACAGCGTTCCTGGCGTTCAACATTAGCCACAGTAATCACAGGTAACACTAAAGATAGGTCCGCAATGCGGGAATGTGCAAAACGTGTATCTGTGGCAAGTCTCGAATCCTGAAATAGTTTCAATGTGCGAACAAAGCATGATTTATATGAAGCTTGGTATGCGTATCATTTCTGCTATTTGATAACAGTGTTACAATTCGCTCTGACAGCAGTGAAACAAGCGGTTTTGATAAAGAGCGACGCAATTCCATTACAAAATAAAAATGTGAATGTATTTCGCTAACGCGACACAGTTGATGTCCTGAAGGAAGGATAAAGGGAGGGGGAGTAAACCTTTTGGTGGAAATGTAATCAAAGTAACGTGCTACATACGGGATTTCAGGTTTATCAAAATGTCAAGTCCCCGTATCAATAACGTCATTGTGGTGGGAGCGATTCTTATTTACATCGCAGGGATTCTGCTTGGAATTGACGGAAACTTTGTTAGTTCTGACGTTGAGGCCATTTTACGATGCAGGGTAAGTACTTTTTCAATTGTGTCTCGAATTTAGATTCTCTCGAAGTAGTTTACTAGTACAGACTACAATATGGAAGACGAGCTCTCGTTATCTCGCGCTGCGCACTTTCGTGTGTAAAGCCCCTGAGCTCGACCCTACTTGTAAGCAAGTCTACCTCTAAATATCAATTGAACAAGCATGCCTGATTTTTAACCTAAGGATTCCCGTGTAATGCTCCGATGGTAACTTGGACGTTTGTTCTTTAACCCAACTGTGGTTTCAAAATTAAAGAAAAGGATAATGAAATGAATTCTTGTTGTTGAAGTTAAAAGACGATTTCGGACTCATGGGCTATTGAGCCGGGGATTTCCAAGGATGATCCAAGAACTACAGTTGAAGGCTGCCGAAGATCACCCAAGGAATTCCGAAGACTTTCGTGGGTTAGAAGGTGTCAGCTAAATTTCAGACAACCTCCCGAAAATTTCCGAAGATCATCCGACGATTAATAACCATTCTAATTTTACCCACTGTTTCATAAAGAAGTAAACGTATACGCCCTCAGAAAACGTTTCTGTAAACTTAAAAGTTTACAACATTAAAATGTAGCCGCGGTTTAGCATAAAAGGCTGGTTTCGCTTTCAACCCTATACTAATGCAATTTCTCGATTCATTTCTGTTGACGTTCAGTTTTCAACCTGGGTGGCTTGTTTTGGGTTCACGCTAGGATTTGGTGGCATGTTCCTAAAGACCTGGAGGGTGCACAAGATCTTTCTCAATAGAACAAAGAAAATGGTAAGTACAAAACTCGACTTATTCAGCTGAAACAATGTAGCTGCACTAAACATTGTTCTGGGCGACGTTGCCTATTAGTGATAGCCTTAGAAACGACTAGAAATTCGTTGCAGCTTTGCCGCAAACAATAAGGTAAAGTAAAACTTGTTTCTGCTCCGTACAACGCGTGCTAGAATGAAAACTTTGCCGAACGTGGTAATGCCAGACTGTGCATTGTAAACTTGGTGACTGCCTGTACAAATTGTCAAATTGAAGAATGATCATCGCAGTAAATTTCCAATTTAAGCAATTGGAAAGAAGAAGCCTGAAAAAATCAGGGCTACAACGGGATTCGAGCCCGTGACCTCCGCGATACCGGTGCGATGCTCTACCAACTGAGCTATGAAGCCACACATAGGGAGCGAGGTCAAGTTATTGAGTACATATTTGCCCGTGGAGTGAAATGATATGAAGTATATATGAAACAATTCATATTTTGAACTACGGATGTAGGTGAAAGTGAAGAATGATCATCACAGTAAATTTCCAATTTAAGTAATTGGAAAGAAAAAGCCTGAAAAAATCAGGGCTTCAACGGGATTCGAAACCGTCACAGTTTAGCTCTCCTCTAAATCAAGCACCCTCTCCATGGGTCCAGCGGTACCTCGTTGAAGCGGCCATACCATTGGGCGTGGAAACAGTAGAGAAGAATCATAAACAAAGCCTCTAGTCTTAATAACAATGAGTCTGTTGTTAAGGAGAACGAATGAAAAGGTTTATACGATATGCTGGACGGCTGTCCACCGTCCCCCAAGGCAGTTAATAACCCCCCCCCCCCCCGTCCATATATATTGAGCCTCCCTTTCCATCACATTTTGTGAAAACTGTTACCAAGCAGTAGTAAAACATACAAAAATCCACTTTATTTTTGGTTTACCTTAATTGATATTTGATTTGAAATAAACCATGCATCCCTATTTCACTATGCCTCCAATCTATTAAACCTCCTACCATTTATTAGCAAAAGCCTCCATTTTCATACTTGACAGAGCTTTTACGGTCATTGTATACTGTCTCCAACTTGTTGTACTGTCTCCAACTCGTTGTTAAATTAGAATCAGAAATATAATGTTTCAACGGGCACTTATTCTTGCAATAATAAGAATCTTAAGCTTAGGAAAAAACGAGATTCAAAACTGTTCGAGGCATTTAGCAGAAAGCTTCTTAGTGTCCAACTCTTAACTTTCATTTTGACCGTCTAGTTGTGATGTTTGAAGACATAAAATCTCATAAGTTATGTAAACGTTTCTGCATTGCCGTATTTGAGCCATGTCGGTCGTATGGGTCAGGAAACTCGTCCTCAAGCTTAATCCTCTGTAAGGAAAAAGATGGCGACTGGTACATCTAGCTATAATGCTTTGCGCGCGAAAACCCTAAAATAGCGTATTGACCATTTTCGCATTGCCCATAATACACCTTGTTTACCCCGCAAAATTTTGCATAAGCATTGGCTTCCGATTCTCTTGGGACGACTGTAATTCCCAAGAGAATTGGGAAACAGAGGTTATGCAAAATTTTGGGGGGTAAACAAGAGCAATATAGCTAGTACTGGGAACGACTTCCGTTAAACCACACCTTGCTGTTTGCCCAGTGGGCTTTGTTTGGTTCGCAAGGTAATGTGGTAAAATGTAAAGCCGCCATGAATGCCCGACAATGCGTAGCGAAGATAATTTTCACTGGTAATTTTCTTTTTCCCGTCAGGTAATCAGTGATATTCAGTTGTTTGCTATGCTGGGATTATTTATATCCATCGATCTTCTTATTCTTATGGCTTGGGAGATTATCGATCCACTTTACGTCACTAAGCACTACACAGGAAGAGAGGTTTGTAAAGCTAACCTACTCAACTATCTTTTAATTCAGTTTTGCAACAGTTTAACGTGCTTCATGCTTGGAAGTGGATTTCCACTGTCGCGTAATTTCCCGTACTTTAACGGGCGTGAATTTAACTGGCTTTACGTGCGTAAAATAAAAAAAAAGAAATGTCTGGACGCCTCGCGCCTGCGGAAAAAGTTGAATTTGGTTAAAGGTGGATTTCCACTGTCGCGTAAATTTTCGTACGTTAACGGGCGTGAATTTGGCTGGCTTTACGTACGTAAAATAAAATATAAGAAATGTATGGACGCCTCGCGTGTGCGGAAAAAGTTAAACCACATTTAACTTTTTCCGCAGAGGCGAGGCGTCAATACATTTCTTCGTTTTTTGTTTCACGCACGTAAAGCCAGTTAAATTCACGCCCGTTAACGTACGAAAAATTACGCGGCAGTGGAAATCCACCTTGAAGGTGGATTTCCACTGTCGCGTAATTTTTTACGTGCGTAAATAAAATTATAGACGATGTATGGAAAACTTGCGTACACGTTTACGCAAGCCGTCCATACAATGTCTCTAATTTTTTTTACGCACGTAAACGCACGTAAAAAAACACGCGACAGTGGAAATGTCGCGTAATTTTCCGTATGTTAACGGGCTTGAATTTAACTGGCTTTACGTGCGTAAAATAAAAAAGAAGAAATGTCGGGACGCCTCGCGCCTGCGGAAAAAGTTGAATTTGGTTAAAGGTAGATTTCCACTGTCGCGTAATTTTCCGTATGTTAACGGGTGTGAATTTAACTGGCTTTACGTGCGTACGATAAAGAAGAAGAAACAAACTGGCTTAACGTGCGTAAAATAAAATATAAGAAATTTATGGACGCCTCGCGTCTGCGGAAGAAGTTGAACGTGGTTTAACTTTTTCCGCAGACGCGAGACGTTCATACGTTTCTTCTTTTTTATCTTATGGTGGATTTCCACTGTCGCGTAATTTTTTACGTGCGTTTACGTGCGTAAAAAAATTTAGAGACAATGTATGAACGGCTTGCGTAAACGTGTACGCAAGTTTTCCATACATCGTCTATAATTTTATTTACGCACGTAAAAAATTACGCAACAGTGGAAATCCACCATTACGCACGTAAAGCCAATTAAATTCACGCCCGTTAACGTACGGAAAATTACGCGACAGTGGAAATCTACCTTTAACTTTTTCCGCAGACGCGAGACGTTCATACATTTCTTCTTTTTTATTTTACGTAAGTAAAGCCAGTTAAAAACACGCCCGTTAACGTAAGGAAAATTACGTGAAAATTAGTATTCAGTGTCGCGTGTTTTTTTACGTGCATTTACGTGCGTAAAAAATTTAGATACAATGTATGAACGGCTTGCGTAAACGAGTACGCAAGTTTATCCATAATTTTATTTACGAACGTAAAATATTACGCGACAGTGGAAATCCACCTTAAAGCTAACCTACTCAACTACCTTTTAATTCAGTTTTCCAACAGTTAAACAAGCATCATGCTTGAAAGTGGATTTCCACTGTCGCGTAATTTCCCGTACTTTAACGGGCGTGAATTTAACTGTTAAGCGGACCTGTGACTTCAGTTCAAAACGTCGGAACCGTTCTGGCTTCTGATTGGTGCCACAAAACCTTTGATTTTAGGGGCCAATAAGAGGGCAGCAGGAAAGAGGAATTGTTTAGTGTGTTCTTACACGCGGATAAGGCCAGTTGCCCGCCATTTGTCCACTATGTTTTGCTCCAGGTGAAAAGTTCCAGTCACAGCCTTCCCTTTGCCCCCCCACTAACGTTTAAATAAAAACAAAGAAGAAACGTATGAACTTCTCGCGTCAGCGGGAAAAGTTAAACCACATTCAACTATTTCCGCAGACGCGAGGCGTCAATACATTTCTTCTATTTTATTTTACGCACATAAGGCCAGTTTGATTTACGGCCGTCAACGTACGAAAACTTACGCGACAGCGGGTAGAGACGCGCCTCTTGTCCCCAGAATTCTGACTACGCAGAGAGCATGGTTTCACTGTCTTGACATATTCCTCTCCTTTGCGCAAATACTGAATTTTCACACAAATATAGAGTATAAAGTTGCAAGGTGGATATCCCCAAGAAAAAATCTCCAAAGCTCATTTGAACAATTCTTATGAAAGGTTTTTAGGAAGAGAAAAATTAAGATTAGATCTTCATCCTTCACCTTGATCATTACTTGACGAAAAAGTGTTCCAGGAGCGAATTTTGGATATAAGCGCGAGGAGAAACAATTGTTTTATTGAAATCTTGCTAGTTTACCTTTCCGAAAAAGACCTCAAGACGATTTTTGTCCACCAAATGACACGGACAACCAATCAAAACTCTGCTCTAATAACTGTCTTGTCTTTGTAGGAATACAGTTCGTCCACCGACACACAGTACAAGCCTTACTATATTGACTGCACCTCTGCACACCCCAATGTGTGGATGGGCGTTATCTATGCCTACAAGGGTCTTATGTTAGCATTTGGTGCATTTATGGCCTGGGAAACCAGAAATGTAACCTTTGCCGCGTTGAACGATTCTCGCCATATTGGTATCTCTGTGTACAACGTGGTTTTTCCATGCGCGCTGGGCATGACGGTTGTAAATGTGGTAGATTATCACCCGGATGTGACGTTTGCGGTTCTTTCAGTGCTGGTTGTGTTCTGTACCACTATCACCTTGTGCCTTGTTTTTGTTCCAAAGGTAACAACAAACTGTTGAAATTAGTCCTTTGTAATGGAAGGGAAGGAGGGAGGGAAGGGGAGAGGGGGGGAGGGATAGAGAGGGCGTTGGCGATATATAGAATCTGAATTTATAACACGAGGCTGAATAGGCTCGAGAATCACCGAATTTGTACACGGATTGCGGATTTTTGCCAGGAAATGAGCGGATTCGCGGGTTTCAAAAATGCAGCGAATCACGGATTAGCTGATAAGTTTGGCTCATATTGTGACTGTCCATATCTTGATGTTCGGATGATGAATACTTGACGCAGTTTGGATCAAGAATCTTTGGTCGGTCTTGGCCAGGAAGTGGGCATTTTGTCCATTTTATTTTCGGACAGGACTCAAACAACCGCCTCTTGAAAAGAATTTCCATATAAACAACACACGACTGTCCATTGCACAAAAAGTTTTCAAGGAATGCGGATGCGGATTTGACCTAAAATAGTGACGTACTGAGGGATTTGACAAAAAAAATAGCACGGATCGGCGGATACGCGCACCCCTATTCACGCCCCCCTGATAGGTGGCTCACAGGCGGCCCAAGTGTACTATGCGTGGAAGCTGTAATTAAATGAATTTTATTGATTTAGGTGTCTCTCCCGATATCAAGCTCGCCTTCAATTCTAAGTACTCATGTGGATCGTAGTATTGGAATTTATAGGTATTATACAAATTAAGCAAAATAAACCACACAAGATAAATGCCTGTGAAACCTTCTCGTTCCCTTGTTTCTTCAGTTGGTTTAAACAGTATATTGTCGATGTTGGCTTTTAACACGACTACGTGCACTATAAAATCACTTCAGTGCAATGTTAGACCATCTCTATGAAAGGTATTTGTTTCTATATTTAAGGCGTTCTCTACTGTATCTGTACGTTTAAGCAAACGTTCTTTCCTTGGCAGATATTGACCGTCAGAGCGGATCCACTTGGAACAAACAGGCCTCATTTTGTATCAGCCTTGAACAATTCAGCACCGCAAACACGACCAGAGGAAAGGGAACAATTACGTCCAGAACATAATCGGGAGCCGAGACCAAACTCCAGACCAAGACAAGAAGACAAACAAAGGGCTAATTCTAACCTATTATGAAAACCGAGGGAACGTTGCTCTTCGTTTCTGGTTTGGGGGAAGGAACAATTCACCAAAACAAGCCCAGAGAACACAAGCTAACGAGGAAAAGTATTAAAGAAAATTAATAATAAACCAAAAAGGAACAAGTATGAAAGACAGGGGAAGACTCAAGACGAGGAGACATTTCGGTTTAAAGCCAGGATGTGTTGAACATCAGTTGCAAGAAACACTACACAGCTTTCACCAAGAATTTCACTCGCACTGCCTGGCCTGTTGGGATGCTTCACTCCGGCAATTAGCCTGAATTCAGCCTTTTTCACTGAAAGAAAGCTAGGAGAATAAATGGCACGTTTTTCCTTTCCTTAGGAGCAACTCAATATTTCATGCAAGTGAGCTAAAAAAAACGAATATTTAGTAAAATCACGTTATAAGTTAGTGTTCACAGCCTCTCTATTTATCGACATAAAGAAACTCAAAAGCGATCAAAAAATAATTAAATACGAGAAAAAAAGAGCTGTAGACATATAGGGCATATATAAATTAGCTTTTAATCCTTGTCAAATATTTCAGTTGAATTTTTATTTTTACAACTGTTTATAGCTAGTGCAAGTCTGTAAGAGAGACTATTTAGTGTTTGAAAGTGAATATGACATTTCATCTAAAGCAAAAAGGAACAAAGATAGTTATGGTGGAGAAGATTGAGACGGATTACAAATGACGAATTTGAAAAATCAGAAGATATTCCGCATGATTTAGCAGGATAATTGTTTTATTATTCAACAAACTGTCAACGAAGCGCATTATCATGGCTAGAAAAGCTGTGTTTATGCGGCGCTTAACTTGCGTATATCGCAGGATATCCGTCATATACAGATGGCGTAAGGTGTAACACACGCACGAAAATTCCTTGCACAATGCAAGGCCACACGCCACTTTGTTCTAAAAACAATCTACTGGCGAAAGGCACGCGCCCAAATACCTTGATGTAGACTTCTGGAATCGGGTACTTCTGGTTCAACTTGCCAATGGTGTTTTTACTATAGTTAACTATGGTTTTACTAGCAACATCACTGGGCACTGCTGACACCACTAAGCACGCAGACAAAATTTCATTTTCAATTCGTTTACAGCTTCGTGAAGGGCATCAATTCTCTGCATAGTTACAAGTGATATTTATCATACAAATACAATGTCAGAATTCACTAAATTATTGTCTCGAGAGCAAACAGAACCAGAACTGGGTACCTAGTAGGAAAACCATGTCAGTTTAAAGAGCTTGACCCACCCACTTTGCATCACGCGCCTCTATTATTATTGTTATCACAAAAAGCGATTGTACGAAAAATAACGAACCCCAAAGAAAGAAAAATTAGCGAGGAGTATATTTTCGTAAAGATGTCACCTGCTTGAAGCATTCAACGTCGCTGGAAACAGATAAAATATGTCGGTCGCTAAAACTCGCTTTTTCGGGGGCCCCAAAAATGGAGGTTTAGCTCGCGATGCATAATGGGTGGGTCAGATTCTTTAAGTGGCATTTTGTCATCGTAAAGAGTAGGGCATAGTGTGGTCTTACCGCACCTTAGAAAGCTTTGTACACGAAAGAATTGGGCAACAACTCACCGCTCTTCGAAGTAAAATATTTGCCTATTTTTTGTTGCCACCATCTTGAATAATTCTTTAGCGGCTTGATAAATTCTCGGTACTTAACCGAATGTTTTCCGGATACTGTCGGTCCAGGCCTTTCCATTGCTCACTGCTTCAAAAACGAAATGATGAAAATATATTAGGTCCACACCTCCAAATTGATGGCCACGTCAAAATAATTATTCAAGATGGCGGCTACGAGGTAACATTACGTCCAGAGGCCAAACAATTTAGTCTACTCTAGAGTGTTTTTCACTTCTTTTTTCCCTTTTTCTTTCCTTTGGAACTGCTATCTTGTTCATTTGGATCTTTTCCCTCAGCGACAGCCAACTTTTTCTTCAACGCCAGGAGTATGGCTACCTCAGCGTCGACCTTTTCCTTTTCAGCCTTTTCCGCTTTCAGCTGTCGAACCTTATCACCCTGGAAATACAAAGGCGCCTGTGTCAACATTTAATTTGCAATATTGATCAACAACTTATTTCTCATTGCTTTATCAACAGATTGTCAAGGACACCAGTGTTGAGAGGAAAGAAAGTAATCAGTAGGGAAAATTTTTTTGATTTTTTATTGGTAACTAACTAAATTGTCAAACGCAACATCAAAAGAATTCCAAGATAGCCAGAAAGGAGAATTAATCCAATACGATTCTAAATGATACGCTCATGATCAACTTAAAAGGGGCATTGTGACGCTAATGTGTTGGATTTCATGACGTCATTGCGTTGCTCTTATTGTTATTGAGAGGTTCTTTGTGTGAAACAATGGCACAACGCCCTGACGTCATAAAATCCAAAATTGGGCGCGCGGGAAATTTTTACATCGATAATCTTTTTCTCGCTTTATGACAATGAAATGTTATATTGCATCTTCCGATAAAATTTGTAATCAAGACGCTATTTTAGACAACTTAACATCAACATGTTTCAAGAGCCGAGGTGCCTCTGCATCGATAGAAACCTAACAACAATGGTATAGTTTTGTTGCCAAAGACTATAGTACTACATAAAACTATTAACTCTTGAAAACATGCATAGAAATGGACGACGAGGGTGGAAATGGATTGAAACTTGAAAAAATTAGCCAAGTTTTCAAGCTATTTATTAAAAAAAAAAAATGACAGAAAATCGGTTTCCCTGTTAAAATTTCGTTCGAATTCCTCATTACAATTCTACAGGAGCAATTTAGTGCACGATAACAGGCACAAGAAAATGATTTTTGAAGGACTGACCAGAAAACAGCAAAATCTCCATGACAGTGCCCGCTTAAACGCGAGGAAAGTTTTGGATAGTAGTAGATGCTTTCGCTGACTTGGAATGTTAAGCCAACATGCACGACCACACACGGAAGCGAGATTGCTAACAACCAAAGAAAGAACGCGAATGTGTTAACTAAGAAAACATTTCAATTTACAAAATAACTGAGATACTACACGCGCTCTTATTGGTCGATAGATGTGTTTAGATGACGTTTTAGATTCATGAGAATTTTTAAGAAATATTTAATAAAAACAATAGAGGACTTTTCCCGTGTTTACATAGCCTCATCTAAACACTCGGGGATTCTTGAAAGCTATGCAAACCCGAGACGCAGTCGAGGGTTTGCATAACTGTCTCGAATTTTCCCAACCCCCTCCTGTTTAAATGAGGCTATATAAACACGGAAACAGTCCTCTGTTGTTCGCACGACTGACAGTTTTAAACAAATAGCAACATATTACAATTCAATGAAGTATAAACGTGACGATCCTGGCCTTGTAGATTTACTAGAAACGACAACACAGTGTCTCACCTGTTTGGTAATCTCTGCTTGCAGAGTCGCCACGTCAGTGTCAGCGGTGTTGCTGTTAGAAGTGTTCGTCGATTTATCGCAGGGAGCTTGTTGCTTCGGTTTATTTCCGCCATACTTTGCGCGGAACTGATCCGCAACTGAGGCGTCGATCTTTTGGAACAGCGGCTTGGGCTAGACAGATAAACTCGCGTCATTTTATGGACACTATTCGTTCCTGACTTTTTGTAGCTTAGCGTTTTATCAGAATGGCGCTTTAAAACCAAGACACCATAAATTGAAAGCTTCTCACGTGCGAAGAAAAGCCTCATTTGTTAATAAGAATGGAATGCAGTGTTCTTTCTTAATCCAATTATTGCACCATGAAGGAATGTGACTTAAAAAATCTAACAACTACAAGACGAAGATTTTATGCAATTTCGATTTTAAGACAATTTGGTGTACTTTTTCCTTACCGTTCCAATTTTGTGACCAGGCTGTAGATAAGGAACAAAGCTATTCAATACCACATTTCCATCATCCGTAACCTACAACCAGAAAGCGAGAGTGAGTTAGTGAGCTCTAACAACTTCGAACATAAAAATGTAAGTCTTCAAAATTAAGTGACGCTGTGTCCTGTCTATCACTCAGGCAAATGGTAACCCAGACACAATTTCAATGAATTGCGAACAACAAAGCAAGAAATCCTTGTTATACTTAATATGTCTTTTGTTATGAGTGGAGAAAGCGGTAGGGAGTAGAAATGAGACTCCTTCACTCGTCTGCACCCCCTCCGTTTTGTTGTGTTACTCCAAGATGCCGGTGAGTAACGCGAAAAGAATTATCGAGTATTAAACTTTGCACGCTATACGAGCCTACCTGTAACTGGCGTTGAATTTCGTCACTGACGCCAGGCATGTATGGGTGAATAAGAACAGAGAGCAACCACGACAAGTTTGTAGCAACGCCAAGAACTGTTCCGGCGCGTGATCTATAGATAAACACAAACAGATTAGGTATAGAGTATTTTCACACATGTGACAAGTGGCCATATTGGATTGCTGAAACAAAAGAGGATATTTTCATAACAATTGGTGGTTTTCACTGTCACGCAATCAAAAAACTAAATTCGAAACAATTCAACTACAGAAGCTAAGAATTTCAGGAGACGTCATATTTGCGTCCTTCCGAGGGACACAAATATGGCCGCCGTGATGCACGCGAAACCATCTGGAACTCAGTTGTGTTATCATAGCGACTACTTTTGGCTCATGAGCTATTATACTTACACACAAACACCACTTATTATATCTGAAATGTTCAAACTGCTGAAAATCGAAAGGATAGGCTTTTTCTAAACAGAACAGCTTTGTCACATGCGGCGGAGAACTCAAATATTCAAGATACTCTGTTTTCAAAACGAAGGGCACTATCGAGCTGAACATTTACGAAAAGATATATTTTTAGTTCACCTTACACCTAGTGGCAACGAAACTTTAGTTGGCCAAGCGAGTTTGGGACACCAATAGCTCACTTTCAAAATCACGTGAAATTTTTGGTTGCCGCGGACTAAAAGTAGTGAAGGCTCGCATTGGAAGGACACAATTCAAAATTGCCGCTTTCGTGGTGAATGAATTTTACCTTGCGTAGCAGGTATGCCTTCTCATTATAACTGCTGTGTTCCGCTGCGCAATAACTGTTTCAGGAAAAATTCGAACCTATCGTTTTATCGCATTCCTAAAGATAAATCTCTTCAAAAGGGATAAATAAGATTAATCCGCAACAAAACATTGAAACTGCAATCGTCTCATACACGAATTTAAAGAAGGAAAGAAAAAGCATCTCAGGGAATTGCCGACAATATTTCCGTGGAGTAAACCGGATTATAAAGCTAGAAAACTACCTACAAGGAAAGAATTGTCCTTCCAATATGGGCCCGCGATGCAATTGGACGTGATAAAATAAAAATCCGCCGTGACGTCACGTGAAAACACTCTAAAAACAAGGGAAAAGCTGCGCACAAGGCTGACGGGCCATTGGGTCGGAGCTTATCCCAGTTTCTGTAGCATGACGTGTGTAACTCATTTACAATATCACTGCATAGTTAAAGGTGATGTATGCATTCATACCTGTCGGATTCGCTTCCCTTGACTAGAACCCAGGGCTGGTTGGATTGAATGTACTGGTTACCAAATTTGGACATGTTTAACACGCCCTTTAGACCTTCGCGGAGCCTGCAATGAAATTATTTCACGAAGATACGTAATGACTTGTGCACCGTGAAAATTGTGACCTTAATTTGTCATTTGTAATCCGTCTCAATCTTCTCCATTCTAAACCATCCTTGTTCCTTTTTAGTTTAGTATCACCTCTTTGGTGTTTTTCTTCCTCAATAAACTATTATTTTGAGGTTTCCTATATTTTAAGGGTAATTTGATTCGACACAAAAGATAACTCAAAATATCGTCACGTAGCTCCTATAAGTTGAGCTAGAAAGTTTGAATATAGAACGTCAAAAAGTAGTGCGGGAAGGTACAAATTGGACAAGATTGAAGAAAAACGATGCAGGTTATGCCCTGATTATCTTACCGCATTTTCTCCAGATCGTCAATGTATGTTTTCAACTCCTTATTAATGAGTGCTATGAAATTCGTATCTTCTTCCGTTAATTCCATGGTCGGCATTACAGCACCAAAGTTGTTGTACACAAACATCAAGGCCCTGCAAAACAGGTTTTCAGTCAGGAAAACATCAGAACTCAAAAAGTGTGAAACAATTTTGCCTGAAGTATCATTGTTCCTCGACCTGAACATTTTTATGTTTCCTTTTTCCTTTTTTCTACCAGCCTCGCGTGTTGATACAGACGTTCAAGGTAACTCGAAAATGTCGCAGAAAAACGGACGCCCCTGGAGGGGGAGGGAGAGGGGGCCGCGAAAGGAAAACCTTCTAGAACTAAACACGGAGCCAGAATGCAACTGTTTCCTCGTAAACCATTATTGTAAAGCAAACATGTTTACTAAGCGAGATGGTATAAACGCCGCACAAGACACTACTGGCAGCACCATCGAGCAAATTCCAAAACAACAACAAGAACGCCTTACCGGTTGATGAAGTTTCCAAAGTTGTTGAGTAATTCAGTGTTATTTTTCTGAATGAAATCTGACCAGCTGAAGGCGCTATCCTGTCAAGACAAACGCCCGTCAATGCAACAAAAAACTTAAACAAATGGTGAAACTAAGACTGGTGGAATTGCTTGGCTCCAAGTAACAAAATGATTCATAAAAACAACTTCCCAAGAAAGAACCGTCTCAAAACGCCATAATATTTAAATCCTATTCTGTACTGTCCTCTCTTCCTAACAGATTCCTGTTGCAGTTGTCATGAAGCTCTTTGGAACCTCTAATTTCATTGGGTCTCGATACCACGAAGCTCTATTGTTTTAGGGCTAAGTCCATTGTTGTTATTGTTTGTACATAATTTTCCCAGCCAATCCTATGAGACGTTGTTCCGAAGAGCTTCGTGGCGCCCCTCCTGACATTAGGGAAACGTGCTTCAAAATCAAACCATTGTATTTGTTTTAAGGGAAATGAACATCGCTCACAGAGGTTTTTTGCAAAGACAACATTATGAAGCACAACGCTGACAACAAGGTACTACAGGCTTGCAAAAAGCTCACCTGACTCTCAGGTCTGACGTAAAGCAGGTAGAATCTCCAGATGTCTGCTGGGATACCCGTGTCGGCGGCATTATTACCAAACACTCCCACCCCACGGCTCTTGGAAAATTTGTCGTCCTCATAATTAAGGTATTCTGAAGGAAGGAAGGAAGGAAAACCATAAGAAACTAAAAGCCGGAAAAGTTGGGTTAAATCTGTTCAAACGAAAAGAACAAATCCAAGTGAAAAATGTAGTCGGTCGGTCGGGCGATCAGATCAACTTTTTCACACTGCTAAAGGCTAAAATCAAAGACCAAACAATGCTTTCCACGACAAATACATCATAATAATAAAAGGCCTTTCTAAGGGATTACAACCCAGTTCATCGGATTCCAAGGCATTTTGTGGCGCGTCCTAGAAACTGCACGGTAATGACTAGTAACTAGTTTTACAGGTTTCTAACATGTTGAGCTGATAGAAATTAGGTTTCTTACCTGTTGCACTGATAGAATTCAGAAGACTGTAGTTGTCGTCAGCGCCAATCAGCGTACAAGGGAACACAACAGTGTGAAAAGGGACGTTGTCCTTTGCCATAAACTGATAAAGAGTGACCTAAGACACACAGATGACGTCGATGCCATGCATGTTGCACACAAAATAACGACGATGCATGGGCTACGTCAGTGTAAATATTCCTTCTAGGCATTATTTAAACTCTAGTAACGAAAGTAGGCAACCCTTACGCGTGAGAATAAAGTCAAATTTGAACCAACGAGCTCTTTAACAATCTTTTGCTCAATGCTCTGTGCCGTAAATCTTCTCATTATACGCGACAGCTTGTTTGAGTCTAACCGAACCGTATACGACATAAAGAAAACCTGATGAATTGTTTGGGAGGCAGCGGGTTCAAATCTCATCGGAAACCAGTCACAGTTTTTGTAATCTATGTACCCAGTGGTGATAGGACTAACCGCCTGGGTTATAGCCCTCAATGTAACAATTGAATTGTTGAACTAATAAATATCACAAAATTATCATGTTAGAAAGAAATTTAAAATGAAGTAAAATAACTATTTGTTTGCAGGAGACAACACCAGTACGCGGATCAATATAAGAAACTTCTTTATTAAAATACGCTCTCTGGGAAAGTGCATGTTCATTGGGGAAAGGCAAGCCGAATATAATCTAATTACAAAAACTCGCTTCATACGTTAGAAGGAAGCTTTTACTTGCAACTCACTTGTTGAGGGTTTTTCCACCATTTTTCCCACTCTTTTGTGTAGTTAGCTGTGATAGAAAGATACCTGAAATACCAATGACAGACAGTCAAACTATTCAAACAACGGCACAGCAAAGAAGAACAAATTTCAAATATTTCGATTCAAACTATTAAAACTTAAGAACGGCACGGCAATCAGATACAACATTACTTTAGAGTTCATACTCGTTTGAGCTTTAGAAATTCCATGACTTTTCCAGAACCCTTCATGGTTTTCCATAATCTAATTTGGCCATTTCCTTGAAAAATTTCAAAGGCTTTCTTGCTTGTTGGTATCAATTGTTTCTCATTTTCTTCGCAGAAACAGGAACTGGCTATCTATTTAAATTGTGCAATCAATATTATTTTCTATGACTTTCCAAAACCCACACTTAATTTCCACAACTTCCCAGCTTTACCATGGCTCGTAAGAACTCTGTTACTTGAGACAAGCCTAAGCACTCAATTTACTCAGTTTCAAGAAAACTTCTGCAATTAAATATGCAAGTGACTGATATTATGATCTACCTCAGTGCTTCCTCTACTACAAATAATATATTAGCAATATATAACAACGCTCGCGGAGATTCCCTACTCTCAAAATAAAATTTTTATGTGAAAACATTCCGAGCTATCTTTATCAACAAAGCGGATATAGCCGTACACTTTACTTACCCAATAGGCGCATCGAACCACACGTAAAACACTTTGTCCGTGTATCCTTCCAGAGGGACTGGGGTGCCCCATTTCAAGTCACGTGTGATACACCGTGGTTTGAGGCCCTCTTGGATCCACCCCCGGGTAATATGGCGCGCGTTAGTGGTCCACGTACCTATAAGAGCCAATGTTTGGAACACGTCTTAAAGTGCATCACCGAAGGTGAACTTTGAAAAACAAATTTGTCTCAATGCGTTTCAATCTTTCCCATTGACTACAATCTCCGTTCTTTTTTCTTTTCTTACATAAAAATATCATTTTGAGGTTTTTTATACCTTCGCGGCAATTTTCATGCACCATAAAAAATTGAACGATCGTGACGATATTTCTTTAAAATGAATGCTTTTTGAAAACAAAAAGGTAAAGTCCGGGCTATAAGACACAAGGTCCTGTAATAATGAACGGCACACAGAACGCTACACCAACCTTCCGAAGACGAATTTTCAACCCACTTTTGTAGAGACGGTTCAAGCTAAAAATTGAGAAAGGGAATAAAATTAACCAAACAAAACCGAAAAATAATACGACTTACAATAGAAACAAGAAAGAAATAGCAATCAGTGGTCTGCTTTGCAGCATTAATCAGGGTCATCGCACGTGACATGGACCCCTGCATGAAGTTGCGTGACTACTTGCCCCCCCCCCCATAATTATATTCCCTATGTAGAGTACACATTATAAACTATTGCACATACACCCTATACCTCAAATCATGACAAACTGGGAAGAGATTGTTGTGATACCTTGGTCAAATTCAAGAACAAGTGCTTGCTGCTTCTGACTTTCGGCGTTCCTCCGCACACTTTACATCTAGGTTTCTGAAAAACATATTTTCTCTGTAAAACAGTATTCTCCTCCAGTTGTAATTGAACCTTCCAGAGAGAAACCAAGGAATGCGTGAAAGATAGAAGTTTCCTTTTACCTTAAGTTCAATAGCGTTTATAAGCTTTCCACAGGCATCGCATTGATCACCTCTGGCATCCTGCAAGAGAAAAGAAAATTCTATTAGCATAACATATCAGAACGTTTTGTTTTTTAATTTCTCTACAACTGTATACTGCGAACACTTTAGAGGTCTTCATTGTTAACGATAAAAAACGCCAATCCACAATTTAAATCTGCCGTGTCTCACCTCGTAGTTGCAGAAAGGACAAGTTCCTTCCACAAAACGATCAGCGAGAAACCTGCAACAATATTAAAAAAAAAAAATAATAATTATGGTTAAGAACTAAATCAACGGGGCATTGTAACGGGGGTTTTGCCTTTTTTGGGAAAATTCTGCCAAAATCACTACTTTGTGCCTGTTATTGTGCAAAAAAGCTCCAACAGACTAACTACGATGGATTCAGATGACATTTTAGCAGGGAAAACAAACTTATTTTTTCAATGCATAGCTTTAAAACTTTGAAAAAATTGGCCAAGTCATTAAAATTACAATTCATTTCCATCCTCGTCATCTGTGTCAGCATGCAAGAATCAAGTTTCAATAGGTTTACGCTTTCTTTGTTGCATTGACATCCTTTAAGAAGGATTTTATGTGCTTATTAGCGCATACGCCACTCGGTAATTGGCAGTTTTTGAAAACCAATATTAAACCTTTCCTTTCACGAGGTTCTTCAAATTAGGGATTCAATCGACCATGATGCCTTCCCTATGATGTCAGCAAAGATTCACATATATGAAGACAGAGAGAAAATAACGTACCTTTTACAGTCCACACATTGAAGCTGCTCTAGAGTGTCCTCTACTAAGTGATCTTGTTTGTGAAGCCGCCAGAAAATGTCCTGAGCGATTCTAATCAGAAGAAAGCAAGGATATCTTTGAATCAATCCCCGACACTGTATACAGACTCTCGTTACTGGTTTCCATTCGGTGTTTTCAACGACACGTCACCAGTTTCCGCACGGTAATTGTTTAGCTCAATTTGCTTTTTATTGTACTAAAATTCACAATAAACCAATCCGAAGCCTTGCCTACTTCCCAGATTTCCTGAGATATAAAGTTTGGGCACGGCAAATTATTAATTGCACCTTTTTTGTAGCCTAGTTTGTTATTATCATGAGTACTTTGGTGCGACTGCTTTCTCGCCAAAATACGAATCACGCCTCGAACAACTCTTTGTCACAAAAACGTACCAAAACCGTCTGATAGGTATACATGTAATTATTAAAAACTCGCTATGGTATATGCATTTCCTGAGTTCTGATTGGTTTAGAGGCAATGGTATATGAGCTCATATACTATTGACCTACAAATATGGTAGGTGTACGCGTAAAAGAATGCATTTTTCGCAATGCTTGTACAATATTTTTTGGGCGTTTTTAATAAAACAATTATTCCACTCGCGCTTGTTGGATATGAGATGGTTATAGCCAACGCGCGCTCGTGGAATAATTGTTAAATATTACCTTGAAATGCACAATGAGGAATAAATAGGACGCGAAGATGACGCGTGGACAAAGAAAGGAACTTTGCAGCCCGGTCTTAGAGTGGTACAAAAAGGAGAGAAGTTTCAACTGGAAATACTCACTCGGTTTGTTCTTGAGTAGTCGTCCTTCCAAAGAAATCAAACTTAATTTTAAACCATTCGTATACTTCCTTGTGGAGTTTGAAATACTTGTCACAGATTTGCTGCGGTGTGAGACCTTCTTCTAATGCCTGGCAACAAAGTTTAGGCACAAATATGTTTAAAGGCAACAGCAACAACTGTTACTACTAAGCCAACATCAAGAATCATTGCGAAGAGATTTGATAGTCAAGAATGATGTTTTACAAAAATCTGAACATTTATTACAACTGTTATTGTATACCTCGATTTAACTAATCAGACTTTCAATCAGTTCGCTTTTCCATATAGTGAGGACAGTAGAGGTTTTCACCATCTTGGGCGGTTGCTTTTGGTCCAGACAATTTTAACATCTGAATAAAAGTGAGCCTAATGAGCACGAAATGAACACTTACTTTAGTTTCAGTAGCTGTACCATATTCATCTGTACCGCAAATGTAAAGCGTGTTATACTGACGAAGGCGACAAAACCTGTTATGCAAAAGAACTTAAAAAATAAGGCCAACGAAACCGTTATTACTCTGTGAACGACTAGCTTTCTACTGAGTCCCAGCAGTGATACTTCCTAAAAACGTGAATTGTAATTTGAGTTTCGTCATACCTCAGAAGCACAACGATAGCTAACAAACGCCAGCTATTGTTCTACGGGGGAGGGGGGGGGGGGGTGACAGCTCTAACAAACGCAGTTTGAGCGGTACCCTATGTAAACAAAAGTTCTCCCGAAAATCTGGAATATCGTCCCGAATATTTGAGAGACATTCACCAAAAAATCTCAAAATTCCCGAAATTTTAACTTCATTACTTCGTGTTTCCCGGAAAATTTTCCAAGTCTCCCAATTCCCGGCAAAATCTTCAGATTCCTGGAAGAATTTTGTTTTTCTCCCTAAACAGCCTTTCTTAGAGTTGACAACCCCCGTATTATTCTGGTGCTGAGGTACTGACTAGACGAAACGTCTTAAATTACGGTTTTAGTTTCTATGGATTAAGAGTGGCATAAAACCAAAACAAAAGCAACGACAATACGCTGGTTTTTTTATCACACAGTGTCCAAAGAAACAATTCCCAGTTAGCTTCGGTTTTTCATTACTACATCTGATTGGTTTAAAGTGCTTGCGCCAGTTAAAAAACAGTCGAAAATAAAACTAACTGTGATTCGCTCGCAAACGTTTTCCCGGGAACCAAGCGTGGCTTCTCTTCCCTCTGACTTTTACATCTACTACCGATCAAATCAACTTTTGTTCCCAGGATTCCGCCATACACATAATAAGCAACACGACGTGTTTGCTCGCACGACTACTAAGTTCGGAGCGCTCGCGAGCGCTCACGTTGGTTTTTGACGTTTTTGATTGGATGAAATAAGTCGGAAACTCTCCGAGCGCTTGAACGAAGGTTTGCCAAAACTGTACAGTCAGTCTTGAACCTCAGGATGGACTCGAACAAGTAAGGTTTCTGTTGGCCGATACTTAACCTGGCAAATACGTCCGCACTAAGAACACAGCCGATGATGTTCCCCAAATGAGGCACGTTATTCACATAGGGCAAGGCGCTGGTGATCAGAATGTTCCTTTCTCCTTCTATAGGAAGACTGTCAGATGAAACAAGATGAAAGTACCATAAGTCATGTTCAAGACAACTTAACAAATACTCTTTAGCACTGATGTTCAACTGAAAAGATTCATACATCATGAAACATCAATAAAACCATCATCTAACACATAAGCTTTCTGCCTCTGATGCTGCAAAAAACAGACATTCGATTAAAAGTATGCGATCGTAATATAGGTGTAGCAAAAAGGGAAAGAGTTTTGTCTTCATTCGTGAGTACCTAATGTATATGATGAATTACACGAGCCCCAAGATGATCTGTTTGTTTAAAGCTCCAGTGTGCTGACAGTAAATCAACTAATTTTCTTGAAAATCCTTCCCAACCACTGTTCCCTTTAATTTGTTAAAGGATGTCGGCTACATGCTCTAAGCTACAGTAGCTAACATATAATTCCCGCAGGTTGATCACGAATTGAACTTACATTGGGTTTGTAAGCCTACGAGTTTTTGGACGGTCTTTGCTGCCATTGTTCCAGCTCTTGACAGCTTCATCTATCTCTTCTTTTGAACAAACTTTGGTTTGACTTGCCTGAAGGTGTAAAAGAAACATTTATAAGTCATTGGCACCTATGTGGGCCGTTCATTTGCAGTGGCGGCACTATGTGGAACATATTACACATTCCTTAGTTCCAAATAATATCAAACGCGGCATGACAAGCGGCAGCGTGCAAATACGTCCGTACGACGTCGCACCAAATATCAATATCGCGGATTCGCTCCGACGAAGGGCTAACTCTCGAAACGTCAGCTCTTCAATCTCTTTACGGTGGCCAATTCACATTATCAACCTAGTTGATAAAACAAAATTATATTGTTATACTTCCCACCGACGCAACACCACAGTTTCTTTAGAAACTTACCCCCTCTATAGCTCAGAGAGTTCGACCTGGTTAACATTTTTAAAGGTTACCATAAGTTTGCATATTTGCCATGTTATGGTCAATTGACAGCTGTCAAAAGAAGGTATGCACTGACCAGTATCACATGACCAGATTGCGGACCCAGATTTAGAACTCATCGAGGTCACATCTTTTTTCATAAAATTGACCGCTGGTCAGATATTTCCATTGATCGCGGGCTCAGGCCCTATTTTTTTTTGGGGGGGGGGGGCAGGATTTTTAATTTTTCATGGTCATTCTCAGCAGAAATTCTGCAATGGGCCTTAATCACACTGCGGCCATATTGGCCATAGACAATAGATTTTGAACCCCGAGCCTCGAGTTCAAATGTTTGGGAACGAGTTCCCGCATGGCAAAACAAAAGTTTTCAATCCCACGTGACTCAACATGGCCGCCGTGGGATTAAAACCCATTGGAGCTGACTTTTTAATTATTCTTCTTTATTTCAGCTGTGGCATCTTTCTTGAGTAGTTGCATACGCTAGTACTTTTAATGAACGCAATTTCAGAAATTATTAAGAACCAGCAAAAATACCGAGCTCCTTTTTTAGGCTTGGCTAAATCTACATAATAATATATTACCTGTTTTAAATTCTACATGTATAGAGTAATTGAAGTTAACACCCAGTCAACATTTCTCATGTCTCAACTAACCTCCTCTAATGGAGTGTCATTCTTGTTTTCCTGTTGGGGTGGTTGTGATCCTGAGAAATGCAAATGTTTATTAAAGAAATAAATAAATACAAATAAAAAAAGTACATTCCTTGATTCAGATTGATTTAACTCCGAAGAATATCTAAACCCCTCAGCACTAACTGGGCATACTAAAATCTTTCGCAAAACTGTTGAAGACACTCGTACAAAATAGAGGAATTTTCAGTTCCCCTGCCTTATTGAAGAATACTAAAACAGATCATTGATCATTACACCCCCTTCCCCCAGTTTAAAACAGATCGTTCGTCATTACACCACCCTTCCCCCAGTTCAATGTTGTCTAAAAATGTTCCATTCAACATTCCATCAAAATTCAACGTTGTATGGGGGGCGAGAGGCATACAAAATAAATGTCACGCAAATTTGAATGTCACGCATGTTGTCATAAATGTCTCAACCCTTTCTGCAAAAGATTGTAGCTCTAAATTGAAGAGCACCATATTTGGAAGTAACCTTTGTTAATATGTAAGGCTCTCCACTATTAAAGGAGCAGTGTCACGATATTTGAAGTCATTTTCTCATTTACTTTCAAATTAAACGAAATCTAAAAGAGTTTTCTAACGACGAAAAGTACCAATGGAGTAATAAAATTCCAAAATTATACAAGGATTACTTTGAATGACAAAGATATAGACCGATTACAAATGACAAACTTGAAAAAAACTTGCCAGTTTAATCAAGATGAGATGCCCGTGACGTACCGGTAACTCCTTTAATACCAATAAAGTCTACTTCATTCCCTCTAACCTTTTGCACTCTGTTTGGCTTTGACAGTTTCCTGGGGTTTTGAAATTGGTGGAGCCTGAGTTCCAGACATAGCAAGCAATGAGTCCTTCAAAAAGATTGGTAAATTTATATTACATCACTCAGCTATAAAATCATAATTATTCCAACTTGATAAAATGGTGTCTATCAATCATTTTCTCAAAACGTCAGACATGTGCATTCAACTAACAATCATTCTTAAGACAACTCTTGCACAGCTGTGCAACCAATGCAGGTATCAAGCATGTCAAAACAAAAGCATCTGCATTTAATTTATTTATTTACAAAATGCAAACTGAAGGAAGCCAGCAACTGATAGTGATAACTTGCAGATATAAGAGGTGTGATGGACAATGTTCTACGCTAAAATGTGATGTTCACATGGCTTCCTTTTTGGGATTTGTTGCACAGGGTTGAATTGACAGCTGCCATGAAACAAACCTTGTTTACAGGTATTTGGTTTCAGAAATTTGTTCTCTTTTCGCCAAAAACAGATTGCATTGTTTGATTGTTGTATAGACTATAAACTTTAGTTAAAATTACCTTCAATACAGATATCCCTTTGTTTCCTGTCACTTCTGATTCACTTTGACAAAATACATCTTTAGTCATAAGATGGCCATGCCACCTTCTTATATTGCTGATCTGTGGATCTGCGACATCAAGAAATAAAATGAAACTAATCCATCTACCATTTTCTGTAAAGTTTCTACACAACTGGTGAATGGGGGATGTAAAACCATACAGCAAGGTAAATGTAAAATAGGAAGATAATTTGGTTTTATCAACTGGGTTGATAATGTCAATTGGCCACCGTAAAGAGATTCAAAAGCTGACGTTTCGAGCGTTAGCCCTTCATGGGAGCGAATCAAGGAATTGTGGGTCGTGTGTGGTTTATATACAGAAAGATGGAGCTACGCTATGGTGCCTGGTAACGTGAAAACAACGAAATAAATTAGTTGAATGAAAAGCGTTCGTTGATACCGTGAGGATTAAGAGTGCCGATTTGAAAAATAAATTTTTGTTCTAGAGTTTTGCGGCTTTCCGTGCTTCCTTGATGAAGGGAAAGGCCGCAGACTGCCATGTTGCTTAGAATGATTGAGGAGATTAAAGTGTCTCACGACTTGTTTAGATGCATTATTGTTGTCTTTCTCTATGTCACGAAGGTGTTCTCGGAATTCGTCGCCTAGTCATCTCCCTGTTTCACTAATGTATAACTTTTTGCAAAGAGTGCAAGTTATACAGTAGATGACATTGGCTGAGGTACAGGTGAAATGATCAGTGATCTTGGTGGATCGCTTGGGTCCAGATATTTTATCAATGTTGCGAATAAAAGGACATGTTTTACATCAAGTGCATTTAAAAGGTCGGGTTGATCACTTGTTTGGAATGTACTTCTGACTAAAAAGTTACCTATGTTTTTGTTTTGTTTGAATGAAATTAATGGAGGTTGCGAAAAGATTCTACCAGTATCGGGATCATTTTGAAGTCATTTAAAGTTTCTTAGAATGATGGATTTTACTGTGTTGTTGTGAGGGTGAATAGAATTTTATCGTTGTTTTCTCTCTGTGACATTGAAAACCTCCCTGAAACCACTTTGGTGAGCAGAGAATCCCTGTTTAAAGATTGTCATTGCCATCATCGTCATCATCATTATTGCTATTTTTAACCTTGGGATGAGAATTAATCCTAGGGATGCTTTGAGGAGCCAGGCGGTTAAGTACGCTTTAAAAGTGCTATTAATAAGACATTACACAGATCTCTAACTAGTAGGAGCTTTGTCATCAATGTGGAATTTTTAGGGTGAGTTCTCTGGCATCACAGTCTCTTGAGAGTGGGAAGAATTGTGCTTTTACAACAAACAGTTACTCATATTAACTATAAATTGGAAAAGCTGGACAACAATACCAGAGAAACCAGATTCCTCGGCAAACAAAGGATGAAGGGCACCCCAAAGAATGACATCAGCTAAACCAAGTTGATCCTTGAAAACAAATGAAGAGCTGTCATTAATTTCATGTGCTTGTAGAAGTACAATAAAAATAAACAAAGTACACATCAACATGGTACCACTTTTCAAACATTCACTGTTCTGGAACAGGGAATGATTTTCCCAGAAATCCAAACCTGACTCGATTTTTTTTATCAATAAATAAGTGTAAATTATTTTTTATACACTTGTGTTAAAAGCTTGCTAATATCTGTGATTACTACCGGGAGTAATTAGTCTGGGATAAGGTATCTTTTTGGCATAATGCCTGGTACTGGGATGCAAAATTAAAATTTACTGGTCTGGTGTCAAGCCTGGGCCAAACAAGGATGAGAGTTTATGAAAGCTGACTCTAATGAGAGTTTTCCTCAAATCTCATCAGACAAGTACATCAAATTGGGGCAAATGAGAAATAACTCTCATTGACTCTCTGATGAAAATAATATGAGTGCACACAGTCACAGTATGTATTCAATGGTGTTACTATATGCATAGTAATTAATAGAGAGTGGCACTGTGGTTATCCCCAATAAACATGATTTTCAAGCACTTCAAGAAATGTAAAACATCTGAACGAAAAAAATCAAAAATTCTAAAATGGCCACCAATAAAGAAATGTTTTCAAATTGAATTCAAGTCTTAATTGGTATTCAGACATTATTTATTATAAGAATACGGTGTACCCCAGAGAAAAACTTGCATGAAGACAAAGCTCCATCTGCATGTCTGAGCAGATTCCTCAGCTCCTCAATATTTCCGCTATCCTGTTTACCCAGGCCGATGGACAGCACAAGATGAGAGAATAGAACAGGCTGCAATGAGAAAGCCACATTATGGTAAATGAAAGGGCAACAAGAAAATGACAACTAAAATGCCATTTAAACAAATCCAGTTCAGTTTGCATCGGGCAAAAGTGTCCAATCTACATGGCGTTAAATGCAGGAATGGCTCCGGGACACTTACATTTTTTTAGACTTTGATTTTTTCGTCTAATAAAGAGAAAAAAACAAAGTCAATTATAAAAGCACAGAGGTGGAATCGATCCCGGGTCACTCAGAACACGAGCTATTCCTACTAACCACTACACTACTGAGGCCCGGCTGCCGAACACCGAAAATTTTAAGATTTTATCATGTTACCCTTACCATTCTTGAGAGCTAACCGCATAACCGCAGTGCTTAGTAGGCTAACCGAAATGCAAAAGTAGGCTAACCGGATTGCTTAATAGGCTAACCGCAGTGCTCAGTAGGCTAACCGGATTGCTTAGTAGGCTAACCGCAGTGTAATAATAGGCTAACCAGGGTGATTTTGTAGTATAATTTAGCTAACCAAACTCATTCCCAGTGCATTCCGAGCCCAGAGCCATTCCTGCAATTAAGCGCTACTGTCCAATCTTGCAGTTGCCTGAGCTTGTCCCAGCTGCTGCACCATTACGGAACTAACAGTATTTCAGTCTACCACGGAATCCACCCCACAGTTACACCTCGTTATTATGGCCCTAACAAAAATTCAGTTACATTCTCTTTTAACAACCGCTTTAATACTGCCAACCCTTTACATGTAATACAGCAAGAGTTTGTGGCCCATTGCTGACTGGATTAGCAGGGTTCCACGGCTAGTCCATCTTAGGGTCAGCCCCATCATTAAGTTTACTGGTAATGAGTTTTACCGTTTAGAGGGTAGAGGCACTGTGAGACTAAGGCCCAGTTCAGACGCCGAACTTTTCATGACCCGAACACAATTCAAATTTGGACTGACACAAATTAACAAAAGTATGCCTGTTGATTCAGATGCTGTTCTTTTTGGAAATTCTTAATACAGTTCCAGTAAAACCAGTCAAAATGATTAGCAGTACAATTTATGCATTAGGATCGGCACATGAAAAGTATGGCGTCTGAATCAAAGCCATTCCAAAGGCATTCCAAAGACGAAATTCTCGGCCAAGCCAAGCGGGAAGAACAAGTGAGCCGTTCCAAATTGATTCATATGCAATCTTTTCATGTACTTAATTCAAGGAACTAGGTTCGGCTCATGAAAAGATCGTCGTCTGCACTGGGCCTAAAGGATGTTGCCCCAGAAGCAATGCTACAGTATAATCCCAGCTAGGGTTCAAACCCTGTCCACCACATCTACACGTGTTACTTCACTACTGTACGGCAATAATGGAAACCAGTCTGAGTCACTGCCTGACCTAACCATGTCGACCTCACAATACTAAAGATGTACGGTACTCTTCTCTACCACCCCACCACCCATAAGAATGACTGACCTGCAACAATACACTCTCCCACTCCACCCACTGATCAATAACTGCTTCCTTGTTTGGATCAGGAGCTTCATCTGACTTTCTGCTCAGTTCCAGGAGATATCTATATTAATTTAATAGTTATAAACGACAATCATGGTTAAACCTTGCCAGCTCAGTCCTTAGCCATTTCCTCCTGTTTTGGCGACTGCTCTTCATTGACTTTATTGACTTCACACCTTACTATGGAGTGTAACCTCCCCTGTGCAAAGAGCACCAAGACAAGGAATTTGGCTAGAGCCTCATTCTCCTCCACAGAGCCACATGCCCCTCTTAACCAGCTGGACCTGTCAGGGGTTTCAAAACAAGGCGGCAACTTCCAGAGTTCCACCGGCTACTTGACTTTTATGCCACTGGCTACTCTGGTCATAGCAATCAGCTTGTGACCCAAAAGCTCACCTTTAACAGCCGCCTACTCTTCCAGTCGACGACACCTACTTCAAAACATTTTGAAACCCCTGCCTGTACATGTACAGCGAACAAGTGGCTCTGGAGACACATGATTTGATCAGCTAGAATCTAACAAAGCAGCCCTGACCAATAAAATCAACTTTTTTAAAACCTTTTTATTAAAAAAAATAGTTGATTTGATTGGATGTCCTATGTTAGATTTTAGCCACTCAGATCAGTAATTGTCTCCAGAGCCACTTGTTCCTCATGGAACCAGCTGACAGGAACAAGCAGCTATGGGGACGAGAATGGCTTGAACCTCCTACAACTGACTATTAATTAGTCAAAAGCTGAAGCATCTTCAGGTCCTAATGCTGTCTGTCAAAACATTATCATCAAAAGATATTCCTTCAATATTAACATTTTACTATTACTGTACATGTGTACCTGCAAATGCTGTTTGGACTGTTCAATAAACTTCCACCATCAGTCTCGAGGACAGGAAGCTGTATTCATTATTAGCAGAAACAACAGCTGTTACAACAATTATTTCAGAAAGTCAAAGACTAAACCCTTACAAGCCATTCCAAGGCTGTGCTCTAAGAATTCTTACAAGGAGCCCAAAGGTTTCAAACCATGAGATCCGAGGTGCCCAGCACAAAACTGTATATGAAAAAGTAAGTTTACCTGGGTACCCTCAGAGCACAGGCCTGCACTTGATTCATGACTAAACTTCCAAAACATACTTCTACGTACTGAGAAGTATTTATTTTGTAGTTCCAAAATACTGTAGTTTAAGACTCAACTTCATGATGGTTTGATGTTTTTTTTTTCCAGTTGTATAATAGTAGAGCTCATATGTGCGTAGTGAACCAGCAGAGCATCATTGTCGATTGACAGCCATCAAAACAAGGTATCTGCTGACCAGTGCAACATGCCCCTAGCATAGGTTCAGATGTAAAGCTCATTCGAGGTCACATGTTTTTTGAAATTGACTGCTGACCAGTTTTCGTTTTCAATTTGGATCACAGGCTCAAGTATTTTCAAAAATAATTAAGCAAAATATGGGTTTTAACATTCAGGCTTGGCTAAAATCTATACATATTAGTTTGAAGCCAGGTCATTGTTCTAAACCTGGCAGCTTATATCCACCTCCAACTAGTAACTACTAATTAAAAAAAACAAATTCAATTTAAACAAACCTTACTACCTCCTGGACAATTAAATTTGCTTTTATCTGATAAAGGCAAAAAATAGAAATGAGAAAAGGTGTGAAGCTACAAATATGGAATAGAGAGTGAAAACATAGGTATGAGAAAAGGCCCAAGGTACGGTGGAAGGAGGATTTATAGGAAAAAAATTATTAAAAAAAATTATTTAAATTTCATTCACTCGTGAACGATGGCCAAAAAAAATTCTAAAAATTTTTTGTTACTTCCGATTTACTCCAAATTTGGCACACATGAAGTTGATAGATTAAGCCAATTACTGAGCGAATTTGAGCATAGACACTTGAATTCGGCTTACATGACATTTTTTTGAGTTATCACTTCAACCGTCAAAGATATTTTAATTTGTGTTATTTTAATTTTTTTCTGAAATGTTCTAGGATTGTATGATAAGATATATGTTTTTTTCTGGAAAGCTTAGTTTGTACACTTTTAAATGAGATATTATTATAGTAGTCATTGCTGTGAATACCTGTTGAGATATTGAATAAAACAATTTATATGGTCAATTTTGTCTTTTTTTTCCCTGTCAGGAAAGAGTTAAGTACCCCTCCTCTCTCTCCCATGCTTGGGGGCAATGCACGCCTAGTAATACAGGCTTGTGTATTTTTTGGGGGTTTGCAATTCCCCCCCAGCCACCCCTCCCTTTGGGATCCCTAATCAAGAGAGTATTTGAGTTCTCCAAGCGATCTGTTTGATAACTAATGTTTGATGTTATAAAAAATAGATTTCTAAAGTGGTTAGGAATATTACAAGAAACACCTTAAAATAAACAAACCGTTGTCCAGGGACAGTTTTCAGTAACTGAGAAATACGTATTGCATGGGTGGGGAGGGTGCTGGTAGACCTTTAAAAACGCGCCCGTCTTGTCACTTGTGGAAAATGCAATTGCTGATCTTGTTTTCATCTGGTTTGTAGGCCAGATTTTCAAGATTTCACGCTAACAATCTTACAACTATAAATAATGCCACCATTCACTCAAATTGATATTGCATCAGATTAGAACTACCTCATTATTTTTTATCAGAACGAAAAAAGGGCGACTCGAACCCCGCAAATCATCTTTGTTCATGATCAGTAGTTTTTACGCGCGTCTTGCTGATTTAGAATCAAGTAAAAATTTAATACAGTTCCGGTTTCATTTTCGGTTTACAGAGGAAGAAAAAAAAACCTTTTAACATACCTTCAAAATTGGTGAACTGTACAGTCAGTGGAACGCCTGCCAGATTTTTTGCTGCCAAAATACGGAGCAGGAATGGGTTCCCTCGGTCGCTGTAAAGCTTCATAATTTCGCCAATTTCAGATGATATGAGTCGGTGACAGTGCAAACGTCTTCTAGATACCGTAGATCGGAATAAAGCGATATATTTAACCGCCGAAAAGACCCTAAACATCTGATTCAACTAGTTTTCACGTGTAAGTGAACCGGGTTAAAGTGTCGAGGAAGTCTGGAACGAGCAACACCGCAGTCCACAATACTGCGGGTTCGAGTGAGATCCGCCATCTTTGTAAACAGGAACAGAAGTGGTAAACGTGTGCTATTTTTAAAGCGAATTTAGATCATATATCCCTCCAGTCAAGTACGATTTTAGACTTTCAAAAGCTTAATTACCTTCAAGAGTGATATGTCAAATTCACAAAGACTAGCGTTCGCTATTATCGAGCATCTTTCATCGCAGTTGAAATCTGGTGCTGTTGTTGGTGACTCTGCCGAGAGTTTAGAAGGTAATTATAAGTGCCGAAAAATATAAACTCTTTTAAAAGATATCTTTAATCACACATATTACTGTATATTTTAGTGTAGTTTCTATAGCTTTTTTCTTTTTCAACGTGTCAAGTGTATCTGTTGTAACGGTCTGCGCCTTGTATGCTTACAAGAGAACTGAACCTTTTTTCAAAATTTAATGTTATGGACACTTTCAGTTTCCGATCGTAAAAGTCAGAAATTATAGCAGATTGTACTGTCTTAATCCATACTTTAATTTGAAATCGTGTTGTGTTTATTTTTTACTTAAAAATGGCCTTAAAATGTATTCTAGTGCCCTTACATTATGTAGCTCCAATGTTCATGATTCTCTTATAAATCTTATTTATTTAATCAAAATTAATATCAAGATCAAGCACATGTTTATACACATGCCAATATGGCTTTCTGGGAGCGAGGGGAAGTACAAAGGGTGCACTACAGCTCCCCAGGGTAACCCAACATACTTTTGCATAACATCTGAGGAACTTGCTTGATTACTTCGCTCATGTTGGAAATCTCCATAAAACTTTCATCATATTCTATATAAATTATTCTTTTTAACAAAAGAACCAACCATTTTCTTAGAAACTGAAAATCCAAACTTTAATAGTAATTTTATGTGAGGAGTGGAGAATAAATTAAATTATTTTGAACTTTGTTTTTCCAGTTCCAAGGTATATTAATATATTATATTAAAGGGGCAGTATCACGCTATTTTTAGTAACGCATCAAAAATCCACGGAATGCTTTTCGGTTAATAGAAGCAGTTTGATAATGATAAAAAATCCTTTGAAAGACTATCGTACAAGTAATGTATAGAAACTAAGATAGAGATTGATGCCAACTTGAAAATGTCGCAATGTTTTCAAGTTCTCATTGCATCTCATATGCAATCAGTACTAACATATTTTGCCTCGTCCTTCTGTTATGAATTCACTTTTTGTTACAAAATTAGTGATTTAGAAAGGATTTGAGTTTTGACAAGGCGTTAGAAGCTTACGTAAATTTAGCTAATTAGTTATAAACTCCGTGATACCTCCCCTTTAATGTAAGTGAGCAAACTAACATTCAGTGATAGAATGATATCCTGGTGCATTTTTTATGATTTTTTAGATTGAATGTGTAAAGTTGGGGATTATTTATTTTTAACAGTGCCAAAATTTGGAAAAGATTATCGCTTTTAAATTTCCTGTATGCCACCATTTTCGATTTGATGATATGTAATGACTACCCCCATACAATAGTTAGGAAGCATAGGATCTTTTGTGTGAAACAATAGCTGTTATCGCACTTATCAGCGGTTGGACATACAGACGAGGCAAAAGGGTCAACTCTGCTTTGTATTGACCCTACGCCTTTTCTAACAAAAGAATAATATTATTTGACCGCAGACTCAACTGCAATAAGAGCCATTGAGCAACCATTACATGCCATAAAATCCAAAATGATATGGCAGCACACAGGAAATTTAAAAGCTATAATCAGGTACATTTTATCTTGCTAATAAATGTTATTTCTCCTTTGTTAGATAAAATTTGGAATTTAGGCACTATTTTAAACAATTTGGTGTCAACGTGTTTTGAGAGTGGACGTTCCTTTTAAATTAACTGACAATAATACAGGTCTCGCTTCAGGCCTGGTCATTCTAAAGATCAAAAACCCTATTTCAGACTAGACCCAAACCAAGAACTGCTTCCGTGTGCATACATCATAAAGTTAACATTATAAAGAGACAATGTTACAGACATTATTTTTTTTGCTTTTTTAGTAATTTAACCCATTGACTCCTAAACTGGCCATAACTGGCTGTGACAGACCTTGACCTTTGTTCCGCTTCTGACGTCATCAGCTTTGACCAAAATAGGAATCCCATTTATCCCAGTTCTACAAAAGGAAAAGAGCTTTCCAATGATACCCAGATGATATTGATTGGGCCAATGGAGCTTGAAATATGCAGGAAAACGCTTAGAATTTTCCGCCAAAAACTAGGAGGAAAATTTCCCTCACTTACATGTACCCTTGGCTACTCCGTGTTGAGAATTTCCCGTCTCAATGATGCTTTCGTGGCAATTCTTGAACTGAAAGCAAGCCCAGTAAAAGGCCAACAAAAGCATAAAAAAGATACAAGGAAAGGAGAAAGGAAAAACGAAAAATAAAAATAAAGAAATCGAAAAGCCTAAGGACGTGGGTCACTTTCTCGTCCAAAAATTATCTCGAAATTTTGATTTGTGCACATGCCCGAGCTAAAATATCGTTAAATGCATGCGATACTAGTGAAAAACCTGGCATGCCTTCATTCTGCAAATGCATTTTGGAGAAATTTGAAGCATATTTAGACTATAATTGACCAGAAAATGTTCAAAATGTATAAAAAACACGTTTTTTTCAAAAATCTCCAGGAGTCAATGGGTTAAAAATGGCAACAAAATTATGACTAAATTCTTTCAGTCATGCAGGAAATGATCCTACATGTAGAACATCAAGAGATGGATATCAAGCAGATTTGCTAAGAGAGAGGGTGACCGTAAATAGTTTTCAGCAATTTTTTCAAATCACAAGGACAGAGCGTAAAAGTCAGCCTGACTTTTCCAATTTGAGATCTAAAGCTCCTGAACATATCATAGCGATATCACTCCATAATTACAGTATTAACTGTATTTAGCTTCAGTACATTGGCATTAAGCTTGACAACTGTCTGTAGGTTTCCGTTGGTTAAAACACTTTTTTGGCTTGTTGCAGTTTTGAAGTTATACTTGTGACAGTGTGGAACCCTTTAAATCGCACTTCTTACCAGACAAATAACAGCAATACTTAAGTAGAAGTATTTTCTTGGCATGAAGTTTTATATGAATAACAATATTATTAATAATAATTTATACCGGTATTAATAAACTTTTTCAGACCAAAATTAATCATCTTACATGAAACATATCCTTAGGCACTGGTGGTTATATCAGAGAGTACTTTACCTTGTGGGTCTGTGTTTGTTGTACTGGTGCTAGCTGGTGTTTATTTTTTCTTTTAGTTTCCATTCAGTGTTTAGAAGCTGTTTATGATATAAACAGAAATGACCCCTCAGAAGTAGAAAAGCTAAAGAGTGATAAACCTCTAGAGGAGATATTTGAAAATGCAACTCAGGTTTGTACAACAAATTAATTTGCTGCTCTTTCAGGAACAGTGTAAATTGATATTTGAATGGATTTTTATATCCGTTCATTACCTTATTATGTTCGTATTGTGGAAGACATACAAAACGATTACAAATCTTGTGTCATATTTAATTATAATTAATATGCGTGATCAGATTTTGTTTTTGATATTATTCGGTTGTCTGTAGACCAGAGGAGGATCAACAGCTGCTCAACCTACTTCTGAAGACAGGGCAAAAGCTGAAGAACTGAAAACCGAAGGTATAATCTGCACATTAAAACCACCAATGATAAACTCAAATGACTTACACTTAGTCTAGTGAAGATAATTATAATCCGCCATAAGCAAACACATGACGACTGGTACATTTACCTATAAGGCTTTGTGTGCGAAACCCCTATAAGAGCATATAAAAACACAAAGAAAAGTTGTAAGTCATTCAAAGTCAGCAAGAAAAATGTTGTTAGTACAAGGAACGACTTCCGTTAAACCATACCTTTCTATATGCCCAGTGGGCTTTGTTTGGATCGCAAGGTATTGTGGTAAAATGTAAAGCCGCCGCCTTTTTTCTTACGGTGGATTGCAGTGGTCTTCAAAAATCTTTCATCATCATTATCATCAAATTCATCATCATCATCATCATCACCATCATCATCGTCGTCATCATCATCATTACCAACACCTATAATCCGTAAAGATCGTTAAGGTTTTGAAGGATCCATTACATGTACATGTACACTACATGTATCTGTCAGGTTCCAACTGTGAACCTGCAAAGACCTTCAAAGGATCTGGCAAAATCTCATGAAATCATTGACGATCAGGAAAGATCCTGGTAAAGATCTTTGCCAAGATCTTAGTTTGTAATACCGTTATAATAATTTAGTAATATATTTCATACACTGAAGTTCACACTCTTGTTAGGGCAGTCTAAAATATTGCAGCATTAGTAGGTACTGTAGTAAAGATGCCATGCGAGCTGCGAAGCTAAATGAACCGGTACAGTGTAGGTTTTCTAGTTAGCTCCTCATCATACAAGTATCTCAGATCTTTTAAGATTTCCCTAAGGCAGGGTTTTCAAAATGTTTTGAAGAAGGCGGCAGCAACTGGGAGAGTAGGCGGCTGTGGCAAGTGAGCTTGTTTGTTGCAAGCTGATTGCTATGACTGGAGTAACCAGCAATATACAATCCAGTAGCTGGTGGAACTCCGGCAGTTGCCGGCTTGTTTTGAAACCCCTGCTAAGATGATTTAAATATCCATTATTATCAATATACGCGGCCAAATTGAAATCCGGCCTCATCAAAACACACGCTGTGCGGGCCACAATGGCCCTGAAGCTGATTGGTTCACGCAATGAATTTAAACCAATCAGATGACCTTCAGACCGTTTGACGCGGGAAAACCATCGAGGTGCATGCTAGCGAACAGTAAGCTTTGAAGTTCAGTTTCACACATAACAAATAGTTTTCAGAGAGAAAAATCAGTCTACTTGTTGTTAATGGGAAGAATGCAACGAAACATTTGGATTTAGACTTGAAGATAGGCTAAAAGCAAAAGCACAATCCAGAAGAAACAGAGAAAACAAGTTCTTTTTGTCTTTACAAGAAGCAAAACATTGTTCACTTGAAGTACTGTGGGAATTTTACACCGACGATCAACTGGAAAATGTAAGTTCGTTAAATATTATGATTATCCATGAGTTCCATGAGTAACTCATTCGCGATTAATTTTTCAGAGACATTGTAGCTATATCCGCTAAGTTCTACACCTGTTCAAAACATAATGTTATCGGTGCGGCTTTTACAGTTAAAACATTTTCAGCACAAAGTAAATGACACTACACGGGCGCAAATACACAATATTCCCTCAAAAATGACAAGGCCTTGAATCCAGACCACCTGATCTAGAGTCCAACAAACTAACCATTAGGCCACTGTGCTTCCCTTTGGTATGGGTTGAAAGGTGTATCTGTATTACCTGTTCAGGTGCCCAGAGATCAGTTACATATTAACCTCATCTCTATAACTTACTAACTGACAATAATTTATGTACAATGTCAGGGAATCAGTTGATGAAAGAAGAAAAGTACAAAGAAGCCATTCAGTGTTATACCAAAGCCATGGAACTGGACAGCGGCAATGCAGTTTTTCTCTGCAACAGGTTTGTAGAATTCTTGCAAACATTATTGTCAACTGGTATTATTTCAATTTGACTGTTTTTAACAAATCAGGCTCAATCCATCTCAATCAATCAATCAATCAATTCACAGGTATGCCACAAAATAAAAAGATAAAAATCACAAGAATACAATCATTATGTAGAAAGTTCAGGAATGCCACTCAATTCCCTCAGATAAGTTGGCTTCTTGGGAGAGGGGGAAATTATCACAGTTATCAGTTAAAAGTTAATTTTAGGTTGTAAAATAATATTAATTGATGGTTGATATTCCTGTCATACAGGGCTGCAGCTTTCAGCAAAATGGGTGAACATCAAAAGGCAATAGATGATTGTCAGAAAGCTCTTGATCTGGATCCAAATTATGGAAAAGCGTATGGACGAATGGGGTAAGTTTGCATGGTTGTTATTGTTCTACTATAAAAGTTGGACACTAAGCAATTGTTAAATACATAAAACCTTGCAGCAGTGGTGCATGGCTTGTAGTTTTATTGTTTTGAAAGATTTCAAACCAATTGGCTTTTCTAAAATCAATTGTTAATTTCTAGGCAATTAAATCTATCTGTAGCTTGTGAGCTGTATAGCTGTCAGGTTAATTTGCCCAAGGCACGAAAAATTACCACTTCAATTTCTGTAAGTTGTTGTTCTTTTTTGATTGCAGTTTATCATATCACAATCTGAACAATTTCCAGAAAGCTAAGGAAAGCTATTCTAAGGTACTGAAATCTCAAATACTTATTAATTAAAAAGCACATAGACAGCACTTTATTTGATCCCTTGCTTTTGCCCTGAAGCATTTACTTTTGGCGTTGCTTCTTCGTTTGCGAAAGTTTCTCATATAATTATTTCTGGATAATGAAGTCTGTAAATTATGAATGTGTGGTTTACGCCATGATTCTAGTGTGTTCTTGAGTGTTTAGCGTGTTAAATTGCCCGCTAAGCATGACCTCGAGCACACTAATCGAAACAAAGGATTTAGCGTGCTAAAAATCCCAAAACAAAGCTAGTGTGTCCTGCATTGTTGTAGTGATTCAATATCAATATGCGCATATTGCGTGCTGTCACCTTTGTACCTGTTTTCCCATGGAGGGTCACATTTTATAGTTTTATAATTGAATGGCCGGGTGCAAAACTATGCTAAGTGACGTTTTAGTATCACTTCGATATTTTTTCCTCATTTTTCTGCAAAACAAGGTGCAAACCAGGCCCAGAAATTAAGGGGCAGAGTTTTACTTTTTAACGGAGAAGTTCAGGCACTTTTAACAAAATAAAACAAAAAAGAATTTTCTACTTGTAATCCAGCCATTCGAGTGCATAGAAAGTCGCTATAAAACTTATTATAAGTGTTTCTGTATAGGATTTTTTTATCATTATTTGATGAAAAAAGAATAAATACCGGTACCTATAAATAAAACTATTAATTTCTTGATTTTCACGCTCCATGTTGCATTTTTTGAGGTTTTTTGTCTTCGGTGATTGGAAAACATTCACTCACTGAGTGAATGTTACCTGACAGGTAAATTTCAAAGTCGTATATAGATGTTGTGGTTTAAATTTATCCTTGGTTTAAAAAATTTTAAACCAGTTTGATTTTTATTTTCCTTTGTCTCATGTTGATTGGAATAATCTGAAACAAAGGGAAATCAATATCAAACTGGTTTAAAAAATTTTAAACCAGGGATAAATTTAAACCACAACAAACATGTAGACACTGCTCATTGACTTTATTTCGCTTCATGATTAGCCTATCAAAATAAGCATTTAATTTTTTTTATTATCGTCGCCATACTAACCCAACCAACTTCTAACCAAAGGAATTAGGCCTAAATGAATTTCTGCATGTGCTTTTCAGCTGAAAGGTAAAGCACTGCCCTGTGATTTGCTTTGCAGATAAAAGAGGAGAAAATAGCATTCATTTGATAGTTTTGCACAAAGCCATTAAATTATACTAGACATTCATAAAAATTTAATAGCATTTACGCAATACTACTTCTACATACTGGTATTTAATATTTGGTTCTTATTTGATATGATGCTGAATGACTGGGATTCATTAAGTAGATCTGAAATAATTTGCAATGTACCTCTTCATTGTTTTGAGTAATGAGCGTAAACCCCTTGCACAATAATCCCAGTTGTTGCAAATTTGGCCAAATTATGACTGAAATGTTGCTTTATTTGCTTCACAGGCTTTAGAGTTAGAGCCTGGCAGCACATTTTATCAATCCAGCTTATTACAGGTAGAAGAAAAGATAAGGGAATCACAGCAAGGTGGAGCTGGCAACACAAGACCTGCACCTGGAGGTCAGTAACAAATCAGATTCAACAATCACCATACTCTCTTCTGAAACATGCATGAAAAATATGAAATTTGCCTTATTAAATGTGGGGCAAAATCACTTTTCAGGTCTATTTTGAACTCCCTTTCACCAACATTGCTATTTTATTGGAAGATGCTTCATATTAAAATTTGCCCTACATGTATTTCTTGTTGACTTTGACCTAGTAAAACTGTATGCAGAAATAATTAGCCTTGATTGAAAATGTTATTCAGAAGAAATTGTTAAAAAGTTTGTGCTCGACCTCCAGTGGGCATGCTGAGAGCAATAGTTTTCTCCAAGAAGTGTTGCATGACATCACTAAAAACAGCTAGAAGGGAGACTAGCCATGCTGTAGTTCAAAACGTATTTCAGGTCAAAATGATTTCAGACTAGCTAGTTTCATCTGTATTCTTCTTAATTTGTTCATGATTTATTAGCACAATTATGAAATTAGGTAAACTACGAATCAAGCTAATTTGAAATCATTTTGAACTGAAATTCATTGTAATTAACTAGTGTCGCCCAAGGATATGAAATTGCTGCTTTTATTTTGGGCTATTTTGCCTGTCTGTTAACTTTATATTGCATGCAATTCAAGTGCAAATGAGTGAAAGCCGGGACGGCAATTTCAAGTTTTCATGGCAAAACGCACATGGCAGCTGCTGCACTAGACTTTCTCAAAGTAGTTAACTTCTCGTTTCCAGTTTAGCAGTTGATCCCAGTGCTTTCGCGCCTAGCTCTCTGTGAGCTTGGCTTGTATTAAGTCTACTTCTGTACAAGTACATCCATAAAACGGCAAAACTATCGGAAAACGCACTTTCAGGCTGACAGTGTAACTTGCGTACAGTTGAGCTTGAGTTTATCAATCTGTTTGCCGTCCTAACATTCACAGTTCAAAGATTCCCACTCACTCGGTAATTGACTTGAAAAATTGCTCGTGAAAACTCGGCCACAAAAGATCCTGAATTTCGTAGCCTGCGTGCAGCCATCTACTATTTCCTAATAGAATTTCGAAGATCACTGAAAAGAAGGCCTTTGACAGTTTGCCCTTCGCATTTTTTCTTTATTACTCACATAAAGATCCTGGACTTCGAAGATCACCAAGAAGGCAGGCCAATGGGGCTGACAGTTTGCCCATTCCAGTCTCTGCGCAGTGCATTCTTGTTGCTGTACAGTGCATTCCATCAAATCTCGATTTTGCATAGTGTTCTTATACATTCTGATTATAACTGTTGCTCAGTCGCTGTGCTCGCTCTGCAGCAATTAAGTACAAAAAATTTCAGTGAACTGACTTTGGTCACTTCAATGATGCAGGTTATGGATGAACTGTGGCATGACTGAAATGTAAATAAACATTCTCAGTAGTGCTCCAAGTGCAGTTTCATATATACATATAAATTTTATCATTTTTTCCTTGCAAGTACCCTCATAAACATGTTAATGACTTTCTGTCTTTTTTCCGTGGGAGGCGCAGTGGCCTAATAGTTAGTGCGCTGGACTCTGGATTGGACGGTCCGGGGCACTGTGTTGTGTTCTTGGGCAAGACACTTTACTCTCAAAGTGCTTCTCTTCACCCAGGTGTATAAATGGGTACCGGCGAATTTACTGCTGGGGGGTAACCCTGAGATGGACTAGCATCCCATCCAGGGGGAGTAGAAATACTTTCTGTTGTTTCATGTTACAGAAACCGGGATAAGCTCTGGCCTGATGGGCCACTAGGCCCGACTGCAGACTTACCTTTTCTGTCTTTTTTCAGGTGTTCCCAATTTAGGAGGACTTGATTTGGGCGCCCTGTTAACAAACCCTGCTGTCATGAATATGGTATGTCCGGGTCATTCATCATTTCTGGGAAAAGCCTCAACGCCTGTGCTAAAGTCACAAGTCACTTCAGGACTGAGAATCAATGGCTAGGGGTGGGCTGGGTCGAGGTTCCTCAGGAATGCTAATTGATCTGTATGTCCACTATCCCATGAAATGTTATGTGTGATTCCATAAATTTTCATTTGATTTAACCTTATTTTATCCCTGAATGTCAGGGATAAAATTTCAGGGTTATACTTAACAATAATAGGGCCAACATAAGATTAAGTCATGGAGGGTAGAAGCCACTTGATTACTACATGTATTTCGATTAGTGCTGTGCACAATGTTTACAATTCTCTTAACAGCACATGGGAATATAAATATTACGTATTTCACTTAATAGGAAAAAGTAAAAGGAGATCCCTCCGTACTGTCAGAATGGAAAGTTTGAAATGTCAAAGAGTGCCATTGTTCATTGTTGGTTTGTATATGGGGTCACCTCACAGCTCTTACAAGGTCTCACCTGATTAGGGACCACCCTTCAGGTGAGACAAAAGAACAAACAACACAAACAATGGACCCTAGCCCAAACAATAAGGCTGCAAAGCAACACTATCCCTGCCACTGAAATTTAGAGGTTATAGGAGCTGCGAGGCTACCGTGTATATGACGCAGTTAACTTTTTAACTGGGCAAATTCTAAATAAACTGCAACATATACAGAAAAATGTTTGACACTGCTTAAATGTAGACTTCAGAAGTGTGCCATAACCGTCTTTTAGATCAACCTTACTGATTTTAGTATACTGTTAATAATCAAAGCTGTTGATTTTTAGGCCCAGACCTTTATGAGCAATCCAGGTGTTCAACAAATGTGAGTAAGACTACCTGCTTGTATAGCGTTATGTTTGTGAGAAAAACTACCTACTTGCATAGCATTAAGTTTTATTAAGACAGATCCCGCACAACGTTTGAGCAATAAGTGCCAAATTTAATTTCCAAAAAGTGCAAAAATTAATTACTAAATATGTCACCCTGAGACCCCAAGATTATTTTTGAGAAAGTTGACACTGAAGACATGTTAGATTTATTATTAAATATTCCTTTGTATTATTGTTGTATTATTTTATATTAGGATGTCAAGTATGATGGGCGGTGCTGGTAGTGGTGCAGGGGGTGCAGCGGGCATTTTTCAAGCGTAAGTTGTGTTGATGTTTACTGGTCAGTAGTCTGCTTGCAAACCTACTTGTTACGACTGTTTTTGTATTAATATGCACTACTTTATAACTACCTCTTTGGCCGATTAATGATTGAAAAATGAGGCCTGACTTCTTTTTCTAATTTTCCTTTAAATTTGTAAGAAAAAGGGGGTTTTAACCAGATGGGCATTTGGGTTTTCGTCTGTCCAGATGCCTGCTTTTTGGAAAAAAAAAAATGATTTGAAGTATTTATGAAATAATTCATATTTGAACATCAGGGCTGAAGCCCTGATTTTTTCAGGCTTCTTCTTTCCAATTGCTTAAATTGGAAATTTACTGTGATGATTATTCTTCACTTTCAAAAATAATTATGATTGCTCAAATCTGGATCAGTTTTTGTTTATTTTAAGTAGAAAATTGTTGTTTGGTAGACTTGGAAATCTTCAAACAAATTTTACAAAATTTAGGGGTGTATATCCTTGCTAGATGCTCGAGAGGATTGGGTCTTTGGTGCCATATAACATTTTAGATGAAAAAACCCTGATAGTTTTTTTTTATGAGTGCTCTTGATTGCAGCCATTATATACATACACCCACGTAGATGAAGGATGGAAATTGGTTTCTTGGGAATTAGTATGTGTAATCAAATGGTGACGAGTGAAATTAGGAAACAATTTCATGTGCATTTAGTGTTTATTGTATTGTAAAATTTCGCACCAAACGTTGCCATGACAGTTTTATAATTTCACATGTGAAATTACAAATTAACGCTGAAATTTTGCACCAAAATTAAGGAGTAATTTGTCACCTATGATATTAGGCACATAACTTATTCACTGTTTCAGTGCCCAACAATTTGGTGAACAGATGCAGCAGTCCAATCCAGATCTGTTTGATCAATTAAGAGGCCAGGCGCAGGCTGCGGTAAATCAACATAGACAACAGAATGAATCCAATGAAGAACAAGACCCAAAACCAGGTTAGAACAATCTTAATGTAACATATTGGGGGGGGGGGGGGGGGGTGGGGGGTGGACCAGGGGTCTGAACTTCCTCAGGGTTTGTAGGAGCCTTGGAAGACCTGGAAAGTCATGCAATTTTTAAACTTTACCTGGAAAGTCTTGAGATTTAAGTGTGGGCCATGGTAGCCTGTGAAGAGGCTCTCTAGTCGGGAAGTTTGGGGAAAAATTTTGGAGAGTGAAGGGAAACCAAATGTGTTAGCAAAGCAAGCATAGCGTGATTTGGGGGAGGGCCTGTAGGCTTTCTTTGATGCCGCTTATCCTCCCACTATCCATTAGCCTGTCACATGTCTTTCACTTGCGTGATCTAACAGCATCCTAATTTATCCTAATTTTAAGAAGTATTTGTACGGTACATGTATGGTGTCATGCCCAGTGACACTGACCAGGGTTCAAACCTGGACTGCTTGATCTCGAATCCAGCGCACTAACCATTAGACCAATTATGTTCTCACACACTGAATGCCATTTGCCTGCCACACGAAAAATGCAACAGCACTTTATTACACAACTACCTGAACATAGATACGTAATAAAAAAATGACAATCATGACTGTTCGTTGTTCTCTCATTGCTCTCTCAATCACTTTTTACTATTATAAGGGGTGGGGGGTGGGAAAAACTGTTGTACTTTCAAGGCAAGAAACAAAAACTGAACCATGTGACAAGCATGTAAACTGACACCCACTCGTACCCAGGTCTCCATTCAGTGTGAGAGAACCTCATTTCTTGCCTCTTTCGCAAGCTCAGCCGGCAAGAAAGACATTTCTCACACACTGAATGCCATTTGCCTGCCACACGAAAAATGCAACAGCACTTTATTACACAAGATGAAAAAGTATAGAGCCTAAGACAATTTTCCTTGGTTTAAGAACCTCGCTCGAATGACATACCCCACAAGATCGGAACATTAACTGAATGCAAAAACGAAACTTAGTAAAAACAAAATAATCAAGGTTCGCCATAAAAGTTCCGAGCAACAACTAAAATAGTTCGAGCCGACTGTTACTGTCCTCCCTACAGATGGAGAGCCCTTGAAACCTCAAGAAGGGCCTGTTCAGTTTCTTTAATGTACATGTTCTTTGCTGTCTGCGAACGCCAACCTCCATGACGCATCAGTAATCTGTCAGGGATGGCAGCTGCTGCGGCAGATGATGCTCCCCCAGATCTAAGGCTGTGAAGGCCATATTGGCTGGGGTCAAGCCCGATAGCTTTAAGATGCTTTTTAAACAGCTCGGTTGCCCGTGAGTAGGTCAACTGTTGCGGACGGAAAGAGAAGCCATATTTAGTATGGCACACCTTCCTAAACAGGTAATCACATCCCTTGTGTCGTCCAGTGAGTAAGAACTTTTCGGTCAGCGAAACGGGGCATGTACGAGAGCCTGTGCGGGCCACCAGGATTACAGAACCTTCCCTGAACTGGTCATTCTTCCTCTTGGTGAGAGTAATTGACATATGCTCGCTTGTCATTTGGAGATGACAACATCTAAGATCCTTAAGATCATCCCAACGAAGGAATGCTGCGAAGCCTAGGGCAATGAGGCATGCTATCTGGAGCTCACTGGGATTTCCGTTGCCAAACTGAAGTACTATATCCTTGACTTGGGATGCTGTGAGTGGGGTTTTCCTGTTGGTAGGGCAGGTACCCAGGATACGCTTGCATGCTTCAAGGAGTTGTTTCACCATGGTGTGCTGTAAAGGCGAAGGTTGACAAGCCTTTTCGTGGGCCCATGCCACTGCAAAAGCTGCCGACTGGATGGATGCCAAAGATTTAGTGGTCTGCAGCAGATGCACCAGGTATACAGAAAGCTCTGGACCAGATGTGGGAAGGGCATTGATGTCTCTAGCCTCCGCCCATTTCTGCCATGCCAAGAAGGATGACCGGTATTTCTTAACGGTACTTGGAGCTCTGTCCTGGACCATGATGCCCGGAACTGCCTGAGCAAGGGAGCGTATCTCCGGGTGGCGACTGTTCTTCAGATCCCTCAGAGTAGGAGGAACTGGTGAGAAAGACATTTAGAGGATGTTAGGAATTGTTTTTGGTGGATAAACCAGCAGCACTGCACAACCAAGTATGCATGGTATGATCAGAATCACTAGTAGGTTGGCAATGGGCATCCAGTGTTCCTGTACAAACAAGTAGTCTCACAGTATGTCGAAACAAGCTTGGCCTCTACACAGGCTGTAATAACTGTAAGTTCATGACAGATCAAAAAGACGTGTTAGCCACTTGCAGGCTTTGGCCACTCACAGGCCCCCAATATATTGGCCTCTCACAGGCCCTAACATATGGGCCTCTCCCAGGCCCTAAAGCGTCGGCCCCTCGCAGGCACTAACACATTGGCCTCCTGCAGGCATGAAAACATTGGCCTCTCACAGGCACCAACACATTGGCCTCTCACAGGCCTTAGTGTATTGGCCACTACAGGCCCTAACACAATTGTCCCTCCCAGGTAGTAACTCATAGGTCCCTCAAGGGCCTAAGAACACTGGCCCCTCAAAGGCCATAAAGCACTGGCCCGTCGTGCGCCCACGGGCGCCATTATGCAGGTCATAGCATGCTGGTTAGAAGCCCCAGAACATGTTGCACTCAGTTACTTCAAGCTGACACTTCAGAAGGAGAATGGCCTAGCTGTGTAAGCTTCCGCGCCTGTAAACGCAACCCGGAGGGCCAGAACACGATAGCATGGCCTTCCGCTGAATAAAGAGGCGCCTGAGGTGGCTGGAAGGAACATATCCTCTGAAGATGGAATTTCCACCCAGTCCTGTATGAATGCTTCAGGTTGTGTTCCATCTGTGGTGATAAGGGGCCACCATGAAGCTGACGTCCACAATGGGACGACCAGGGTTCCTGTCTCCATACCATGTTCCATGTGTTTCAGTACCCTGGGTATCAAGTAGGGGGGAGGAAAAATCCAATTATTCTCTCCAGACCAGCAAAGTGTGAAAGCATCCACTCCTTCAGTACATGGATTCAGCCAACGGCTACAGAAACGGGGGACTTGACGTGTCCGAAAGGTAGAAAAACGGTCGACTGTGTGTGGTCCCCACAAGATGTCTAAAGCCGCGAAGATGTTCGGGTTGAGCATATAGTCATCTTTACTGGCCAATCTGGAAAGCTCGTCGGCCTCCTTATTAAGTTCCCTGGGGATCCATTCAGGCTCCAGATGAATCTGATATCGTCTACAAAGTGTGTAAATAGCGACAGCTTCTGAATGAAGTTGAGGTTTTGGACTGCCTACGTTGAGGATGTGTTCCACATTCATGTTGTCTGTTCTATGGCGCACTGTTTTACCAGCCAACTTTTCCCCGACAGACAGGAGCACCAGTCTCGTTCCTCTAAGCTCTCTCCATGTCGAGCTTTCTCGACTCTCGGCCGTTGACCAACTGCCTGCAACTTCTGAGCCTGCCACATTCACACAGTAGCCCCCCCATCCTGAGTCGCTTGCATCCGAATAGGAAAGGACATCAATCTTAGGGTTGACCTTCCAGATGGGCTGACCGTGACAATCTTCAAAACTATCCTTCCAGAACTGCACCTCCCTCAGTGCCTCAGGGGAAAGGGCAATGCGTTGTGACCAGAATTCAGCAGACAAAATATCCCGATACATCGCTCTCGTCCACGAACGGCTGACTGGGCCAAGTGCTAAGCCCATAGAAACGATTGTCCCCACCAAGCCTGCCAAGTGGCGGGCCATTACTGCAGATTTTTGACGAGTTACGAGATCAATCCGTTCTCTCAGTCCGTCGATGCGACGCGGTGGAACGCGAATGACACCTGCTCTCAAGTCCAGAATAAAGCCAAGCAGTTCACCCACTTGGGCTGGCTCCCAGCAGGACTTCTCAGGGTGGGCAACAAAACCGCTGGTTGCAATGTCCTCTCTAACTCCTGCAGATGTTGTTCTGGCAATTTCCAAAGTCTTACCCGCTCCTGCCCCATCGTCCAAGTAGGTAAAAATCCGGATGCCCTGCTCTCTCCAGTGCTTAACAAGGGCCTTCTGAATTTTTGTAAAGACGTAGGGTGCAGATGCTAAGCCAAATGGAAGGACTGAGAACACAAACCATTTCTTTTCCCCTTCCAGAGTCCAGCTAAACCCAAGGAATTTTTGGTGGGAAGGTAAAATGTCTACATGGTGGTAGCCTGATTTGTAGTCAAATCTAAAGAACCAGTCCCCTAGTGTGAAAATGTCCCGTGTTGTGCGGATATCTTCGTACTTAAACTTGGGAATGCGAAGAAAATGGTTAACATATCTGAGGTCGAGGATCAGTCTCTTCTTGACACTGTTCTTAACAACACCTAAAGGGCTGACATTCAACATGAACTTCTGATAAATTAGCTTCCGTTATGCAGCCTGCTGAAAGTAGTTCTTTGATTTGTTCTGTGACAAACTGTTTATCATCTACGGCTGACTTATGGTTCTCCATCGCACGTGTGGGTGGTAGTTCTACAAATGGGAGGGCGTAGCCGTCCTTAATAATGGTAGTAACCCATCTGTTGGCTTTAATTCTTTGCCAAGAACCCAAGTGGTCCTTCAATCGACCTTTAACACAAACAGGGCCCTGTTCAGGACTAACTTTAAAAACACAACTTGCAGGTACGGGACTGTCAATTACACATGCAGTGTTAATGTTCATATCACTCTTCATTTCATGCTCTGACATTCCAAGCCTACTGTCCATGTTCAACAAACCGGGCCCAGAGACGTCCTGTATGTCCAAATTATCATTCCAATCAACGTCAAAATCACAATTAAATCCTAGATGAGCTGTTTCAGTATGTTTTTCCCGTTGTAGTTGCGGGGATAGGAGCGCGGCAGGTTTTGGCGAAATGCCCGACACGTCCGCAACGAAAACAGACCTCGTTTTGAGAGGGATCCGATTTCTGTCTCGACGCGGGAATCACTACACGTCTTGCATTGGGGCCAGAATTCGAGGTGAAGGACTGCTGGAAACGATTACTAAATTGTGCCCGAGGTTTTGAAGGCCTCTTGTTATCCGCTTTTAGCGCTTTGCTTTCTTTAACTGCCCGCCTGATCCGTTTGTCGTCATCGGAATCAATTGCTAGCGGCTCCTGCACATAGCAATCAACAGCATCCCAGCCGTACTTTTCTGCTAACATAATATGTTTATTCCTCTCTTTTAAGAGCCTCTTACCTTCTTCCAAGGCCTCGTTTCTCTCTGCTTCGACACTATTAGAAGCGGCCACGTCCAGTTGTTCGAGAACCTTCTCGTTCAGCTCGTACTGGATCTTATTCCTCTTGAATTTGAAGTCCGGCTTGGCTGGCGATTTTTCCCGAGATCGTTCGGTGGCTGGCCGTGACTTTAACTCACGTTCGAGTGCTTGGAGGCGTTCCTCGCTCTTTTCATGGGCCTCGAGGATTTTCTTCGCCCAAGATGGCGTGTTGCTCGGTGAGTCCGAGCGGCTGGACGATTTTGATCGGCGATCCTTCCTAGATGCGCTAGATGGAGACTTATTACGGCGGGAACTTCTCGAAGACTCGCGCCGATCGTGCGACCTTTCACGCTCGTTCCTCGTGCGTTTTCGCGACTCCCTAACCGGACTGGCGTTGTGAGCCATCAGGCGTTGACTAGCTCTGGATTTTGGCGGCATTTCTTGACCGAATCGAGAAAAAACGATTGGAACAACGAAGAGCAAAAATAAAAACTGTTGCACTTTCAAGGCAAGAAACAAAAACTGAACCATGTGACAAGCATGTAAACTGACACCCACTCGTACCCAGGTCTCCATTCAGTGTGAGAGAACCTCATTTCTTGCCTCTTTCGCAAGCTCAGCCGGCAAGAAAGACATTACCTCTCATAGTGAATCTGTAAACACTATATATTTTTTCTCTTGCAGATGATGGAGATGCAAGCTCACAGTGACCCTTTTGAATTTTACTTTAACTAAATTTATTTAGTTTAGAATATTGTATGAATGAACTTTAAATAATCTATGAAAACACAAAAACGGAGATCAGCCTAGCTAATATGAGCCTACTTTCCTGGATGCAAAATACTGTTAATTTTGGGAAATTCCGTGAATAACATCATTATTATTATAAAGTAATTCCTGCCCAACACAGTTGTAAAAAGAAATAACTCTCCTCTTTTTACTCAGCAAGCCTTCCAAAATGAACAATATAGGAAAGTAGTTAATGATTTATTACTGAAAACAACTCATTTGTAGGAAGCCTGCAGGGTGAACCCTTGTGCCAACCTGACTTACTTCTTGATCTAAAGAGGAACGTGCTACTGTCTAGTGCAACTTATAAATAAAAATACATGAAATGAATCAAGTTGGATGTGTACATTTTTGTGTGTAGATCTCCTTTCATTTGTTGAACTTGATTCTTGAAAGAATAGTCCATTTCCAAGTCCCAATATGAAACCATTCATTTGAAAATGTGCTTTATTTGCATGTTCATGCAAAGCAAACTCATATTCATACAAATGGTTTTGTACTTATACTCGTCTTGAAACAGAGGTAAATGAGGTAATCAGCAACTTGGAAATTCGGGGAATGCACCTTTTTCATGGCTTCACTATACAATGTGGGGGCTGACCAGGGGTTTGGCATGGATTTCACTTGTGGTTTGTGACCTCTTTTAGAAGACTGGGTTCAAAACGTGAAGGTTGAACGATTGATGAAGGTATGTTTGCCTAAACAGTGAAAACGAAGAGGAAGGGAAGTAACCTCGACTTCAGTGGTATGAAAAAATCCTGTGAAAGCTCTAGTTGTTAAAAAATTAACCTTTTAAATGAATTGTGCTTGATGTTTAGAGGGCGGGGAGTTCACTCTGAATGCCCCGGGTATCCCCTAATGGGTGGTGGCAGGGATTTCACATGATTGGTGCAATATGAACAGCCAGACTGACACCAGGCCAGTACCTAGCCTCCTTGCAGACTTTTTTTTTTCTCCAAATAACCTTCAGTAAAGAAGGCTGTTGGCCTGGGCTGGGTTGTTCAAAGCTAAGTTTACATGTAGATAATCCAGGGTTAGTGCGAAACTGAAAATTCATTTTTTAAAATTCTTTTTGTCCATATCATTTGATGATTGGATGCTTGAAAAAGAAAGAGAAATTTTTTGAAGGAAGTGCTTTTGAAAAAAGAAAAAAGGGGTACAACTGGGTCCATAGGCGTACAGACAACTTCAAACTTTGGGGCGCTGTGTTACCTCCATGCCCGAAAAGAATACACAATTTTCGAAAGCGTTAGTATTAAACGGGTTGACAACTGCCCAAAAATTGCTGCTGTTTTTGCCCAAATCCTGAACGTCTTGCCCAAAAAATGTCAAAAATTTTCGAAACTGGGGGGACTGCAGCTCCCCTGCCCCCCCCCCCCCCCTTAGGCTCGTATGCCTATGAGTGGGCGCTACAAGGCAGTACATTGCCCCTAAGGGAACTTACCATCATAAGCTATCCAGCACCCTCCCCACACTTGCAAGCTATCCTAATCCAGTACTCTTCCATTAATACACTCCGTACTGTTTCTATTTTAATTTTAAAATATTATATTATCTTTATCAAAGCAAAACCCATCTCTTTGCTAGAAACTAGCTCCGATAAAATAAGACTTCATTGTTCACAAAAATGTTTGAATAGCGACATATGACTAGTTTCCCCAGGCCTCCACGTGCCGCTCCACAAACCAGTTTGATTCAACGAGTCGCGACGAACACCTGATGGCAGGTTACGATGAATGGACATTGAACCTTAGCTTTTATATGTTGGAGAAGCCGAACATTTGAACAGATTTTACTCAATGATGGGATTCCATTGGTCTGTAGCTGCCATTTCAGTTGGTTTTCTTGTCGGTGAATTTCTACGAGTTATTCTACGTCGGGTGCTTCCGAAAACCTACTACACGTACGCAAATGAACTCCTCTCCACTTTCCAGTTGTCTGTTTGCGTCTTCGAGATTTCTGTAATCGGAAGATTCTATAGTGTCTGGATCGCACTGTTCTTTTCCTTTTGCCTGTTAACTTTAAAGAATGCGGAGTATATTTTCGAGGGGGCACTCGCGAATCCTTGTGGGCTTTTGGAAGACTTCGTCTACAAGAAAGGTTACTGGGTAGCAGACAATGTCACGAAAATTGTATTTCAACTTGTCGGCGCTCTTCTGAGTTTTCCGTTCATTCAGATGCTGTGGAAATCGACTTGGAGTGATTTTCACTATCAGCAAGTGAAGAGAGGCTTGGGATCCACGCTGGAAGTTTCTCTGTTATACGGATTTTCAATCGAAATTCTGGCCACGTTCGTGACGGCCTTGAGCGATTTCTTGTCGCGTGGCGCACTCCAGAAATACAACCCGATCATTCGTTCGGCTTCGTGTGTCCTTGTTTCTTACCTTCTCGCTGAAACTACCGGGACATGGATGAATCCAGCTTTAGCTACAGCTCACACATTTGTATTTTGCACGAGGAAGGAAGTTATATCGGAGCATTTGTTCGTGTTTTGGCTCGGACCGATCATCGGAACACTTGTCGCTATCGAAATAAACACCTTATTATGGAAGTCCAGTTCCAAAGGAAAGAAAAAAACCTTGGCGAAGAAGATCAAAAAATCTTCAGCAAAGAATCGCAGAAGTGAAGCATTGAAGTCTTCGGCAGAAATGAAGGAGAGGCATGCCAAAAACGCGTAAAAATATTTAGTTCAACAGTCGATTATCAATAGAGGGGGTAAGTTTGTAAAGAAACTGTGGTGCTGCGTAGGTGGGAAGTATAACAATATAATTTGGTTTTATCAACTGGGTTGATAATTATACGATTATCAATAGACCTCTTTAGCTTCGTTTGTTTGTTGTCCCATTTCAGACCACGTGATGTTACCCTCGAGAATTCAAAAAAATCCATGTGAAAATGAGTGAATAATTTGCAGATAAACAAAGGACAAATTCTCTAGAGAGCATCACATGATCAGAAATTGGGCATTACGAAGCTAAAGAGGTCTATTTAAGCACCACATACGAAAATACGTGCGCACGCCTTCAAATTCAAATGAATGACCCGGAAGCAGCGCGCACAAATGAATTAACAATTACAAACAAGCAAAGGATACGTTGCTGGTTCTCAATCACAAACCGCTGATCTCAATTGCCGAAGTGTAATGTCATATTTAAAGCAAATGATTTCACCGTGGCATTTGAAGAATTTATAAAACAATTTGAGAAGTGCAGTAGTGTTGAAGCCTTGGTGATGAAGACATGAAAAAAGACTATGAAGCCTGTCTATAAAGTCCAATTTGGATGAGCAAATTCTAGCATATCGCACCAATTGAGATAAGTAAACACCATAGGCCGGATTGGCTGGGATGTTGCTGTCCATATGAGGAAAGTTTACAATCTGGAGTGAGAAGTCATCTCTCTTGTCATAGACACTTATACGAAAAGATGTGTAGTCTCCCTGAATGATCTTAATGTCAAGATAACACACTTAATTTGAAGCCACAGTAGTGTTTTTCAGTTCCAGTTCTGACGGGTAAATTTCGTGGATACAATTTCCAAAATTTGCATTGTTGACGCTGAATAAATCATCGATATAGCAAAAGGTATTGCTCAATGTGGCGGCCTTTGACATGTCTTGTTTCATAGCTTTGAGCATGAAGTCGTACTCGAAAGTGTGGAGAAAGATATCAGCCAATAAAGGCGCACTGTTAGTGCCCATCGGTATACCAATAACTTGCCGAAAAACTGAGTTTCCAAAACGGACATAGATGTTGTTGATAAGAAAGTCAATAGCACAACAAAGTTCTCTACAAGAAAAGTAACTGTATTTCGATGACTTCTTATCATTCGTCCAGAAAGTGTGGTAGTTATTGGATGCAATGAAACTCTTTCCTCTGGTGCTAAAAACTCTTTCCAGTAGATCATGCAGTTGAAGTTTAAGTTTGGTGTGCGGTAGGCTTGTATATAGAGTTGAAAAGTCCCAAGTGCTTAACTTGTTTAGCGAAAGTTGTTTGTCTTGCAAAGTGCGAAGTACATCCGGTGAGTTGTTGATGATCCACATGCTGTTAATACCTGTTCTTTGTAGAATAGTTTTACAATAAGCATGACAATGATTTTTAACTAGTTTGAGGCAATTAGTAATTAATTTAGATAGTTTCGTAGTGGTACAAGAACTTGATCCTGCAATAAATCGTGCTTTGTATTGTGTTTTATGAAGCTTAGGTATCCAATACATTTGAGGCAAATTTCTCAACTTCTGGTGTAATGTGATGTTGAATAAGTCGTCTAAAGTTGTTGTGTGATTCTTTGTTTTGTACTACGTCAAGCCTGATTCTCAGACGGTCCAGGGTCGCTCGTGTCACGCACTCTCTCCCTTCCCCGTCTGATATACCTTGTGCGTGTTCAATTTCCACCAATCAGAGCTAATGTACCTTAGTATATTCTCAGCTCCGACTATTGCATTTGTAGCTTTTTGATTGGCTAAAAAACTCCGACTATGAGCCAATAGTCGGAGTTTTACGTCATATGGAAAATAGTGCGCCAAGTTTTTATTTTACGCTTTGTAAAATTGTGGAAATAAAAATCGGCGGCAAAACCCGGTTTGAGAATTTACTAAAACAATTATTCCATTCGCGCTACGCGCTCGTTGGTTATTTTATCACTTCATATCCAACGCGGGCTCATGGAATAATTGTTATATATTCTCAGAAGTGCGGAATTCGTGGAATGCAGAATCAACCGCTTGACTCAATCCCTGGGAGAGAGTGCGTGACACAGCGACCCTGGACCGTCTGAGAATCAGGCTAGTAGTTCGTTAAACAAATACCGTATCTCAACTGTCACTTCAAGTACACTGAAAGAAATCGAAAGCATCGTTCCTGAATATACTACCAGACCACCGGCAAAGCAATTCAAATATGAAGAAAGCAAAGTTTACAATATCCTAGTTTTTGACACTGAATTTAGTGAAACAACTACCACTGGAAAATCTGCTGAGCTCTGTCAACTCTCTGTTACAGATCAATCTGGCATGCATCAATTCTCAACTTATGTCTTGCCCGAGCAGGAAGGAAGCTGTGTCGAACTTTTTATCCTTTATTTCACAGTCTGTGGACAGAGCCAAGTCCCAAACTAACAAAAGCATCGACACGCTCTTGCTTGGACACAACTCATCAACCTTCGACACTCCTGTACTTTTAAGAAATTCTGGCAATGATTTCACTGAAAGATTACAGAAGATGGACATTTGTTTTGCTGATTCTCTTACGTTGTTCAAAACACTCATCAGAAAAAAACTGCCATGTTTGCAAAATTCCGATGGCACGTTTCCGAAACCCAACCAATCCTCGCTGTACAACTTCTTGTTTGCAAAATCCTTCGAAGCACATGATGCACTAGAAGATGTTCTTGCGCTGCGGAAGATAATATTTGAATCACGGCTTGAACTTTCTCTGAAAACAATAATCGAAAATTCTGCTGTTGTAAGTGCAGCCCACGCTGCTAAGGACGTGAAGTATCTTGATTATCGCCATCTTTTGGTGCAGTCGTTTAAAGACAATCTCCATAATCTACAATATCTCAAGAAGAACATGGTTAAAAAATATCCGGTAGTGGGCTGTCATTTGACGATCTGAAAATGGTGAACAGCAAGTACGGAAAAGAAGGACTGATTGCGATCCTGTCCAAACCGCCGACCACATCTTCATCGACATCGCCACGAGTCACCAACACGCCACGAATTTTGGCTACAATAGTTAAGTACTTCGAAGAAAAGATCCAGCAATAGGTAGGAAACGCAATCTTTTAATCTTTTCTTTCTATTAATGTTGAGATATTACGTAAATAACGGTAAAAACGCCGGTGATGATTCCACATGTACTTCGAAAGATACACATGTTTACAACTGCCGTACGCATGCGCTCGTGACGACTCGCGCGTAAGGCCTGAACCACGCGTGTTTTTCTGATTTTTGTGACGTCAGCGCAAATAAATAAATGCTGATTTTCTCGCGTTCCCTTCCGTGAATTTTTTTCAAATTTGGCTCAGTTATAACCACATACAATTCCTATCAAATGGCTAATTTTTGTTAAAATCTGTCAGAGCTAATCTAATATATTTAGAATAATGACAAATTACGGAATATTGGAAAAACCGTCTGAAGAACGCTGACTTTTTAACACTTCAAAATGTCAGGCAATATCATTTTCATAATGTGGCAAAGTATGAAAAAATTTCACCGAAGGAAAGTTAAAATATGAAGGAGTTTTGGTGAAAATGAGGAATATATCTGTTTGTCATTAGACGAGATGTTGCCATGGTAACGGCCTTAATCCAAAAATTGAAAACTAAAACATAAGCCTTATTTTAACAGGACCCATTCTGGTAAATCACTAAGGGGAAAACTTAAAGAGAAATTAACTATGTTTCCGTTTCTAACTCAAGCAAAGCGCGCGCTCTGATTGGTCAATTCAGCATCTACTATTTGCCCATGGGTGTATGCTGCTGACGTGTGTGCAAATGCGCGCGCTTCAGCGAATGCACCATTCAAAATGTGAAAATTGTTTTCAACGGTTCATCCTCTGAATCGATGTGAAATTCAGTCCTTCGTGTTTTAATAACTTTGGACGGTTGTCTACTTTTTTCCCTGAGTTTGTTCATAATTCTATTGAACTATTTCACCGGTTGTTGGATACAGACCTTAGAAAGAGGATTTTGATCGATATTTCAGGAAACGTGATTAAACTTTATCGAGTTGCTGGTGTGCAGTCGCTTGTCATGAATGAATTTTCGCGCGCTTATTTTCTCCTGTCATGTAAGACTACACCAACATTTTTTGCGATGTACCTCAATAAAAGCAGCTCTGTTGTCCCAATGTCTCAGTGTTATGTTATAAAACAAATGGTAAACGCCATAGCATGTACTATTGAGTTACGGATGCACTTGGGAGGTTTGCTAAGCACTCAAGAAGGGGTGACCCGAAAACACTGACCCCCGGTCCGTGGACCCCCCTTACGGACCCGGTCCATGGACTACCTTACGGACCGGTCCGCGGACCCCTTCTACGGACCCCCCTACGGACCACCCCAAAAAATAGCCGAAAAAGTAAATAAACAGAAATGACAAATAGATTTGACTTACGTATTTGCGTAATGTTTTGCCTCCGCCATTTTGTTCGGCTCAGTCTCCCACGTTCGCGATCACGAACTCGATCCAGGCCTCACGAAAAGCAACACGACTTGTCTCTTCTCTCGTGGCAGCCATGG
>OX393566.1:5920131-5997760 GCA_947652115.1 Blastomussa wellsi | reverse complement strand
CCATAATCTACAATATCTCAAGAAGAACATGGTTAAAAAATATCCGGTAGTGGGCTGTCATTTGACGATCTGAAAATGGTGAACAGCAAGTACGGAAAAGAAGGACTGATTGCGATCCTGTCCAAACCGCCGACCACATCTTCATCGACATCGCCACGAGTCACCAACACGCCACGAATTTTGGCTACAATAGTTAAGTACTTCGAAGAAAAGATCCAGCAATAGGTAGGAAACGCAATCTTTTAATCTTTTCTTTCTATTAATGTTGAGATATTACGTAAATAACGGTAAAAACGCCGGTGATGATTCCACATGTACTTCGAAAGATACACATGTTTACAACTGCCGTACGCATGCGCTCGTGACGACTCGCGCGTAAGGCCTGAACCACGCGTGTTTTTCTGATTTTTGTGACGTCAGCGCAAATAAATAAATGCTGATTTTCTCGCGTTCCCTTCCGTGAATTTTTTTCAAATTTGGCTCAGTTATAACCACATACAATTCCTATCAAATGGCTAATTTTTGTTAAAATCTGTCAGAGCTAATCTAATATATTTAGAATAATGACAAATTACGGAATATTGGAAAAACCGTCTGAAGAACGCTGACTTTTTAACACTTCAAAATGTCAGGCAATATCATTTTCATAATGTGGCAAAGTATGAAAAAATTTCACCGAAGGAAAGTTAAAAGAAAATGAGGAATATATCTGTTTGTCATTAGACGAGATGTTGCCATGGTAACGGCCTTAATCCAAAAATTGAAAACTAAAACATAAGCCTTATTTTAACAGGACCCATTCTGGTAAATCACTAAGGGGAAAACTTAAAGAGAAATTAACTATGTTTCCGTTTCTAACTCAAGCAAAGCGCGCGCTCTGATTGGTCAATTCAGCATCTACTATTTGCCCATGGGTGTATGCTGCTGACGTGTGTGCAAATGCGCGCGCTTCAGCGAATGCACCATTCAAAATGTGAAAATTGTTTTCAACGGTTCATCCTCTGAATCGATGTGAAATTCAGTCCTTCGTGTTTTAATAACTTTGGACGGTTGTCTACTTTTTTCCCTGAGTTTGTTCATAATTCTATTGAACTATTTCACCGGTTGTTGGATACAGACCTTAGAAAGAGGATTTTGATCGATATTTCAGGAAACGTGATTAAACTTTATCGAGTTGCTGGTGTGCAGTCGCTTGTCATGAATGAATTTTCGCGCGCTTATTTTCTCCTGTCATGTAAGACTACACCAACATTTTTTGCGATGTACCTCAATAAAAGCAGCTCTGTTGTCCCAATGTCTCAGTGTTATGTTATAAAACAAATGGTAAACGCCATAGCATGTACTATTGAGTTACGGATGCACTTGGGAGGTTTGCTAAGCACTCAAGAAGGGGTGACCCGAAAACACTGACCCCCGGTCCGTGGAGTCCATGGACCGGGTCCGTGGGCTCACGGACCGGGGGTCAGTGTTTTCGGGTCACCCCTCAAGAAGCTAGAGTCGCACTCGGCTATCGCCTCGCTTCTTTCGTGTTCTAGTTCTCGACAAATGGCGTTTTATAATCCTCTGCCGAAATTTAACCTCCAAAGTTATGCCGTTGAGGACAGGTCCGAGGAAAGGCTTCTGGCTCCTCAAGCTGAAGCTCTTCGCAGCCTTCAAGTGTTCTTTGAAGAAAATCAAGGACGTATTGGTATGATTGCTATGGTTCGGGAAAGAGTGGAGTAATCTGTTGCCTTCCCTACTTCTTAGGATCATCAGGATTGAATCGGCCTCCCGCACCAGGTGCCCCACCATACGGAGAGCCACTTCACAGGTTTAACAGACCTGTACTGGTCATCGCTCCAGATCTCGCCATAGCAGATCAACTTCAAGATAATTTGATAGCTTCGGTAAATGCACAAGGCGAAAACTTTCTCCTACGGAGGGAGATAGTAACCCAAGAATGGAGTTCGGTTGTTCTTCCAACAGGGAGGAAGATTCAAGAAACTGAGGAACTCCGTAACCCTGAATACCTTATGAGAAACGAAGTTATTATTGCGAACGCGCAAAAGTTTCGAATTTTTAAAAATGAATGGGAAGATCTACCAGATGACATCTTCAAACTTGTGATTATCGATGAGGCTCACCACCATCCAGCTAAAACATGGCGTCGAATAATTAACAAGTTTAAAAATCATGCAATGGTTGTATTTTTTACCGCAACACCTTTCAGAGGTGATGGGCAGTCGGTTCTTAGAGCTGAAGACGGGGAAACGGTTTACAGGTTGACCCTGGAAGACGCAAGAGAACAGCGAATAATTCGGAGGATAAACCCAAACTGGGAACTTCACAGTGAAGAAACAAATCTCCAACAAATATTTACACTCATCCTTGAACGAGTCAGGGCCATTCAAGAAGAAAAAGACAACGATTGTCCTCTTCCCGACAATATTCCTCACATGGCTATTGCCATAACCAAAAATATCGCCTACGCAGAGGAAGTAAGAGACATGTGGAACAATCGTTGGGGCAACCCTAATTCTGCAATAGCTTGCCACTCAGACCTGCCAATGAAAACACGTTCGGCCATAAAGCAAGCAATCAAAGACAACAAATTCAAGCTAGTAGTGGTTGTTGATATGCTCCTGGAAGGATATGATCACCCGCCCATCAGTATTGCAGCTATCATGACCAGAATTGCCTCCCCTGTCAAGTTTGCACAGTTTATTGGAAGGGCCCAGAGAATTGTCCGCGGTCGGGAAGGTCCCGAGGATGCAGAAATTCGTGCAGATATTGTAACCCACAGTCACTTCGAACAACAGCAAAACTTCCAGGCATTTGAACAAGAGGCACTCATCCCAGATGATTGACAATTAGAGATAATTTTTACCTTGAAGCTGCGAACTTGAACATAGAAAAACACATTCTTGTAAATCTTTTACAATATAGTGGAATTAGCTTTAAGTGTTTTATAGCTCTGTTTTAGATTCCATGCTTTGTCGATTTTGTAAGGTACTGTTAGTAAAAGCTCCATTGAACCACAGGGGCTTCTCATTTTAAGATCTTTTAAGAGTGCATGTGGGAGGTGCTTATTAGAGATGAGGATGCACATGAAAGAATTTTTGTTATAGTACTTCCTGGTTAAATATTTTCAAAAAATAGCAGGAATAGTAAGAAAATATGGTGAATGAATGAATGAAGTTGCCCTAATGTTCTTTGTCATACATATAAAATAATAAAATTTAGGTCGCAGGTTAAAAAATTGAACTCGAGCGGGGACATAACAGCACTTTCCTGGTTTGTGATTGTAAAGAAGTATCACTGATGTTTACATGTTGTCTCAGAAACAGGTTTAAAGTTAAATAAAAAATTGAATAGAGGCCAAGTAAAGGAAAGACATTGGCAAGTCAAGGAATCTCAAGGGTGGGTTTAGTTTGTAATATGATTGGTTGAGAGAGCGTTACAAATATACGTTTTTCACCAAACAGCAAGCTAGGATTGCATTCATTGCATCTTGTTCTACTCTGTAGTTGTTTTGAAACTCAGTTGAAAGCCATGTAATCATGGGGTATAGATTATATTATTTTTTTAATTTTTAAACAGCTGATTTTAAAGTCTAAAAAACTTACATGTACGTATACTTTTTGACTATTATTAATAAAGTTGTAAATGTTGTCATTTATTAATTGTCAAAGAACTCTATATAGTAGCTAAAACCAGAATTTTTAAATGCAAAAAGAAGTTGCATATGTATCCAGTGATGGTCATGTTATAAGCAATATTAATATAATTTATAGATTTGAAGTTCTAGCGTGTGCAACTACCCGGTACTCAGCGAACAAGTGAAATATGTTTAAATACGAGAAGAGAAATTTAGTATCTCCAAGCGGCCATGTCATATTCCATTTATTATCTAAACACCAATGAACTTCCAAACTTTTTCACTTTTGCTGTGAAAGGCGTGATTTATTACATAACCATACCAACAGTGATATCTTAACACGTGAAGATATATATTTTATTAGACGTTTTGTTGTGTAGTATCGGTGAGTATTTTTAAGAGTTGTGCTGTATTTTTGACAAAACGTCTGCCGTAATAAGAGATTTATTATCCATCAAGCCTAATTGCTATGTCTGTTTGGGCAAAATTTCTAATCAGTTCTCTGGAGTACAATAATAGTGTGATTTTTGTACTCGTTTTGGGCGTTATTTGTACTCTGATAATAATAAATGAGAATAATTAAAAACTTCAACTCCAATTGCAGAAATTCCGCTGAGATTGACCATGAAAAATTACAAAATCCTGCCAGAAGCCAAGAAAAAAAGTTTGGATATGAGCCCATGATCAATTAAAAAGCAATACTTTGTCAGCGGTCACCTTCAAATAAACCCTGCAACCTTGATGAGTTTTAAATCTGAGCCTGCAATTTGGTCATGTGATACTGGTTAGCAGATACTTGGATGCCTAATATCAAATATGCAAGTTTACATTACGGCGCTCCGCTATGAACATAAAACCAAGACTGCATTCCAAGGGTTGCATTGAGCGACATCATGTGTCATCCTATGTGCCCATGAGCCATATGCATGCCATTAGCCATTTTTATCATGAAAAGTTGACTGCATGGATCTATGAGTATAGTACTTTGCTTGGCAGCCGTTTGGGCTGCTGGAGCTCAACATGACATGTACAGTGAAACAAATGTAAAACAAAACAGGCAGCTTTATTTTGTATTAATTGTCACAAGAATTGGCACAACATTATCTATTTTTACCAAACATCATTTAAATTAATTATAAGCAGCATCTTATGTACAAGTTTCTAATATATGTTTTAAATTTAAATCATACAGACCTATTTCATAAATGGCTGCCAATTTTAAATTCTTTTGTGTGCATTAAAATTAGCCTTTTTAACCTTGTTTGAAAGTAAAAATTCTTTTGATCTGCAACTCAAAACCGAGGTAAGAAAGGCTAATTTAAATGAATACAAAAGAATATAAAATAGGCAGCCATAAATAAATAAATTCTTGTTCTTGTAAATGGGTCTATTTAATTTGACAACAGACTATTTGCAAATGTTCCATTTTCAAACTGACTTGGTGAGCCAGTTAAAGGAGATGGAGAAAACAGCAATGGGATGAATGAGATACTGCCATCTGACCAACCCTGAAAAAAGGCGGTAGGAATGAAAGACATTTTACTGGTTAAAAATTTTGTACAAAAAAAATGTCTGAAAACCCACTGTTTTGGTTAAAGCTCAAGCCTTCTTCAGGGGAATGAAGTGACAAAAAAGATCATGATGTAAGAACACGAATATATTAAGCAAATTAAGACTTGTTCAAAAAGGTCAGAGCCAAATACTTGTGTGGCAAATGCATTCCAGGTCTGTGCTCTAAGGGCGTCCAGGTGCCCCAGGCAACAAACTTTTGCCTTTGGACGACCAGATAAACTTACTTTTTTCATATAAACTTTAGTGTTGGGCACCCTGGATCTCAGGGTTTGGAACCGTTGGGCTCCTTGCAATTTTTCTTAGAGCACAGCTTTGTATTCCATTATCGCGATTGAGCAGAGTACAACAAGTGTTAATTTCACAGGCCTATAAAAGATGCTGATTTTTCATTTGCATTTGAAGACCCCCAGAAGACAGTGCCTGATAAAACATATTAAACACACTGTGTTCAGCTAGCAAAGAATTTTGCGGATTTTTATGTTCTACGGCTTTCTGGTCCTCTTTGAAGAGAGTACTGCTTTCAACCAATGTACATGTAGGTATAAAGGTTCATATATCTGATCCATTTGTGTCGTGTGATATGGTATATCACTATACTGTACTATACTGTACAAGGAAGGTTGTTTAGAAATGGTTTTGATAGTAAAATAATTATTCAAACTTGGGACATGCTCTTGGGAGTAAAAGAATTAAAAAAACTTACAACAGTAAGAAGTGCTCCTTTCTTGAAGTCTTGTTGGAAGGTGATAAGTTCTGGTACTGTATTAGGAGGTCCTCTTACAAAGCCACTGCACAGTATAGAAGAATTAAAACCACATTATAGTAACAGATGTCTGCAAAGCCAGCATTCTCTTATGGATGAAGCCTGACTGTCATCCAAATTTTGGCCTTGTAAGAATTGGGGCAAGGGAAAAAACACAGGAGGGGGGCAGGGGAGATGAAACGAGAGCCGTAAAACAATTGCCTACTCTCACAGGCTAACAAACCCCATGATTCTAAGAAACCTGTTCGTTCTAATCCTGAATGGACTCCTGATTGGTGCACCATGGTAATTTTATTTTTGATTGGCAAGTATACAGAATCCAGGAAACAAATCGAGACATATTTTAGCACCTTATAAAGATTTGTGTGAATCATGCAAGCTTCAGGAAAGTTTTATTGAGAACAGCAGGATCAACTTTTACTCTCACTAATAACAGGGAAGCCCATGGCATTGCACCAATTTGAAATTACATGCTGCCATTGTGGTCAGCTTCTGTAAATATATTTAATTTAGTACCAATGATATGTCAAACTCTGAATGAATTTAGCTGTAATTTTTTTTCAAATTCATGGGGTTTGCTGGCAAGTGTTCCCTCTTCTCCCATGCCCACCCTATCATCTTGTTTCTGTTTTCCTCCCTCGATTTGTGCATGCCCAACATTTGCTATGCGTAGTGTATCAACTTGCATTAAAGCCCAGTATTATTATAATAACTGTTTCCTCTTAACTCTTCTAAGGCTGTGTTTACACAGGGCCGGTTCCAAATGGATCTGGTCCGAAAATCAGACTGGATAGGCTTTCTGTTTACATCAGATCATTCTGGAACAAGTCTGGAACGGATCCAAACAGATCCAAAACTGGACCTGTTCTTTTGCAGGTCCAGTTTTGGATCCAAGCCAGACTGGTTCCATAAAGATCCCATGTAAACACCCTCTTTGGTTCCAAACAGTTCCATGTAAATAGGAGCCGATCAGGTCTGGTTCGGTTCGAAAATGTGTCAAATTTCCTGAAATTTTATCTTCATAACTACCGGTATGTGTTTCCTGGAAAATTCCGACTACCAATTCCTGACAAATCCTAAGCTTCCCGGAAGAAAATTGGTTTTCTCCCGAAATAGCCCTGCATAGAGTTGACACCCCTGTTCTTTATGGTGATGATACAAGTTTGTTAATATGCTTAGACTACTGTTTTTTTTTTTTAGGAATGCTTCCAATAGCCACAGTTAAGAAACTAACTTAGTTTGCTACTTTCACTAGTCCATTACCTGGGCATGACTTCAAAAGTTGGTTTCAATCTTGTTTTGAACACAGTTACTAATTCTTGAGCATGTTTTTCTTCATCTGAGCAAAAGAAAGGTAGTTGTTGATAAAAAGATTTATTAGACAATCAGTGGGGAGAAGATAAGTCAGATAATAACTTTTAGGGGTGGGACGAAATAACTTGGCAAGTAACATTTGGGAAGATCAAGGATAAAATATCTGTCTTGACACAAGCTGATGCTTCTTAGTGCTGCTTAAAACGTTCAAGAATATCTCTCATATGCAGCCTACTTTTTCATGCTTTGAAATGGCTTAGATTGGAGACATGCAAATTTTGTCATCATAACACTCAGGGTCTCTCTTCACCTAGGCATATAAATGGAAATACAGTTACCAGGGAATTTAAGCAAAAAAATACACAAAAAGGGGGATTGCACCTTTCACACCTTTGTGCAAAATGCAAATTAATTTTTTACTCTTGCATTCATCACATGTTGTAGAGTCAAGTATCATGTATGTTTCAAATCTCATGAAATCAAAAGATACCCCAGACTACCACTATAGCTTGCTAATGTTTTATACAGCATTCTCAGCAAAATTGACATACATTTTGTCAGTAACAGTTGTAAAAAAAGAGTGGGTTGTTTGTCACATGGTTGACTGACAAGTAAGCATGAGAATGGCCAGGCTCCTTTTATACCGTAACCTCATTCCAATGCTGAGGGGTAACCCTATGATGGACTAGCACTGCATCCAGGAGGGAGAAGAAGTACTCCTCATAGATTCGTGTTAGGTCTGATGGGCTCTAGGCTGGTGTGCAGACTTTGCCTTGCTTTTTACAGGGATGGAGTAGAATACTTTTGTCAGACCCTATCCCGATTTTGCTCACCAAACATTAACATGATAATTAATTGATTCAAAGCTGCATCAAACTTTTGTATAAAGGCTTTTCCAGCCAAGCATTGATACATCCTCTGGGAGCAACTAGACAAAGTTTAGTTCATGTCAGTCACATACCTTTAAATATAACTGCTAATCTCTCACCAAACGGATCCCAAGCCATGGAGCGAACACAGCCCCCTAAAGTCACTGACTCTGTATCCAGCTCAAAGGTGTACGCAGTCAAATCAGCACATCTTACAGCCAGCCGTGCTCCCTTTGCCATAGATGCGTTATTATTGCCATCACCTAAATAAGATACAACAAACTAACTCAAACAAAAAAATGCATTTTCAAAAAGACCATTTTTATGGCATTCTACACAAGGTAAAGTCTACATACAAGCCTAGTGGCTCACCAGGCCTGAGCTTATCCCGGTTTCTGTAGCGTGAAGCGACTAGGAATATTTCTACTTCCCCCCTGGATGGGATGCTAGTCCATCGCAGGGTTAACCCCCAGCATTATATCTCCAGTGCTCATTTACATGTATATACCTGGGTGGATAGAGGCACTGTGAGAGTTAAGCGTCTTGCCCAAGAACACAATGATTCCAGTCAAAATAATCAGATCCCTGGATCCTCCGGAAACAGACCTTCTAAAGTCTAAAAGACATCCCCTGTATCTGATGCCTCTTAAGTTCATTTTTAGAAAAGATTTTAATTTATATTGACGGGGGCAGGGGGATGGATTTGCATTTTTATTAATCAGGCAAAACATATTAAGCTTGTTTTTTTATTAAAAATGCTCACCAATGTCCTGAAATTGTAGTGAATATAGTGCAGGTTCATTTGCAACTGCAAACACAAGAACCTTGCCATCAGGACTCCAACATGCAGCCTTCCAGCAAGGCAAAAAAAAAACAGCACAGTTACATTCACATTATTATTGGTTATTATTGGTGAAATATGAAAGTCAATAAATACCTGACAAGCCCCTGACAGATTTGACCATTTTTCACAAGTCCAGGACTGAGTCTCCCATACCCTATACAACATTGCGTGCACCGGTTAACACTGTCTTGTAATGCTTTTTTACACTGTAAGTATACAGTGAAAATTGCTACAAAGCCAATGACCTAATAAGCTACCATATTCTAAATGAAAAGAGTAGGAACATCACGGTTTTATCTAGCAGAAGCTATTGGTGCATCCTTTGCCGCTTCCTGGTCACACTTGCTAAATGCAGTTTCCTTTGATAAATGGCTCATTTACTGCAGTAAAAGTGCACTGTGGAAATTCATCTATTGTACCTAAGGTAAAAAATTTTAATATTGACTGGTCAACCTGAACAAGCTGGAAGGTGTCGCAGCAAACAGATTCCTCTCATCTGGTGACCATGCTGCCAGGGTTACTCCTCCTCCTGCTCTGTATAATGGCGTGGCTGTCTCCAGGGCTGCATCCCATACCTCGAATTTGAAGAAGAAATCACAGTCTGAATTAAAATAATCTTATTGATTTCCAGGAGTTTTGTTGATTATCATCATCATCATCATTTATTCAATTACCACATAAGTTAAAAAAATTGCAATTTAAGACCTGTAGACCTGTAGGAAAACACCAGGATTACCTTGTTTTTTTATCACTTGTGAAAATTTGGTCTCATCTTTAATTGAGAAAACAGAAAAATGCCTTTAAGTTAATTTTGAGGATAGTAAATACATTTTAAGACCTTAAGTCCTCTTGTTACACACAACAGCATCTGCTTGGGAATTTATTGATGTTGTGAATTTATTTTGAATCCTTTTAAATTGTTAAATTTGAGTGAATTAAAACTACAGAATGATGTCAATAATTCTTGAAAGATAAAGGGCTTATAGCGCCCTAAGATTAACACAATGTGCACGCATATCACCATCAAGTTGCTGTCTGCTGGAGAACCAGACACTAGTAACTGCCCACTGGGGCTCCACGAGACAGTCGTCACTGGACTATGGCCTGGATAGGACAGATGACGAACAGAACTGCCCCCTAACCTGCAGAGGAAAAGGTAAGAGACATATTAAGTGCTTCCAATAAGATCTGGCACCTGTTGGAGATCAAGGAGGGCAGCCAGATTTGCCCTCTGGAGGATAGTGGTTTTGTGTGCTCTCTTTCTCTCGGGTGGCTGTACCAGGGCAACCACATAGGTTACATGTACTTCAAATCTTATTAAGAACTGGCCAGTGAGTTACCAACGGAAAGCATGTCAGAACAATCACTCCTACTTTACAGACCAGAGCAATTAGCATTTTAATTATAACTCATTTATTATTATTTATTAATAATAACTTTACGTCTTGTATTGTTACTGATATGAGTCAGGAGAATCAAACCATTTCAGTCTACTGGTACTTAGCACTGGGTTGATAAGTTGATTCCTAGTTCATGGTCCACAACTACTGTTAGCTTAAACTGCAACATTTCCAATAATTAAAATATCTTAGATTCTCGAACACTGCTTTTTAGCAGCCATAAAAGCATGCCCCAATAGAGGAAAATACATTTATCAAAGGAGTCTTGTTTTCTCTTGACCTACAGAAGAAGTCATCAAAGAAGGGTACAAAGACCAAAAATGTAATAGAACACAAACCGGAGGATAGGAGATGAAGGGTTGACTGTCCAGACAAACAGACCATTGTCACATCCAACTACCAACACTGAGCCTGACAGAGGCCTGAAATTACAAGATGAAAGACTGAGTGGGGTAGTTCGTATGATGGACTATGCAACAAGACCTGAAAGGGATCCCATTTTCTATCAAAACTTATGGTATATGCATGAAAGGGCAAGGGTTTAGATCTCTGGGCCAAGTTTCCACTTATAAACTTGTTTTGAGCACCTCCCCTCCCCCTTCCCCCATCACCCGAGTCCCCCATCCCAGTGCACTTAAGAGAAGTGATTGAAACATTAAGTAATGTTCACATAGCTGGAGAACATATTTAGTATTTATTAATTAATAGAAATTTGGTAACAATTCATGTCAGTGACAGCCCTGTGCCTGTATTTGCAAAGCCTTAATGTGGTATACATGAACATCACGGCAATCAAAACGTGTAAATGGTTGTAGACTGGAGACGTGCCTAATGGTCTATGATAACCTAGTAGTGGCTGTTTCAGTACTGGTGATGTTACCTCCATGCGACACAGCTCACAGCTTTCTGTTGTTTGTGCTCCAGTACAGGAACCAAGTCACTGAAAATGATAACCAGCTAACCATAAATGGGATATTCCATTATTTAATCCCACCTCCCCATAAGGACACAGGAATCTGAACCCTCAATTATTTGTTGGCACCCTTTGAAAAATGAAGTCTGAAGGGTTGATTTTACTCTTGGCACCTTTGAAAAATTATTTGGAGGGTCAAAATTTTGTCAACATCCACAAACTCACCATCCTTAAGAGGGGGGGAGGGAGGGTATCAGATAAAAATGGAATGTCCCTATTAAGAAGGAATAACAGTTTAAATTTTAATTTTCCATGGAACATATGTTTTAAACCTTAAGATGAGTGGGAATTGAAAAGATCAGCACAACAAGGCTGATTGGGCTATTACTTATAAACACTGAACTGTACCTTGATAATGTGTACACTTTCACTGAATCGTCCTGTAGACAAATAAAAAAGTGAAAAATTATGACAAGAACAAAAAAAGTTAAAAGTTAACACATAAAATGTGATTAAGTCTGTTTATTTGATATTATCCAATAGTGCACACTTGTTGCAAGTTAAGCAAGTCGCTCATGCAAGTCTTGGTGACGGTTTTAAGGATGTATTTCCACACCGGCAATGTTATTGTTTCATGTTCCTAGCTATGCACTGTCGAGTTATGATGTACTTGGGATTAGTTTGCCAAATGGAGAGCTCTCAAGAGTGCTCTCGGCTATCTCCTTGAACAAATCTTACACTTTTTTCTTGCTCTCCAAGCTTCCCTTACCTACTGATAGTGGAATAGTGCATGCTAAAACTAGCTCATAGCTCCAGTTTCCTTAGCATGAAGCAGCTAGGCACATTTCTACTCCCCCTGGATGGGATGTAACGTGCAAAAAACATTTCTTTTTATTTTGAAAATTAACTCGGTGACCTACCTTAATTTTTTGCATGCTGATGCAGTTAACATTCAGTACACTGATTCAAATAGAAACCTTTGGGCAAAAACTGTGTTGTAGAATTTCTTGTAATTTATAAAACGTCTTTTTTAATATACCAGTAGCTAAATTTCCACAACACAGATTTTTCTAATACCGGCAGAAAAAGTGCAGAATTGAGAAAGCTTTTAAATACGGGTAACAAAATAAAAATGGCAGGTTGCCGACTTAGTTTTCAAGATAGTTGGCAAAAACTGAAATTTGGGATAAACCGGGATAAGCTCCGGCCTGATGGGCCACTTGGCCCAACTGCAGACTTTACCTTTGTCACTGTTGAGGTGTTACCATGGTAACAACTATGACATCATAAACATTCCTGAAATGTTACCCAATAACAGAGTGCTAAGTCCATTCAATACTTTGCCCGAATGATCTTTTCTGTAATACTCAGGGGTTTCAATTAAGTAGTAGGCAACTGCTTTGAGTAGAGTAGCCGACTGTTTTTTAATAATCTTTCTATTAATTCCTTCAATCTTGGGAAAAAAGTAGCCGATATTTCTAAGCAAAGTAGAGCAAAGTAGCCGACACTTTTCGCTGGCTGTCGGTGCTTATTGAAAGCACTGAATACTGCATCGTTTCACAAGTACTGTAACAGTGAGACAACTCTTTCGAGCCTCCTTAAGGATGAACCAATGATTAAATCACTCAAAAATTATTTCACATGCACCTGCCAAGCCAGGGCAAACTTAGGTACATGTGGGTGCCAGGCAAAGGCCCTGATTGGTGACGTTTTCCTGCAAAATGAACAAATCATCAATCAGATGAAAAGGTTCATTAATAAACAACTCCATCCACTGAACTATCCATAGTTTAAAAGATTATCAATAATTAAATTATAAAAAATAATATTATTGTAATACTAGGTTCTTCAAATTATTTATGATACAATTTTATATTTACCAAGATGACACAACAGAGAAGGCATTGATCATTTCTTCTCTTGATAACTGAAAAAAAACAATGGAAATAGCCATGTTACAGCAAGGAGGACTTCCAAAAGGTGACCACTTTTAACTTGAATTATTTCATGATAATTGTTATCCAATAAGAAGCTGAGGATAGCTTCTAGTTGACTTCTGATTGTGCTGCACAAATGAATGTGAATTAATTATAAGTAAATGTTGTGTTATTTGCATTTATTATTAACGCATTTATTTATTTCGGCAAAATAGGCAAATACCGGAAGGCAAATATTTTACTTCAAAGAGCAGGGGAGTGGTTGCCCAATTCTCCTGCGCTAGGGGCTCATGTACAGTTTAGACAAACAAGATAGGACAAGGAGACCTTCAGGAAATCACCTTGTTTACTTTTTTTACTTCTGTTAAGTCATGTTTCACACTTTTGGGTTTCTTGCTGTAAGAAATATGGTATCATATAGGGCGTGTTTCAATTGAGTGTCGTAAAACCAAAACCAAATTAATTACTTTGGCCAATCACAAAGCACAGAGGCAATCCAGTGAACCAATCAAAACTCGAAGTAATTACACATAGCCGACACAAAGCGCGGGGAAACGTGCACGTATGAGTCACAATTGCTTTTGGTTTTACAGGAGCTTGATTGATTGAAACAGTGGTGCAAGATTTTTAAACCAATCACTGCGCATAGTGATGCAAAACCAAAATCAATTCAGTAATTGAAGTATGCATATCAGCAACAAGAAGAGTATGCAGCTGTGATTTGCTATTGCACAAGCTGATTGTGCAATAGCGGTATACGGTAAGTCACCATTTTCAGTGAGGTCAAACATGGTCTTAAAGAGCTCCTTGACAAAACATTGTCAAAACAAAAAATTGGCATTTGCATTGAAAGGCGTAAAAAATTGACCGGACATTCAATCTGACTGCAATTGGGGTTTAACCGGACTTTAGCAAATTTTGGTTGGTCATTGTCCAATGCCCGCCTGTTATTTGCAGCCCTGGACCTCTGGTAATTAGTCTTAAATATTATATAACGCCTGGTGCAACTCACATTCAAATGAGGAAATACATTCCCATACAGTGATAAAAACCATCTCACAACAGTGTCAGTCCCTCCACTCAAATGCCATAGCCACGAAGGTACTTCAAAAATGAAAGGACATTGTTTTTAATTAATACATCTTTCCAGCTCAGGAAGATAGATATGGATTTATACACAGAGACATTTCAAAACGAGAATTCCAATATGGTAGGTAAGATAAACCATGGTTATGTTTATTTAGAGTTATTACTACTGCATCTTACTCAAGTCACTAACTAAGCAACTTTAGGGACAATAGGGACACCATGGGGACAAGTTGCTGGAACAATCAATTTGTCACATTTGACACAGTTAATTTTTTCTCACAGCAACATAATTTTGTCGCCGCAATTAGTCACACGAATTCAAACCAGGACCAAGCTAGACTGACAAGCAAAAACCTTATTGGCTACTGTTAATCACAAGCCCCACTACTACTACATGGATCTAAATGCAATGTATAACACCTCAAAACATGACGACTTGCTACGAAATAGCGCTAAACTTTGTAAGCCTGGACATGTAGTCACTGATATCACTGTCATCAATGAGATGACAGCATGTACATACCTTCCTCCTTGTTTTTGTTGATTTCATGCAGCATTTCTGAAAACCCTCTAGAATGCCTTTATTAGTAATTAGAAAACATGAAAATATCACACAGAATTAATCAAGACGTACTCATAAACTGTCTGAGATTCAACAAATCCTGTTATGTTCATTAATAAACAGAATACTTACCACACTTTTAGGAGCTTTTTATAAATACTCTCCTCCTTTTGTACTAATGTGTCCCATTCTTGGTCTGCTGACAGTGACAAACTATTCCCTGTATTTACACTCTCTGTTTTCGTATCAATTGAAGGGTACTTGATTCCCTGTTGGTAAACATATTAACAAGATATATGAACCGTAAGTCATATTGCAGTTTTGGTTACTGTAAGTTGTGATTATATTGTGTAGTTCCATAAAATATTACTATTCATACCTCCCAAACGGAAGATTTTCTTTCTACCCCTCCGGAAATTCCATCTTGAGCTTCATACATTTCATTAAGGTTACTATGCACCTTCAGGGGTGTTTCGCGTCGAAGCGATGTAGCGCGCGCGGGTTACATCGCAGATATCTAAAACCCTATATCAAATTAAAGCTTATAGAGCTGGCTTTTTAAATATCCTATCCATTTTGTAATATTCTGAAATGCCGATTTTTCCGCGAAGTCTGAACGCAAGCGCGTGATTCGGCTTCTGACAGCTTCAACTCAAAGCGAATTTAATATTTTGCTTAATTGGTTTGTTTTCCGGTTTTCGGACCCCAAGACCTAAAAAACCGTGTCTGCGTTTTGTCAAATTCGTTTGCATTAAAAAGTTACAGCGCCTTTTCAAAACAGAGCAAAAATTAATCGAAGTTATCGTACAAAAATGGCTCTCAACAAAAAAGTTTTGGGAAATTAAAAATACGCAGACACGTTTTTGTTGTTTATATATTAAACTAACTTTTCTCCAAATTTGGCGGCAATTGAACAAATTGCACTTGAGTTGCAGCTTTTGAAAGTCACCCTATCTAGCGAAAAATTCAACTCGAGAAAATAGCGAAAAGTCAATCAGAAACGAAAGTTTTACTTCCGGTAAAAACGAAAAATCGCATTTTCTCCGCCGCTAAAAAAATATTTTTTTGATTTTTTTTTTTTAGATGAAAGATCACGCTTAGACCTATTGATTAGCATAAAAATCCAAATTTCGCGAAAATGGCCGGTCCCAAGGTGCATAGTAACCTTAAATGTTTTGGTCATGGCAGCCTGCGTTTCAATAATTTTTGTAACAAGTGGCTACTGATAGTTTGTAGAATAGATGGCTGTGCCGACAAACAGGGGTGTATCCCGTTTCCCCTGGGGGGGCATGCCCCCCACAGAAAGAATGAATGGGATAGGAACAAATGGATGGGATAGGAACAAATGGATGGGATAGGAACAGATGGGATGGGATAGGAACAAATGGATGGGATATGAACAAATGGTTGGGATAGGAAGAAATGGATGGGATGGGAACAAATGGGATGGGAAGGAACAAATAGATGGGATAGGAACGAATGGATGGGATAGGAATGGATGGGAATGGGATAAGAATGAATTGATGGGGTAAGAACGAATGGAATAGGAACAAATGGATGGGATAGGAACGGGTGGGATGGGATAGGAACAAATGGATGGGATAGGAACGAATGGGATGGGATAGGAACGAATGGTTGGGATAGGAACAAATGAATGGGATGGGAACAAATGGGATGGGAAGGAACAAATAGATGGGATAGGAACGAATGGATGGGATAGGATGATAGAAATAATTGGATGGAATGGGATGGGATGTTTGCATGGTACCCACTGTATTATCCCAGTTGTTAGAACTGAGCGTTTTAAGAGATCTTTTATAAATAGATGCTTGTTTTTGTAGTTAGTTGTTAGCAATTACTCCATTGCAACTAAACACGTCTGTTGTTTAGGGTGTTTTAATAAAGACCTTTATTATTATTATTACTATTATGTTTGCACATTTTTATTGCTGTATAAAAGATCTGGCCTAGCCCAATTGACTTTCAAAGGTGAATTACCAATGAAGAGATCAATAAGACTGCTTCTCATAAACGGGTACGGGGCTCATGAACCCAGAGCCCGCTTTTCTTTTGGTCATCACCAAAACCATGGACCCTGGACAGGACTAATCCCTGAAGTCTGCATTTCACGGACTTCCAGCCATTCTGCTCAAACTCAGAACTTTTTTGCTTTATATCATTGGCCGAGAATCAAAACAATGCACTATGCTCATGCTCCAAAAATTGGTCCTGGCGAGAGTCCGTGTTCTTGCTGCTGATCAAAATGAAAAGTGGGCTCTGGGGACGAGATTGGATCCCAGGGCAAATAACCCTTTGACTCATTTCGCGCATAACATTTCCTGACATGTTTGTTACGAATTATTACGTACCCAAGTAAGCGCTTATTAAACGAATGAGACTTTTATAGCTACTTTTATAGCACTAATTTCTTACCTTTATGAGTTCAAAAAATCTACAATCCAGATATTATAAATTGTCATTTAAATGTAGGTTACAATAATACGACTGACAGTGCATGGACTCAGGAGCCGAACATTTTTCGTTGTACCTGACGTACCTGGGTGGCAGGAACGTATTTTGACAAATCCGCACTCTTGGAACTCTCAGAAATCAGTCTGGCATTTATCTCGCACAAGGTTATTTCTCTTTCTGTGGGAGGAGGCGGAAAAACCGACAGCGAAGACATCAGACAAAGTTCTTTCCTTCCTTGATCGAAAGTTCCGAAGTTGAACGATGGCGGGAAGGCCTCACTTTTCTACCAGGCGTTCCAAAACGCACGAGAGGGACTGGGTACTTTTCCTTTGCTTCGGCGGGGAACTTGCGATTTTCCAGAAGATGCGAGGGAAATACGGGAAAATATCTGCATCCTCGTGCGATATGACCGTTTTAATTTCTTAATGACAGCAAGACCGAGATGTCTCAAGCTAATCGCCGCGAAGAAGATGAATACATCGCCGTTTTCCAAGCGTTTCTTGAGCAACATCACAGAGAAGACATCACGAACGTTCTTCTCGCTGACGACCCGTCTGGTCAGTACAGCGTCGTTGTAAATGCACTTGAACTGTTTGATTCCAACATTGAGGTCAGCCAAAAGCTACTGGCTTCACCGAACAAGATGTTACCTTTGTTTGACGGCGCTCTAGCCCAGGCGGTTGTGACTATCATGCAAGAGAATGCAACGCAAATTTCCTTGTCGTTCAAGTCACATCTGCACGTGAGGCTGTCCAACCTTCCCATCTGCCCTGAACTCCGTAGAGATAAGATTCCTAAGACGTCAGATATTGGTCGATTTCTTGCTGTTTCAGGTGAGGTTCACATGCATGCTGTTTTATCAGCTCATCCCCCACTGGGGTGTACTCCTATAATATGGTCTTTTGATGGACAGGGCATGGTTTTTGGACCCCCAGTCCTGAACAGGATGTACCGGCACATAATAGATAAATAATTACTTAATTGACCACTCCCCACTGCGGCTTTTCAGGGCCAATGTAAACAAACAAATATTGCAAATAAACATAACACGGTAAGAATCCCAACAGGCAGGAGGCAGACCAGTTGGCTATTAATTTTACAAGCGTAGCCGAGGAGTTGAACTCAGGACTGCCGAGTACAACACCAGCTAGTGGTCAGAACGGGACTTGAATCAGTGACTTACGGATTTCAAGTCCAACCCTCTAACCACTCAGCCGCACTGCCTCCATTCATGTAATTTTGAGTGAATCTGCCCTAATCAGCATCGATCTGGACAGGTGCTAGATAGAGTATGGCTGCAAGACTGTCATCAAGTTAATCAGAAACGTTATCAGTATTTATTTAGCAGGTCATCAGTAAACATAACATTTTCAGGACTAGATATTAATACTAGTTAAAGATATGGTCTTTGTCTTAAACAGGATAGGTGTTAAATTAATGCCAGTTTTGTCCTATTAAAACAGTGTCACGATTCAAACCCCCAGTGTCACCCTTATATCCACACATGAGTCAAGTAACCCCCACCAGGATCATCCCATCCCATCTCACCATGTTGCTGCATTTACGTGTTTGGGTCAATCGAATATCGGTGACAGATCTAGGAGAAGAGATCAACTTTCCACTTTTTTGGCAAAAAAAGGAAGGGCCAAATAGGTTCACCATATTTTGTTTGCCACTCTGTTTCCGCCTACAAGTGTCCTAGAAAGAAAGAGATCGCCTCTTTAGGCAAGAAGGTTTCTATTAGCTTTGTCAATGCCCTTCAGAGGGCACTTAAGCAAACTTTGCTCCCCACCTAGCGTCTTCTTCAGCCACCCCAGTTCAACCCAGTTAACTGAAACAATATTAAGCCCACCTTCCTCCTCTTGATAGTAGATTCCTTAGTAGATTCCTTTCCTTAGTAGATTCCAGGATACTATCCTTTCACCTTCAGGAACTGTCATCCGAGTATCAACAGTGAAACTATTAGAATATGAGAAAGAATACATCTGTGCCCGCTGCAAACATGTCTTTGGAGTCCAAGCTGACTTTGAACAATTTTACTCTATTCCTAAACCAACAAAGTGTCCCTCTTCCAAAGAATGCAACTCTAACAAATTCACTTGCCTCTCTGATGGTGGTAAGTTTTTTAATCAATCAATAATTGATTGATTAATTATTATAATTATAATAAATATTGCATTGTGTGCTTTGTGTGAATCTGGGCCCAGGTAGCCTGCCTTGCAGCCGGATATGCCACATAATCCTCGGTATAGTCCTTCTGCGCAACGGTGCCCAAAAGCTTGTTCCCATCTGAGTATTGCAATCATCTGTGTATTCATTTGTGATTGGCTAGTTTCTTTACGCTTTATTAAACTGTGAAATTCTTTCGTAGCAGGCCATGTAATGGTGTCTATAAATTTTTTCTAGGCCAGCCACTTTGTCTCTTTAGATTTCTTGTTAAAATCTTATGCTCTTTTAATGTGGCTAAATAACATTTAGGCAAAGTTAAACTCACGACAAGTTAGGTCAGCAGACATTTGTCGCAGGTGGCCTGGTGCGACTACGTGTTAAGCTTGGGCACCTCGCGATTTTGGTGCTTTTGCTTTCTTGCACAACTCGCGTAGATATTTCGCTGCACTTAGCTTGCTTGCAGTGCATTCTTAAGCCGTTTGTGCCCACTCCACCCTCCCTCAAGTTTGGATGGGTTAGGAAAGTATTGGTTGGTAAGTATTCCACTGAGTCAATCAGTGTGACGGTGCCTTGGTGGTGACCGCTCGCAGGGTTGCCATGGATACCTCCTTTTCTGAGCTTGTTGTTGCCTGGCTCCACCAATCCTTAAGGCACCAGCTCCCAAGCTCATCTATTGGCGATCAGTTTAATTGCTGGAAAAAGTTGCAAAGAGCAAAATCGAGCTAAAGCATTAATTTTCTATACGCTGGACATTTCTTGGGGTTTAAACTGGGTTTAAGCTGCTAGTAGAGAGTTCCATTCGATCCTCCCATTAAAAAAGGAAAGATCAAAAGGTAACTGCAGGGTAAGGCAAAAACTATTAAACCGTTCTGACAGAAAAAAAAATATATAGCAATTAAACACATTGGTCGGAAAACTGCAAATGTCATGCCAAAACCATGGGAGTCTCGTTCGGTTTTGTACTCTTGATCAAAATGGCTATCACTGTAAGTGATTATTTGTCCATTATCACAACACAAGACAAGTATCTAATCAGAAATGAATACACAGATTCTTGCAAAACAGCAGGATATCGGAACAAGCTTTTGGCTGCTGTTGCACAGATGGTTCATATCAGTGGTTTAGGCTGTCTACGACGCAGGCTAGGTCCAGGCAGATAAGTTCTTATTTCTCTATAACAGTTGAAGTATTAGAGGGTAGGTGCCATAAACAACACACATGGCAGAGCCGTGAACCTCCCTCAGTCACCCCATATAATGTTAGAGAAGTCACATGGTTACATTGCCTTAGTTTTAACCTTGGCCTGAATTCCATTTAGACTCGTGAAAAATTCAGCATGCACTTCTCTTTAATTAAAGCATCAGAGCCTACAAGTTGCAGAGATTACCAGGAAATTAAAATCCAAGAGCAGGTTCAGAAGCTTGCGGTTGGTACCATTCCTCGCTCCATGTGGGTTGTTCTTGAAGATGACTTGGTAGATTCATGTAAAGCTGGCGATGATATCACTGTGTGTGGTGTTGTGATGAGAAGGTGGAAGCCTGTGTTTCCAGATGTAAGTGACATTGAGACATGTACATATAGAGTAATACATGGGTGTGCGGAGATCACGCGAGTGAGTGCAGTGAATGAGTGAGATATCAAGTTGAACACGAGAAGGAAATTTTCATATCTCTGACCAAAAGATTTCCGACCATTTTCCGAAGATTCTAAGAATGTTGTCTGAAGGTCACATGGACATTTCCGAATATTTTCCAAAATTTTCTGAAGATTGCCGAAGGTTTCGGAAGATTTCAGAGCTTTGCCGAAGACTTCCAAGGTAGAACCAAAGATGTTTTGACTGCAAACCAATAAACTGAAGTACAGCTGGGTCAAACTTGTTATCAAACGTGAAGTCATTGATGTCATCACATGTAAAATTATCATAATCTTACACCTTACTGTTTTTCTCAGGGGCTAAAATCCTTTTAAAGCACTGTAGTTTACATAATAAAGCTATGTACTATCATAATACGAAATAATCACTTTCCATGTCCAGTCGACAGGGCGGAAAAACGAAATACGACCTCCCATTATAAGGACGCCAATGGATACATAAGCTCAATATTTTGTATACAAGCCCTTTAAGGGATAAAGAACAAAATTTCAAATGGCACCAAAGTTTGTTGAATGTGAACCTTGAGATATAAGACCCTGTACTTTGGGAGAGGTGAGATTTTGATCAGCAAATAACACATCGTTTTCTCAAATATCCCTGAGTAAGTTTATTAAAGATAAACACATTTTTGTACTGAAATATTTCAGGAATGTTGATTGTGTAGTGACCAATCGCAGCAAAGTTCAGGACACGCGAGCAAACCTCAAAACCACAAACTAATTACCGTTGCTCTTTGCGGTTAAGTTTTCTCACACCTGATTGGCTTTTTCTTTGCAACACAATAACATTGTATAAACATTTCTGGTGTTCACGGTTTTGTAAGCAAGGCTGTAACACAATTTTGGTGTAAAATGGCAAGTTCAGCGAAAAAAAAATTTGAAAAAAATGCTTCTGCGTTTTTCCGCCCTGTCTGTCCAGTCTTGGGAAATGTTCTATGAAGTGTAAACTGGTCAACTTATAGCATATATGCCAGATGGGTATTGTGCAGTTCAAGCAACTTTCCATACTCACCCCATGTATGGTAATTCCGAAGGATGTGTGAGGTCTCAAATTAATTGCAAAATGTTTGAAGTAAATTATGTCAAGGTAAACTGGAATTTCAGAGGGGTGTGTCGAAAGTGGAGGGGTGTCAAACCAAAATTTTCAGAACAAGGCATTGTAATGAAAAACCTATTAACAACCTAATATGTAGTATGTTGTGTTCAAATTTACACTCGAGGTACAATTTGTTATCTTATCTAATGGTAAATACCGTAGTTATTTACCTATAAGCCGAACTTGGCTATAAGCCGAGACCCTTAACTTGAGAGAAATATGATGACCGAAGTCTTTCTTAAAAAAAATCGGAAAAATCTCGGCTATATGCCGAGACCTAATTTTTTTCGCATTCTCAGAAACTTTTTTCTAAATCATCATTAAACTAAAGCGCTCCTCTTAGGAAACAGTAAAACTACACCTTTTAAAAACAATGAAAAACGATTAATTTATTTTAAACAATTAGCCAACCAGCATGTTCGTGAATACTAATGTGATCCTAACCACAGTATAAAGTGAAAAAAACTTAAAGTGAATGCCAGTAGACTTGTAGTCACAAACAATACGCATCGCTTACCGAAGTTAATAGTCAATCGCTCACGTCAATCGCTCACGATCGTTCATCATGCCAAAAGCACGCCGTGCATCATACAACATGTCCTTCAAACTTAAAGTTGTTGCTGAAGCCGAGGCTGTCGAAAACAACTCAGAGATCGCTCGAGAATATGGACTCAGTGAGTCCATGGTCCGTCGCTGGCGAAAAGATCAGGCGAAACTTTTCAACGGCGAACTAAAGATGTCGGCGAAGCGTACGACGTTAGGTCGCTTCACTCCAAACTTCCCGGAGATGGACCAGCAGATCCTGGAGTGGTTTACCGAACAAAGGGATCAAGGTGAGTAGTTGTTTGAAAAAAGAAAGAGTGTTTGATCAACTTTTGTGTTAAAATCAAACCAAATAATTCGAGACACGAGCCGACACAGATACACGCACGTGAGTTTGTCGGAATTTTCGCAATATTTCATTTGATTTTGACCACTGAGATAAAAAAAAATCTATCAAACTCTCGGCTATAAGCCGAGCCCCCTTGTTTGGACTTTTTTCGGTAGATCTAAGCCAAAATTTCTGAAAAAATAGCTCGGCTTATAGGTAAATAACTACGGTAAGTGCAATTATAACAATGAATATATTTTAACTGAAGCCTGTACATAAGATTTAGGAGGCGCTACTGGACTTCATTCTAAAAATTATTCAGACATTTGATACAAATTTAGCTGTTGTAGCCAAACCCTCAGTGCTCTCTTCTTTTACTGGGAATTACTTGCAACATTTTACTTCAGAGTCGCTGTGATCTTGAAGTGGTTCTCAAGGCAAATCACTTGTCTGTAAACAATGAGCAGAGGGCTGGAGTTCTTGTCACTGAAGAGCTGAAGCGAGAGTTTGCTGAGTTTTGGGAGAGATATAAAGATTCTCCCCTCCAAGCCAGAAACCACATTCTCTCCAGCTTTTGCCCACAAGTGTATGGCTTGTATGCTGTCAAGCTTGCGGTTGCCTTGATTCTCATTGGCGGTGTGCAACGAGTGGATGCTTCTGGGACACGGGTGAGGGGAGAGTCACATTTGCTCTTGGTGGGAGACCCAGGTACCCAGTCATGCTTATATGTTGCTCAAGATGCTCGCAAAATTTTTAATTAGCGGGTGCTCATTAATTGTTTCTGTTGATGCATATTTTTACATGTAGTGCCTGATACTTCCAAGGCTGTTTGTGCTTGCAAGGTAAACAATGTGCTTGCATGCTTGCATGCTTGCAATAATGCTAGCAAAGATCATTCAACACCTTTTGATTGATGTGTCAAGGCTCATTATGCAGGGCATCGAGAGTCAAGACTTAAGGAATAGCATCACATTGCCTTGAGCTACATGATGCATGTATGTATTGCTGTGTTTCACTGTAGCTCCCCCTCTCTCCCGACACATTTCTGATATAATGTTTTATTAGAAACAACTGAATTTCGGTCCTACTAACTAAGAAATGGTCAAAATGATTGCTTTTAGGTACAGGGAAATCTCAGTTTTTAAAGTATGCAGCAAAAATAATGCCTCGTTCAGTTCTGACCACTGGAATTGGTTCAACAAGTGCTGGGCTGACTGTGGCAGCTGTGCGAGACTCAGGAGAGTGGCAGCTTGAAGCAGGAGCCTTGGTCCTAGCAGATGGTGGCCTGTGCTGTATTGATGAGTTTAACAGCATCCAAGAACATGACAGAACATGTGAGGAGAGTTTTCCAAATGGCAATACTCTGATTTACATATCCCTGTTGTGGGACGTGCAGTGGCCTAATGGTTAGTGCGCTGGACTCCTGATTGGACGATCCGGGTTTGAGCCCCTGGCCGGGGCACTGTGTTGTGTTCTTGGGCAAGACACTTTACTTTCACTGTGCCTCTCTCCACCCAGGTGTATAAATGGGTACCGGCAAATTTACTGCTTGGGGGTAACCCTGCGATGGAGTAGCATCCCATCCAGGGGGGAGTAGAAATACCCTCTGCCACTTCATGCTACAGAAACCAGGATGAGCTCTGGCCTGATGGGCCACTAGGCCCGAATGTAGACTTACCTTACATAATTTATCCCTTTGATTCAAGACATTTGGTTGGTGCGGAGGCAGTGTAAAGAGAAAGTAAAATGTATGAAGCCTCTTTAGCGCAACTCCCTCATACAAGTAGCTTTTGCCGCTTAGCTCCTTTTTCTGTAGCATGAAGTAGCAAGAAGTGTTTCTACGTATACCTTCCCTTCCCTGGATAAGATGCTAGCCCATTGAAGGTTATTCTCCATTATTCTGTCAGGTGTCCCAAACAACTTGCCTGAACCCATTTCAGTTTATAATGCGGCTAAATGTAATTTAGGCAAGGTTATACTTGAGATCGGTCTTGTGAACCTGGGGTGCCCCAAGGCTTTGCAGGGGCTCAGTAGTTTTACGGGTCTCATGTTGAGGTCAATCCATTTAATTTGCGTGCATTACCTTTCCCTAGCTGGTACATCGATCGCTTTGCTCCCATCCCTCCCGTCCTTGGTAAGTATGGGTAAGCTTGATGATTTCTTTCCACTGAGTTTTGCTCAGTGCGACAGTGCCTGGTGGTTGCCGCTCACAGGATTGTCATGGTAACTATTCGTGCTCGGGGAGGGCGGCTCCCACTGGAATTTCAGGCACCTTCCCCACACTCGTCTATTGGTGATGAGTTTAATTCCTGGGTGGAGGGAGACACTATAGCGTTTTGCCCATGACTCCAGCTGCGGCCTGAACGCGGACCATTCAATGAAGAGTTCAGCGCATTAACCACCACACCATCATGCCTATAGCTCTCCATTTGCAGAGAGCAGTGAGTTAATTTACCCTCTTCACCCATGCCCCACACCTATTTCCACTCACCACTTTCTGCTAATCCTCAACTGTCAAATACCTGGGACAGGCTAAAAGGGAAGAAATAGGGGCACTTATTTCTTTTGTGTGTTTGTGTGGTTTGAGTAGTACCTTCCTTAGTCCTGAATTAGTCAACCTCGTTCCCAGGGTCTCTCATCTTCCTGCTCGGGAGCGTGGAAAGAAGAGAGACCCTGGGAATGAGGTTGCTGAATTAGTCTGCAGTAGGATGATACAATCCTTCTCAGCTCCTTTGCATCCCCTAAATGTACTTCTCTCCTCTCCCATGGTATAAATGTAGTTCTAACTTTGTTAGAAACCCATCATTTTCCAGGTATTCATGAAGCCATGGAGCAGCAGACGATAAGTGTGGCTAAGGCCGGAATGGTGTGCAAGCTAAATACAAGAACAACAATCTTGGCCGCCTCGAATCCCAAAGGACCATACGATCCTTCAGAATGCCTCAGTGTCAACATAGCTTTGGCTAGTCCATTATTGAGCAGATTTGATCTCGTGCTGGTCTTACATGATGCAAGAAATGAAGAGTGGGATAGGTATTAAATATTATGTTGGTTTTTAATCCAGACCCCATGCAAGTTAGGAAAGATAGATTGATTGCTGTTTTGCAAGTTTGTGGGCCCAACCGAGAAAAATAAGGTGTATACACTCCCTAACATGGACTGAGCAAGCTCATTCAAGATTTTTGAGATGTTATTATAAAGGCTCTTTGACTAATTAACTACTTGACTACTTGACACTTGACTACTTGACTACTTGACTAGTTGACTACTTGACTAATTAATAACAATAATATAGATAGGACTCTGCGCGCGCTCTGACTGACCAAAAACCCATGCTTTATCAGAGTATAAAACATAGAAAAAGCGTGTTTTATTGTTTTTCGTCAGCTTTACTCTAGTGAAAATTCGCAAGGGATGGTGGCGAACATTTTCTATAAAGAAATTCCGGACAAAATTCTCAGTCAAGCTGCAGAGATTGTCGAAGAAGCTTCTTAGTTCGAGATGAAAGTAGAAGAAGCGAAATTAAATTGCTTCAGTTTATCGATCGTGCGTGTTTTGGTGTTTTACTCGCGGCGTATAAAATCTATATCATAAAGCAAATGAAGAAGCCGAAGCCATATATTATACTGTCATAAAACACTGCGAACATTTGAGAACACTCGAGAAATGTAGAAAACACTCGCCTGCGGCTCGTGTTTTCTACATTTCCCTCGTGTTCTCAAATGCCCGTACTGTTTTATGACAGTATAATACATGGCTTAGGCTTCTTTATTTGTTAAATAAAACTGATAACGAGCGTTTATTCACTTTTTGGAATTAATGTTTGTTTTGTTTTAGAATCGTATCATCGTTCATTTTGGAAGGAAAGGGTTTGCGCACAACAGCCTCTTCGTCAGAGCCTCTTTGGAGCATGGAAAAAATGCAGGCGTACTTTTGTTACGCCAAAACTCTGAAGCCTCAACTGACTCCAGAAAGTAACAGGTTGGTGGATAAAAATTCTCGTGGTCAATAAATGAGGACCTTCAGATCTCGATTCTATGACAAGGACGGCTAAAGGCACGAAAATTTTCAACACTAAATAAGTACACACACGCGTGAACAAGCGTCATTTCGGTTGGAAAACGCGATAGTGCCGATAACAAGTCATCGAAATGTGAGCAGTTCAACCATTGTACTAGCAGGAAAGGGCTAAACTGCCTTCAACAAAAATAGCTGTGCTAAATTTGCCAATGCAAAATAATAAAAAGAAGTTTTCTGGGATATCTATTTTGTTAGTACGCGCTAAAATCTCTTCCGCGAACTCTTCTGGCCTCGTCCTAGAACTTAAGCTAAAGGTCTTTGATTCGTCCTGCAAAGATTTATAATTATGTCCGAGAATCGACGTGAAAGCTTCCATTCTGATGACGTCGCTCTGCAGAGATCCTTTTGGTCTCCTGATTGGTTTTTAGTTGTGCACAAAAATTCAAAATTAGAGATATAGGTTGTTTACCATTTACCAAAAAAATCCGGAAATTCCGGATGGAATGTAAATGGAAAGACAAATTTTGTCTCCCCGAATGGAAATTTTCTCCGGAAAACGGAATTTCTTGGAAGGTAGTCCAAAATTCCCAAACGGAATTTCCGAACGGAAAATGTGCTTACCATTTGCCATTCGCCACAAGTTCCAAGCTCTACGCCAATATGTCAAACTCGCCCTTGGCTTTCTCGGTAAGTTGGGTCTGTTTTGTAAATGGAACACGCCATTCCCAAATGGAAATTTCCATTGGGGACTTTTGCTTTCCATTTTCACAAACCGTCGAGCAACAGGTTTCCCCGTGTAAATGGTAAACAACCATAAAGTCAAAACAAGAAGAGAACTGTGTTGGACAAAGTTTGTTAGATAAAGAAACTTGGTAAACATTCATAAGTGCGCGAAACAGTACGTAAAATTCCATACGTTTCGACGCTGCTGCCTCTTCATCAGTGGATCTTACGCAGTTCTTTGTGAAGATTCGTTGTCAGTACGGAATTCCTGTGGTCTCTCGAGCGAGCCGTATAGCTTATCACCCGAGGACTTTCTGGTACGGACCCCCCGAGTGAATCGAGGCCCTTACTAGATAAACTGTAGGTGAAATTATCCCAGTATTGTCCCGAGCTAGTAACAGTTCATCACAGCGCAGTGACTGAAACATGGGACGAAAAAAGATTGGAACCCAATATCGGCTATCAAACAGGCCTGCATTGTAGAATATTTTGCTGCGATGTGCTTTCAAAAGTTCACTTCGGCTTGTTTCCAGAAGACTCTTTGCTAGTGTTCTCTTGTTAGAAAACAATATTTGTAACTTGACATGCGTTCGATTTGCATTTGCAGAATCCTGAGCCGTTACTACCACTGTCAGCGCCAAGCGGACTTGCGCAATGCAGCAAGAACCACCATCAGATTACTGGAAAGCCTCATAAGGTTAGCACAGGCGCATGCGCGCTTGATGTGTCGTGAGTTCGTCACTGTTCAGGACGCCATTGTTGCTGTGACATGCGTAGAGTGCTCCATGCAGAACAGCGCCTTATTAGGAAGCATGAACGCGTTGCATACGAGATTCCCGGATGAGCCGCAAGAGGAGTACTTGCGCCAGGCGAAGCTCGTTCTAAAACGGCTTAAACTTGAGGACATGATTGAAGCCATTGATAAAATGCAGACGATTGAAAATGGAAGCGCATCTAGCGATAGTGATAATGGCGCCGAAAACAACTTGCAAGGAGAGAGTGGTAATCTACTAAACGACAAAGAAAAAGAACAAAACTCTTCAAATGATGAGGAAAATGATGGAGTCTCTGAAATAATCTCTCCGGAACAGTTAACAGGTGTGTTTCCGATTTCCTCGTCAGAAGTTGATACCGACACTGTTATTGACGGTGATGCTTTCGTGGAGACGCCTATTTGCGAAACACCTAAAAACAAGAGAACAATGGACGTCGAAAATTTGAACGAAACGACTTCCTTCAAACACCCGCCGAACCTTAAACCGGTTGGCAACAACCGAGAAACTGTCGACTCCGCAAAGACGGATAGTAGCACGACTATTACCGCATCTTCGCTGGGCAAAAGTAAAAATATAATGCAGTTGTTTGCGAAGAAGCCACACGCCGAAGCTTCAGCAACTGTCCCAAAAAGTAATTGCGAAGCCTCTCAAAGAGAGTGCAGCAATATTTTCAGGACGGAAGAATTAGATGACGAAGATCTAGAGATGGAATGGCCTACAGATGTTTTATCTTCGTTCCAAAAAGATAGGATTGTTAATCATTGAAATAGCTTGTTTAGTGGAAGAGGCAAGGAAAGCCTAAATGGTAATTTAATAAGGTTTAATTCAAAGAAAAGATGAATTCTTTTATGAATCACAATAAATGAACGATTTTATTACTCTCTGAGAATACCTTGGTTATATCATTCCCTGTTCTTCAACCGCGTTTCCATGGCCTTCTTTCCCTTAACATTCAGAGGGGCGGGCCTCTGAATGCTAAGTAAAAGCGCCCTGGGGACGCGGATGCCTGTTCTGCTAAGAAATTAGCGCGCGCCACGAGTGACAGGCCATCATGCACTAGGATCTGTGGCAAGCCTGAACCTCTCTAGGGATGCCCCGTGGGCTTCCATTTGGCATGATATTGAAACTCATGGGTACTCAGTGTGGTAATTTAAAGGGGTCTTACGGGTCATGGAAAATCTGGAATGGAATGGAACTACATTATTCGTGGAATTGGAAAGTCATTGAAATGATGATGATTGTACAAAATAAGCCAAGTAGTTTTAGTTTCTGTAGAAGTACCCACAATCAAGAAAATATTTGAAATTTTCAAGGAAATGACCAGATTTAATTAGTTCCTGGAAAGGTCATGGAATTTCAAAAGCTCAAAAAAGTACGAACGTTGAGTAGCGAAAACGGCCAATTCGGTGTCTATTTTATTGGGCCTCTTTCTTATAGAATGAATCAAGTTTTGCCCCGTTACCAAACGCTTAAATTTGCTTAATTTGTACTTTGTTTCTGAGGAAATGTTAACAACAGATAAAGTTTAATAGCAAATTTCAAATTTAGCAAACTGAAAATGGCTAAACTAAACTACAGTGACCTTGATATGGAAAATATGCAATCACTTTATACATTTTTGCCTGTATACTGAACTAAAATGCCTTCGAGTTATAAAGAGGGCGCGCAGTGTCCGCAATAACAGACTCAATTGTGAATCATCCATTTTCCTTTCCAAAACTCCTTTCATCCAGATTATTAAGATTCCTTGCTTGCTTTGGTTGTTATAACAGATTGCTGACTTTCTATTTACCGTGTAGCATGAAAGTTTTGCAGGAGGTTTATTTTGCGGATTTGAGATTTTTTGTACTGATTTTGCGGAAACAAAGTTAACTTCTTTCCGTCTGAGATGACTGAAATTTCATGGCTGGGAGCTAACTTTGCGCTTTTCTTTTCAAGCAGCAGCAACATGACGCAGTCGAAGAGCGTGTGTTTGATATTCACGAAGTCGTTTTGTTTGATATCTCCCCAGTAATGCAAGTTTACACTGAAAAGCGAGTAAAGTTCTATATTTTAGAACTAAGGGAAAAATGTTTGCGATGGTTTTATTTACGGCAGTTTTAATTTTTCTACGGCATTTTATTTTTGCCGATCGAGAGCAATCCGCAAAAATTAAAACCCGCAAAACTTTTATTCTGCACGGTATTTCGTCAAGTTATTGACGATAATGCGTACTGCTGGTGCTATCGGTGGTTACATGTTCCATTCTTAGGAAACAAGAAGAGGAAAACGAAGAGATCTCCTCTCCGCCCCAGTCCGCTCTCCTTTTTAAACTTCTCGTCCTGGTCTGCAAGCGTTTCCCGCCCAAAACGATGATAATATTTGGGTCGTTACCAGGTTTTAAGCATCTATATTTCGATTTGGTACTTGAAAACTATATCGCTTTGCAGCGCACAGTATCACCTCTGCACGCTTTCGGTCGACGCCATTTTAGCGTGGCTACGTCCACACTAAGCCGGATAACTTTGAAAACGGCGTTTTCGCCTCGAAAGCGGATACTACGTTTCTGTCCACACTAAACCGTTTTCAAATTGTTGACATCGGTATTAAAACACTGTCTAACTAGAAATGCTAAATACACGCTAGAGCATGCACACATCACCTGAGTCACGTTATTCAATATGGTCCATTTTTTGCCGTCCACAATACTAATACACTGACCTAACTAGCGTTTTCAAATTTATCCACTTTGGGGAGAATCCGGAGTAGTACGGACGTAGCGTTTAGAATGTTTTCAACTATCACAGTTAAGTTGTACGTCAACATCAGAAATCGAACCCAGAACCAATGGCGTGCTAACACCCCTTTCTTACCACAACACATGTTGATCCGCCAAGCCCCCGAAATATTTATTATAAAAGGTGGTGACATTCTTATAATCGCCTTTACTTATATTTAACAATTATTCCACGAGCGCGCGTTGGATATGAGATGGTAGGTAGATAGCCATCTCATATCCAACAAGCGGCAGTGGAAATAAAAACGCCCCAAAAATATTGTACAAACATTGCGAAAAATGCATTTTTTTATGCGTACAACTACCATATTTGTGGGTCAATGGAATATAAGATCATATACCACGAAAGATGGGCGCCCGGGATGCCGTCTGGGGGCCCTCCACTGCGATCAGTCTGCCCCTAGACAGTAAATGCCCCCATGGCTGGCGGCAATCCCCGCAACCCAGCCATGAGCCCCGTCACAATGAAACAAGACAGGGAAAGCTAGGGGATGGGGAAGGGAAGTAGGGGAATACCGTTAAATTAGTCTTTTTTTTTCATTTATTTCAAAATTCATTTTCGCTAATTAGATCGTCTATTGGGATCTGTACTTCTGTTTTGTCACGTTGACCCTTTCGTTTCCAACTAGGATTCACAAAACGGCTCCGCAATATAGGCTCGGGTGTAACGAGTTTACAAGCATAGAGTTTCTCGATTGCTGGAAACGCGAACGAGATTTCTCCATTCAGTGGCTGATCCAGGGGGAGGGTCGGGGGGTCCGGACACCCCCTTCCCTGACAGATTTTATTCTTGCATCGACAGGATCGCTTGTTATTACTCAACTGGTTGACTTGTCTTTTTGATCGAAAGCCATTTTATTGAGAAGTAATTTGCAGAAAAAAGTTTCTGCGAAGTTTTCTGGACACCCCTCCCCCCATAAAAAATTCCTGGATCCGCCCCTGCCATTAAACATATGTTAAGCGGGAGATTGTACTCAAAATCTATTAGCTGAAAAATCAACTGTCCTCTTCCTGTTATACGCTATATGAAGGAGCTAGAGAAGAATAACTGCGATTAATAAGAAATGTCAATAACGTGAGTACAGTACACTGTTTAAAAGACTTCACGTCCATCCAGCCTTGGGAAACAACGTCATATCAGAATTTTCAACGCTTTCGAACGCTTATTGATCCGCATACACAGTCCGTGCGTAATTTGATTTCCTCTGTTATAGTGTCGCTGCGTCTACCGCCGACTCTTTGAAATTTTACGCTTACTAAACCTTCTATAGTGTCGCAATACGTCTGCATGTCTTCGTTGCACATCTGATGGGGACCATCATCCGGTAGATCACAAAACGTCTCTGTTTGCTTTTTTGGGGCAAAGTACCATTTACCGCGACGATAAATGTTGTCCAACTCCTTTGTTACCTGTTTGAAGTGGCAATATCGCACAAAGTCTTCGTCGTCTATCAAATTAATTCCAGCAGCATTTTTAGGAAGTTGGTGCCTAAAAAGGAAAGCGGTTATTACCCGTTGTAATAATGATTATGATGTTGAAGACATGCCATAAAAGATAAAAGGTCAGTTATTGAAAAATGGTCGGCTGCTACTAGGGCACTTCATCATGATTTTGTGCAAGTTTCGAATTGTCCGAATTGCTTTTAAGCAAGATCTGGTAAGTGCATCTCCAAGTTACGAGAGATCCAACAAAGAATTGTGCCACAGTCTTCCGTACATAGCCTGCGTTCGGCCGTCTATTATTACTAACGCTTTAGGAATAATAGAGGGCTGCACGCAGGCTATCCGTACATCATGTCGCCCATCGTTCTCGTCCCCAGAGCCGCTGGCAACCTCATTCCCAGTGTCCTCCTCCTTAGTCCGGCTGGGCCTGTGCACGAGGAACAGGTGACTCTAGGGCCGTGATTTGATTGGATAGAGTCTAACAAAGGGAGTGCAATCACGTCAAACGCATGAAGCATGAAAATTTATGTCATTGCCTGATTCCCTTTGTTAGATTCTAGCCAATTAAATCATGCGTCCCAGAGCCACTTGTTCCTCGAGCACAGATCCAATCTATTAAGAGGGACAAGTGGTTTTGGGATAGGAATGTCGGCATGAACCTGTGAAAGTGAAGTTTCTTACCCAAAGACACAGCGCACTGCTCCGGCCGAAGCTCGAACTCGGACCACCCGATCCGGTCCAGCCCGCCAACCATTAGGCTACCACTCTTACACAAATGTTTGGTAGACGCCGAATCCCTCCCTGTGTTTGTGAACTGAGTTTGCATTCCATGATTGAAAGGGTTACCTTTTCTGACAAATCTGGCATAGAAAAGAGTAAGGATTTGAACCAAGATTCGGAACTTCGCCGTATAGAACTTTTTTTTTTGAGATCGCCCATCACTGCCTTTATAAAAGTAGTTTCTTGTAAGATTTTATAACTGGACTGCCATCGCCTTAGCTACCGAATTAAGTCCTTCTTTCTTTTCTCGTCAGCTTTTTTTTACAATGAGCGTGCACGCTTTATTGCCAATAACCTTCCTACTAGATAAATACCAGACGTTTCAATACAGAGGGTAACGCGATGTTATGGGTACTTTGCGTTATGGGTGATTCACTTACTAGGACTCACTCTAAGCAAAAAGCGATCACACCGGCTAATCACAAGAAAACAGACAGCTTAGTGAACTAATGAAAACACGAGGCAAATCCTCGTCCCCAGACACCGATCGGTCGAGGTAATGAGGCGGGGAAAACATGGAGTTCGAGGGTTGATGGTAAGGAAGCGATCTCCCATCAGTCCCACAACACCACGCGAACCGCGTAACATCAATCTCAAAATGCAAAGCGTGATTCGTACGCACGACCAAGGAGCGACGCCTGGGGACGAGGCAGAGGCTAATGCGTACATTTGGCTCACGCATCAAGCGCGGGAAAACGTGCCTGAGCGAGTCATGATTGGTTTGGTTTTACTTCTGATTGGTTGAAAAAGTGGCGCGAGATTTTTAAACCAATCGCTAAACGTATTAAGGTAAAACCAAAGTAAAAACGAATCACATTCAATGCTTTTAATACATGAAAACCGCTTTAATAAAACCTTTGTTCTAGTCTGTAAAATGTTCAGTTAAAGCAAGGAACTATGAACTTTACTTTTGTTGTTGCTACAACCGCCTTCCGTCATCATTGACAACTTGTAATTTATATATTTGCACGTTTAGTCCTGTGGTTCACCAAGCCCCCATCCTCCCCTTTCCCCTCAACTTGAAAACAGACATGAAAACTGCAAAGGACCGCAAACGGATAATGCTGCTAGTTGACGTAGGATCTGAAGAGACCTGCCTGAGCGAGTCATGATTGGTTTGGTTTTACTTCTGATTGGTTGAAAAAGTGGCGCGAGATTTTTAAACCAATCGCTAAACGTATTAAGGTAAAACCAAAGTAAAAACGAATCACATTCAATGCTTTTAATACATGAAAACCGCTTTAATAAAACCTTTGTTCTAGTCTGTAAAATGTTCAGTTAAAGCAAGGAACTATGAACTTTACTTTTGTTGTTGCTACAACCGCCTTCCGTCATCATTGACAACTTGTAATTTATATATTTGCACGTTTAGTCCTGTGGTTCACCAAGCCCCCATCCTCCCCTTTCCCCTCAACTTGAAAACAGACATGAAAACTGCAAAGGACCGCAAACGGATAATGCTGCTAGTTGACGTAGGATCTGAAGAGACCTAATCAACCAAACGAACGAAACTAGCAGCATTATCGTTCGCGGTCCTTTGCAGTTTTCACGTCTACTTTATAGTATTTTTTTTTTTTGGGGGGGGGGGGGGGCTAGGTCTTAACAGATCCGATATGCTGTGCCTTTTTAGCATGCTTTTGTCCATTCGTTTTAATGCCCAGGCCCCTGTTGTTCAAAGTGTGGATAACGCTATCCACTGGATAAATCACTGTCCAGTGGATAAGTGTTGGCAAAACAAACTGCACTATCCACTGGATAGTGATATATCCAGTGGATAGAGTTGTCCACTCTTTGAACAACCGGGGCCAGATGGTTTTATCCATCTACATTGCCAGCTTTCTCCCTGAAGCACGTGACAGACAGACATGTTTTATGGTGCAGCGCGTGATTCGGGTAGGGGGGGCGGACAGGTTCAAAGTACGGAACGTGGTAAAACACGGGTTTTGTTGCATTTTATTTGAACTGGCTCTCTTGATGGTTTCAGTTAGAATTGCTATACCGTGCTGACGAGTTCTAATAAGAACGAATCAGCTGTCCACGGTTGTCTCGCAAAGTCAACTTTTTCACGTAGTGTCAGCCTTGCAGAGATGTTTTTGAACTAAGATGGCGTTTGATGTGGTTCACTACCTTCAGTTTTCCGCATTGAAGTAATTTTTTCATTATCCACCCATTTACTGTTTTCGAGCGCGTACAATTTGAAACGCTTCGTTTGACTCACGAAAGCCGCCTCAATGCGGGTTGCTATTTTATCTAATTCTTTATATAGTAATATATTTTAATTTTAAATAGACAGAAAACAACACAGAATAAAATTGTGCCCCTCTACATGAAAAACAGTTTCCTTGACGTAAGAGTTTCACGCGTAATTTTCGCACTTGAAGGGCGCTTATTTTGTTGAACAATCTTTCTCTGTTGTTTTTCGTGTCACGAGCGCTAGGCAACAATATACACAAACCTTTCGGGTTGATCCTTTGCCTCATTGTTTCTGCCAAGGAAGCTCCATTTGCCAGGCACAGTTCTATCACGGAAAAGTCCAGGAGCATTGTACGCCAGGGAAACGCCCAGAAACAGAGCTAAAATCATAAAAATCTGCCGGCGACAGGAGATTAATTAAAATCTTGAAACGTCCATTAGTCAGTGACATGAGAACACTGCAACTATACAGTGTCGTCGAGACTTGAAAACTTTAAACTTTTAAAACATTCTCATTATTGTTTGTCTGATTCACTTACAGATTTTGTATATATCAGCAAGCAATTTAGACTAGTGTAGCCGCAAACCGTATTCGACGTTTGTTGATCAGTGTTTGTATAATTTATCTTGCAGCAACAATATGAAAACATTGTATCAAACATTGCATGATCGGTGATTAAATGTCTCAAGTCATGTCGAGTTTTGATCCCTTGAAATAGCCATCTAAGAAACGTAAGCGAATTGTCACTTGTTCAGTTTGTGCGTAATCGACTAAAGTTATGCGATATATATTGTATAAGGATCTAGAACAACTACGTCAACAAGAAAGAATAGCGAATACATATAGTATTTGGAGTTTTCGTAGCTTCAATCTACCCGGCGTTTATTTCATCTGTGCTCTCGGGCAAATCGACCTACTTTCACACCTGTGAAAATGAAACATTGTCACAAATCGACCTACCTTTCTCCCCTCCATGTTTAGATAGTTCACCGAAGCCCTCGACAAAGTTTGCTTTCAACAAACCTCGAATTACAGCCTCTTGTTATAAGCTGTTGTACCAGTCGAACTGGGAATTGTTTAATATGGACCGTTTGTGAACCACACGCATTATATAGTACTCCCTGTCTAGCTTCCACTTTGTGGTCGTTAAGGTTCATCAATTGTATTGTGATTGAGTAAGTCAAGCGTTAACGAAACAATTGGCTAGTTTTATTGAAAAGGTTCTTCTGAAGGACTTTAAAGAGCACGCAATCGCAGTAGGCAGCTTATTAAAAGTTCTACTTATGCAATAAGTTTAATTTCATTTGATTGCAACTGAAGGATATTTCGCGTTTAAGTTCCATTTAGTCGCCCGTTTGATTACAGTTTATTGTTTCAAAACTCTGCGAACTGGTTTACGAAATAAAAAAAAAATAAATAACCGTGCAATTTCCTCTTTGCATTAAAAGCACAAATTGTCTCGTCTATTTAAAATAAACTGTTTTGTCTTCGGCAATAAAAAAACATACTGGCGGACGCTTACTATTTGTTTAAAAAAAGGAATGATGGTATTTGAAGCTTACAGCTTGAGGGGTCGTGTTATAAATAAATAATAACTAATTACAAAAAGTAAGATTCCTAAAAATACATTAAGATATAAATTAAAAGGTAAAAATGCTAAAAAAGTATGTGTTCAACGCGTGTTTCATTTTTTGGTAAAACGCTTAAACATACTGCTGTACGGTGCTCAACCGGCAAGCCGTATCCATAAAATCTGAATCGATAAAAAATTCCTGCATATGAGACTAGGACGTCATTAAAACACAACAAACTATCTTCCATTTTTTGGTGAGATATTGTATCTTAAGGAGCTTTGTGGTTGAAAGAGTGGAAACAAATAGCGTTCAATACGTCACACTGTTTCCATGGATACCAATAAGAAGGTGAGCTGTTGAAACGTCAGCCAGAGAATTTCACGTGGCAGCAGATATTCGCTTTGTGGTTGTTCCATTTGGTTTGATTAAAAGGCTAAACTTCGTTGCCAATTATACGCGTGTGTAAGAACGTTTAGTAAACAATGGGTTGCCCATACCGACTTTGTCGCAAACCCTAACAATTACCGATTGCCTGGATCATCTACCCGATCGATTAGCTCTGTTTAGAAGTCAGATAAGTTTAGTAATACATGCAGATGTGTTTGGAATAGTAAATGTAAACAGAGATGAAGGTATAAGGTTTATTTCAAAGTGTCTCAGCCATCGTAAATGAAGCGAACTTTGGTAATGTTTTGGCATGACGGTACCTTTTTGTTTTTGTTTCACCGCAAACTCTTGTTTTAATTAATTTCGTCAATGCGGAAAAAAACGGGAACTTCGGCTCTCCCAAAATAAACAACGGTTTCGATTTAGCAGTAGGCCTATGACGCTACTCGATAAATTAGCCTTAATTTAATACGAATCTGCTGTTTAGTGAAGATACCTGGCGTGTATACATCGAAATTCCTGCCTGCTTCACGGAAGGAAGCTACACTTGCAGCGACATTTATACGTTTACCATCTTTAATGTTGCGCAGCTAGGACAGGCCGGCGATTATGGCTCCTGGCAGGACATCTACAAGTGCGAACAACCTTCCGTGCAGACGACCAACTTCCTTCCGGTCTTTCAGGAAGGAAATTGAATGATTTGCTCAGAAAAAGAGCGCATAAAACACCTTTTGTACGAAAGCCGAGGAGAGACTTCAGACTTCAGAGTTCAGACTTCAAACTTCAGATTTCAGACTTCAGACTTTTTTTACGCTTTGTTGTTGCGTGCCGGCGAGCACGGATGAGGACGTAAATATGTTTTGTAACGTTTCGCTAATGACACTGGAGTATGTTCATTATGTATGATTCGTATTTTAAGTATTTTAGGCGTGTTTGCAGGGATGATGAATCCTAGGGGCTACAATTTTGCAAGTTGCGCTACAGCCACTCGAAAGCATCTCTTTCAACTTTGCTTTTTTGTTTTTTCACTGCTGTATTTTCGTTATGTTGATGACGTAAACGCTCGCTGTATCCTGCATGAATAAACGAGATGCCCGCCCCTGAAGCAGTGTTTGTGTTTATTAAGATTAGTTACAAAATATTTTATAATCGTTTCAGGGTGATTAAAGTATATAAGTAGACTTTAACCGTGCTTCATTTATAGGTTATATGTAAAGAAAATCGATCTTTTTGGTTTTACTGACTGAATTGATAAGACAAATTGCACACCATAAAGAGATTCTGATCAGGTATTTGGAGAACCGTTCTCGAAGAGCTAAACCCAAACCATCACTGAACTCTCGAATCTCTTGGCTTTTATTCACTGATTCACGGTTGAAATCCAAACATTCGTAATCGTTGAATACATGTTTCACCCAGTACCACAGTTCAGCAATTTGCTCAGTGATGTTGTATGCCCAAAGGCAAACTTCTTTTATTAATACATTTACTTACATATTTCCTTGAAAACCCGGCATTAAAACTGTGCCCCTTATTCTTACGTTTACGACATTGCCCGAATGCTCGTAAATAGATCAGACAACTGATGTCACTGATCAGATGGGTAATCCCACAGGTGCTATCTTGCACAAAGAACGTCAGTTTTTTGGTAATTTGTCTGTATATTTAACAATTATTCCACTCGCGCTTGTTGGATATGGGCTGGTTAGCTATCTACCATTTCACATCCAACGCGCGCTCGTCAGAATCTCTTTACGGTGGGTAACTCACTCAGTAAAACCAAAAAGATCTATTTTCTTTACATATAACCAAAACATGAAGCCCAGTACACCCTACACATGAAACACAGCATCAAGGGCGGGCATCTCGTTCATTAAATCAGGATACAGTGAAAAAAAAAAACAAAAAAGCAAAGTTGAAAGAGATGCTTTCGAGTGGCTTTTGTGCAACTTACAGAATCTTAAATAGCCTATACTAGGCGACTGATTCCGAGAACACCTTCGGGACGTAGAGAAAGACGACACAAATGCATCGAAAGCTGTCGCGAGACACTTCAATCTCCCAAATCATTCTAAGCAACATATGGCAGTCTGCGGCCTTTCCCTTTACCAAGGAAGTCGCAAAACTCTAGAACAAAAATTTATTTTTCAAATCGGCACTCTTAATCCTCACGGTAACAACGAACGCTTTTCATTCAACTAATTTATTCCGTTGTTTTCACGTTACCAGGCACCAACAAATAGTGAAGCTCTATCTTTCTGTATATAGACAACACACAACTCACAATTCCCCGATTCGCTCCGACGAAGGGCTAACGCTCGAAACGTCAGCTCTCGAATCTCTTTACGGTGGCCAATTCACATTATCAACCCAGTTGATAAAACCAAATTATATTGTTATACTAGTAACCCCCTAGGATTCATCATACCTGCAAACACGCCTAAAATACTTCTACAGTTAACACGAATCATACATAATGAATATACTCCAGTGTCATTAGCGAAACGTTACAAAACATATTTACGTCCTCATCCGCGTTCGCCGACACGCAACAACAAAGCGTAAAAAAATTGGAAGCCTGGTGTCTAGAGGCTGAAGTCTGAAGTCTGAAGTCTGAACTCTGAACTCTGTACTCTGAAGTTCCTCCTCGGCTTTCGTATTTTTGAAATCACTTAAGTATAAAAGCAGCTATTTGCTCTGCCAATTATAATTTCTCGGAAAAATCTCTAAATAACTTTCGAAAGCAATTTCACTTAGCTTTACTAAGATCCGGTTCAGACGCCAAACTTTTCATCAGCCGAACTCAATTCGAATTTGGACCGACCCAAATCAACAAAAGTACGCCTGTTGATTCAGACGCCGTTCTTTTTGGGCGTTCCGAGTACAGTTCCAGTAAAACTAGTCAAAATCATGCAAAATACATTATAATAATTTATACATTAGGATCAGCACGTGAAAAGTACGGCGCCTGAATCAAAGCCGTTCCAAAGGCGAAATTCTTGGCCAAGCCAGGCGGGAAGAACGGGTGAGCCATCCCACATTGATTCAGACACCAATCTTTTCATGTACTTAATTCAAGGAATTTGGTTCGACTCATGAAAAGATCGGCGTCAGAAGCGTGGCATTTATGGTCTCTTACTCTACAAATTGACACGTTGTCAGTCCATATATGGTCATGAAGCGATTGCAATCTGTCGACAGCTTTTCTAGCTGAAAAATATGCTTCGTTCGTTGGCAATTTGCTGAATAATCAAAACAACATTATCCTGCTCAATTGTTTGGAATATAGTCTGATATTATCCAGCTAGTCCTACGGCCTCGACGGCTCAGTATAAGGCGATATTCCGTAAGATTGAGCAGGATAATCATTAAATAACGAGCCAGTGCTCAACCAATTGGGTGGAAGAATGTGCCCATTCGCTCACATTTTGCCTTGAGCTAATTTTTCCCGCGCTTGCAGCCAGTGTAGGGGCTGATACATTGTTTTATTATTTTTTTTCTGGCGGAAGTTGTTGGAACCAGCGCCTCTATAAATTGATCTATTTAACAATACGAGCCCGAGTTGTCTACGAGCGAATAGTCAACGAGGCCGAGTTGACTATCGCTAGTAGAAAACGAGGGCAAGTAGTCTAATTGTTTTAGTAGAAACTCTAAAGGATTGCAGTGCAAAACCTACAATATTGTGTACTTTTGAGCCAAAATTCAAGAAAAACTCCCGCTAACAGACCTACGCGCGCGCGGATCTTTTCTATCTGCGAATAGAAAACAGTGGGAGAACCAATCAGATTCGCGGATTTCCAATAGAACACAGCTGAGTTTCTGCTAAAACTAGTAACAACCAAAGGTTAGGCAGTGCCGATGAGATCGATGTAGGGTGTTCAGCCTAATCATTTGAATGAGTAGTAGTAGTAGTAGTAGTTGTAGTAGTATTAATAGTAGTAGTAGTAGTAATAGTAGTAGTAGTAGTAGTAGTAGTAGTAGTAGTAGTAGTAGTAGTAGTAGTAGTAATAGTAGTAGTAGTAATAGTAGTAGTAGTAGTAGTAGTAGTGGTAGTAGTAATATAGTAGTAGTAGTAGTAGTAGTAGTAGTAGTAGTAGTAGTAGTAGTAGTAGTAGTAGTAGTAGTAGTAGTAGTAGTAGTAGTAGTAGTAGTAGTAGTAGTAGTAGTAGTAGTAGTAGTAGTAGAAGTAGTAGCAGTAGTAGTAGTAATAGTAGTAGTCGTAGTTGTAGTAGTAGTGGTAGTGGTACTGGTAGTAGTAGCAGTAGTAGTAGTAGTAATAGTAGTAGTAGTAGTAGTAGTAGTGGTAGTAGTAATATAGTAGTAGTAGTAGCAGTAGTAGTAGTAGTAGTAGTAGTAGTAGTAGTAGTAGTAGTAGCAGTAGCAGTAGCAGTAGTAGTAGTAGTAGTGGTAGTGGTAGTGGTAGTGGTAGTAGCAGCAGTAGTAGTAGTAGTAGTAGTGGTACTGGTACTGGTAGTAGCAGCAGTAGTAAAAGTAGTAGTAGAAGTAGTAGCAGTAGTAGTAGTAGCAGCAGCAGGAGTAGTAGTAGTAGTAGTAGTAGTAGCAGCAGCAGCAGCAGCAGGAGTAGTAGTAGTAGCAGTAGTAGTAGTAGTAGTAGTAGTAGTAGTAGTAGTAGCAGCAGTAGTAGCAGTAGTAGTAGTAGTAGCAGCAGCAGCAGCAGCAGTAGTAGTAGTAGCAGCAGCAGCAGCAGCAGCAGCATCAGTAGTAGTAGTAGTAGTAGTAGTAGCAGCAGCAGCAGGAGTAGTAGTAGCAGTAGTAGTAGTAGTAGTAGTAGCAGCAGCAGCAGCAGGAGTAGTAGTAGTAGTAGTGGTAGTAGTAGTAGTAGTAGTTGCAGCAGCAGCAGCAGAAGTAGTAGTAGTAGTAGTAGCTCTTTATTTAAACTCGGTTTAAAATCTTCAGTAATAACAATCATTACAATCACGAATTACACGTCTTAGACGAATTATACGTCTTGGACGAATTATAAGTCTTAGACGAATTATACGTCTCAGAAGAATTATACGGCTTAGACGAATTATACGTCTCAGACGAATTATACGGCTTAGACGAATTATACGGCTTAGACGATTTTATACGCCTTAGACGAATTATACGTCTCAGACGCATTATACGTCTCAGACAAATTATACGGCTTAGACGAATTATATGTCTCAGACGAATTATACGTCTTTGACGAATTATCCGTCTTAGACGAATTATACGTCTTGGACAAATTATACGTCTTAGGCGAATTATACGTCTCACCCGAATTATACGTCTTAGACGAATTATACGTCTTAGGCGAATTATACCTCTCAGAAGAATTATACGTCTCAGAAGAATTATACGTCTTAGACGAATTATAGTTGAATTATAGTTGAATTATAGTTATTGAATTATAGAATTATAGTTGAATTATACCTCTCAGAAGAATTATACGTCTCAGAAGAATTATACGTCTTAGACGAATTATAGTTGAATATTTGTAATTAATAATATACTTAGTTTGTTAGTAGTTACTTAGTTTATAATAGTTGAATTTTTATGATCTACGATATTATCAATCTTATATTATTAGTTTTAGTCTCTTTTTATGTCTGTACAAACACGCCCTCCATGGAAACCAGCTGAGTGTTGTTGGGGCTAGCGTGTTTCTTTTAATTAAATAAAGTATACCTACCTACCTACCTACCTATACGTCTTTGACGAATTATCCGTCTTAGACGAATTATACGTCTTGGACAAATTATACGTCTTAGGCGAATTATACGTCTCACCCGAATTATACGTCTTAGACGAATTATACGTCTTAGGCGAATTATACGTCTCACCCGAATTATACGTCTTAGACGAATTATACGTCTCACCCGAATTATACGTCTTAGACGAATTATACGTCTCAGACGAATTATACGTCTTAGACGAATTATACGTCTCAGACGAATTATACGTCTCAGACGAATTATACGTCTCAGACGAATTATACGTCTTAGACGAATTATACGTCTCACCCGAATTATACGTCTTAGACGAATTATACGTCTTAGACGAATTATACGTCTCAGACGAATTATACGTCTTAGACGAATTATACGTCTCAGACGAATTATACGTCTCAGACGAATTATACGTCTCAGACGAATTATACGTCTTAGACGAATTATACGTCTCAGACGAATTATACGTCTTAGACGAATTATACGTCTTAGACGAATTATACGGCTTAGACGAATTATGCTTTTTAGACGAATTATACGTCTCAGACGAATTATACGTCTCAGACGAATTATACGTCTTAGACGAATTATACGTCTCAGACGAATTATACGTCTTAGACGAATTATACGTCTTAGACGAATTATACGGCTTAGACGAATTATGCTTTTTAGACGAATTATACCTCTCAGAAGAATTATACGTCTCAGACGAATTATACGGCTTAGACGAATTATACGACTTTGACGAATTATCCGTCTTAGACGAATTATACGTCTTAGGCGAATTATACGTCTCACCCGAATTATACGTCTTAGACGAATTATACGTCTTGGACAAATTATACGTCTTAGGCGAATTATACGTCTCACCCGAATTATACGTCTTAGACGAATTATACGTCTCAGACGAATTATACGTCTCAGACGAATTATACGTCTTAGACGAATTATACGTCTTAGATGAATTATACGTCTCAGACGAATTATACGTCTCAGACGAATTATACGTCTTAGACGAATTATACGTCTTAGACGAATTATACGTCTCATACGAATTATACGTCTTAGACGAATTATACGTCTAGACGAATTATACGTCTTAAACGAATTATACGTCTCAGACGAATTATACGTCTAGACGAACTGTACGTCTTAAAAGAATGGCCGTTTTTATTATAGAGACGATAAAGTTGACGTCTAAGACGTTAAAGGCGTCTGGTATAAAAACGGACGAATTTAGTATACAACCTGACAGAAAAAAGAATAAAAAATAAACTTTTTGTGCGCGGATTTACGAACAAATCGAGTTGCAACTTGCTGGAAACATGGCGGGATTGTATCCAGGTTAATGGCGTCCCGTTTTTATACTAGACGCCTCTAACGTCTGAGACGTTAAAGCTGTCCGTTAAGAGCGTCGTTCGGACGCTCTTGCGAAAAGACGTTAAAGCCATCAGACGTTAAAGGTTTCTGTCTTAATTACCGTTTTTATACTAGACGTTAAAGTCGTCTCGAGACAGCTTAAACGTCTCAGACGGCTTTATCGTCTCTAGCATTAAAACGGCCAATTAAACGTCTCAGTCGAATTATACGTCTTTAGACTAACTATACGTCTTAGACGAATTATACCGTCTAAGACAGTCTTAGACGGATTGTACGTCTTAGACTCGTGTGAGAAGTATAATTCGTCTGACGGATAATATTTCTGAGACGTATAATTCGTCTATGACGTTTAATTCGTCTATGGCGTTAAATTTGTCTGACGTATAATTCGTTCGTGAGACGTTTAATTCGTCGGTGGTCTGAGCCGCATAGTTCGTCTATGACGTATTTTTAACTTTACGCTCGATGGACTTTGTGCGCGGATTTACGAGCAAATCGAGTTGCAACTTGCTGGACGTATTTTTAACTTTACGCTCGATGGACTAAGAAAAAAACGGGACTGTTTCTAGCTATAGGTAAGTCTCACTAGCCTGCGTAGCAGGCGTCGAAAGGGGAGGGGGATTGGGAGGGAGGGTCCAAAAAACGGTCCAAATAGGCGTGATATGCGTGATCACTTTTTATCTGTTTAATACAAACATCACTGCTGATCCTACGTAAACATGTCCTACGTAGACATTATCGTTCGCGGTCCTTTTCAGTTTTCACGTCTGTTTTTATATTCTGAAGTGTCAGACGTTCTCTCGCCCTAATCCCCTGAGATGCGGGCGACCAGAACGTCTGAACTCTGAGCGTTATAATTCCGTCCAGTGACGTCACAGGGTAATTTCTGCATTCTCGCGTATCACATCGTATACTATCTCGCATAATTTGTAGAGGAAAAAAAGTTGTTTGTGCTTTGTGCGCTGTTAAACTGGATCTACCTGCATCTAGAATAAATGTGTGTGGCTCTTCTTCATTCCCTGCATGTAGAAGCTGAGATAAGGAAGCTGCCAATAAACATCGTAATGCGCCAGTCACGTGAAACCCCCATTGGGGGATACCCAGGGCATTCACTTTTAAGCCTGTTTTTTATATGTCGGAAAAATCCCAAGCGGTCGGGGATGTCACTGTTTCCGACTGTCCCAGATTTTACCGATATTTGGGAGACACGCCAACGAGGGAAATTCGTCTTCGCCAACCCATATTTTGCCTTGTTAGGAAAGAACTGTATTTCATAGAACATGAATTAGCTGATATAATCACCTTCGATCCGCAACCGACACATGTACCCATTGCAGACCTTGACCGAGCTAAATTAATAGAAGCCTGAGTCTGGGTTAAAATAACCCATTTTACTTACCAGCGGTTTTCATTTGCAAATTGTGCGCCAGAGGCTACCATTCTTGGCTTGAACTGCGCAACAGTCTCTAATGGCGGTCGATTCTTTACCAGATTTGTAGCGAATCAGTACTCGGTTTCACAACACAATCGAAACTCTGTTTATAACTTTTGCGAACCTGGACACGGAAAATCTTTGCAGTTCATGCAATAGCATGAAAAGTGAATGATCGCCGAATTTATCCTTTCAGAGTCAGTGTTCCGAGGTTTCTGTTGTTCCATTTCTCGTATTCAAGAAAACTGAAAAATACAAATTTTCAGTCTCCTTTGAATCACGATGTTCAACAAGGGAGGACCAGGCAAGCAACGGGGCTTTGGTTTTAGTGGATTTTCATTGGCTACCAAGAAAGAAGAACCTCTTCCGAGCAATATGGGGAAAGGAATTCCTTTGTCTACGCCAGTTAGAAATGTTAAGAAAACTCAACCCTCCCTGCAGAAGGGTGCCTCATCGTTTCCACTACCAGGAGCCAGAAAACCGTGAGTATTGCATCTTGCTAAATACTGGCTAAACTTCAGAATACCCGGCCACTCAAGTCACTCATCAAATCCTGCTACCGCAGTCCCGCAGTCAACATAATTTACATAAGATCTCTTCTAAAAACGTGAAACCAAAAGTCAGCTTTTTATATCTCTTGGGGCTTCGTAAATAAAAGCGAAAGACCCACAAATAGAACAAATTACACAATGCGAGTATTTCTCCTTCATAATGTTATGGCAAGCAAAACCACCAAAGAGTGCGCGCCAGCATAAAAATGTATGCATGTATACATAATTATTCTTCGTTCTAAAAATGTGAAACCAAAAGTCAGCTTTTTATATGCACGCGCAAACACTTCAAATTAGCACTTAGTTTATAGTTTTTTACTTATTCATTGCTTATTCTTCGACTGTGGGACTGCACACCGCGGAAACACTTAACATCAATACTTATTCATTGCTTATTCATCGACTGTGGGACTGCGGACCGCAGACCACGGTAGCAGTTCAGTTAAACACTTAATTCATTGCCTATTTGTCGACTGCGGGACTATGGACTGCGGTAGCACTTCAGTTCAACACTCAGTTCATTACCTATTGCTCGACTGTGGGACTGAGGACTGCGGTAGCACTTCAGTTCAACATTTAGTTCATTGCCTATTCACTTGCTAACCGACTGTGGACCACGGACCGCGGAGCAGCAGATTTAAAGAGGGCGCGAGTGGCCGGGTATTCTGAAGTTGCTCCTAAATACTTGGTAAATAGGATTAACAGTTACTGTGTTCTACATACCCCTAGCCTACTGTGTTCTATGTTTCGTCTTGCCATACAAGGGCTTCTGCCACATGTAGGCCATTTTATGGATGCATGGTTCGTACCGGTCATGGAAAACCTGGAAAGTCATGGAATTTTAGAATTTCATTTTCCAGGCCTAGAAAGTCATGGAATTTGAGTATGGGCCATGGAAAGTCATGGAAAATTATGTTTATTAAAAAAGTACAAAATCAATTTGGTTTCCTCATGAAGAAAATAGTAAAAATTTACATTGTACCCAAAATGTTAGATTATATATTTCCTAGAAAATGCTCAAATTTAGGTCATGGAAAACTTTGACAAGTCATGGTCATGGAAAGTCATGGAATTTCAAAAGCTCAAAAGAGTACGAACCCTGGGATGTCAAATTTTGTCACGCAAAATGTCAATCTTCACCAGGGTGCATTCCACATAAATCCCATGTTGAAGATATGCTAAGGGCTTCGAAATTCAACGCCAAGCACCAGGAAATGTGCCAGGCCTGCCAACCACCAACCATGGGCCTTAATCACACGGTGGTCATGTTGAGTCCTAAGGGATTTAACACTTTTGTTTTGCTACGTGGAAAATCGTTCCCAAAATTTCAATTTGAGGCTCTTGGTACGAAATCTATTTAATAAGGGTGCGTTTTTTAAGAAAATCCAAGATCGGATTCTTAAATCCGAAAAGGAATTTTGCGTTTCATTACTGAACAGATTAATCCAAGATCTCTCGGATCATGGTGCATCAAAGGAACTGAAGAATCCACTTTGGGCAAGGATTCTATGGTTCCTTTGATGTACTACAGGATGATCCAGGAGATCTTGGATTAATCTGTTCAGTAAAGAAACGCAAAATCCGTTTTCGGAATTAAGAATCCAATCCTACATTGTAAATGCTGGGTCCCAAACATACACATTTATAACTTAGGCCAAGTTTCAAATAAATGTATGCTGGGGTGTCTTATAATTGAGAAAATATGACACACACTTGACCTTTTCCTTTAAGGACCTAACTTCAGTTCTCTTTCTATTTGTAGAATCTTTGTAGATAGTGACAATGAGGATGATGAGACAAAATTTGTTGATGACGATGATGATGAGGATGATGACAACACACTTCCAAATCGGCAAGCAGGGGATAATGGCGATGACGAAGAAGACGAATTGGATAAATTCATGGCAGGAATTGAGGTAGTGCTATTTAATTTAATACACAACATCGTTTTCTTATAGAATGAAAATTGCAATATTATTTTTGCTTGAGAAGCAGTAGTATGCTTTAAAAGTCTGAGTTGCGCAGGACAAAGTACAAAACTGGTATTACAGCATCTACATGTAAATCCAGTTTTAAAGTCTTTAACCTAGCAAAATAACCTCCTGTGAATACATTTTTTTTCCAGCTACTTTCAATATTTGAACCATTAATTAGATACGCTTGCATGTGTATAAAACTAGAGAACATAAATTTGCTATTAATATTTGCCCAGGCATACTTGCTACATTCTCTTGTTCGAAACCTTTGCACATGGCAAATTTAAATGAAGTGAAAGATGTGTTTATTTTTTTTTACAGGGCTGCAAAATAATAATTATTATTTTCTTCCCACAAATGGGTATATATCTGACTAAGTCACCATGTTGATCAGACAAAACATTAGTGATGTTGAATGTCATATTACAGAACTCCTCAATAACTTGTTCTCAACTCAAAACGTTGGCATTTGCGTCTGAAGGCTTAAATGATTGTCTGGACATCGGCAAATTTTGGCCGTCCGTCTGACGTCCGGCTGTTAATTTCAGACCTGAGGTATCACGGGCCCCAGGTACATTGATATTGTTTGATATACATGTGCTCAGTTGAAGTCAGGTTATTCAAGGATTAGCACTGTTGATCTTTCATTGTTACATTTTTAAATTAAATTATACATTGTATTTTTTCTTAAATTTTCAGCATGAAGTACAAAAGGAAACAAGCTTGTCTGAGAAGGAGAAAAATGAAAAAGAGAAGAAAAAGTTAGTGGCTTATTCGTAGAGTTCTTATCGCTACATTCGCTCTGGGGGCTCATTTGTTTAATTTTTAAAGTTAAATGTGGCTAAATGTAATTTAGGCGAGGTTAAACTCGAGACAATGCTGGTCAGTGGTCTCATGCATGAATCCGGGGTGCCCCAAGGCTTTGCAGGGGCTCAGTAATTTTACATGTCTCGTGTTGAAGTCAAGTCATTTTCTTGCGTTACCTTTCGCTAGCTGGGACAGCGATTGCTTTTGCTCCCATCCCTCCCATCCCTTGTGGTAAGTATGGGTAGCTTGATGTGCCTCATTGTGACGGTGCCTGGTGGTTGCTGCTCAAAGGGTTGTCATGGTTACTGTTCGTGCTCGGGGCGGCTCCCACAGGAACTTCAGGCACCTTCCCCAAACTCATCTATTGGTGATGAGTTTTGAGCTCTTGGATAACTCTAAGGTGTCATGTCCTAATGGTTATTGTGCTGGGCTCCATATCAAGCGATCCAGGTTTTAATAGCAGTGGTGGGAAGGTTGGGGGGGGGGGGGGAGGTGGTGGTGTCCGAATCCCAATGGTTTAATTTGTTTTAGTTTTACATAATTACCTTTGGGAACTATCAACCACCTGCTTTCTTAATACAGACAACCATAGCTTCACATTGATAATATACCGGTAAGCTAGTCTTTATCCAATTCCCCTTCTTTCAGGCAATGCAATCAAAGGGGAATATTTTTGTTTCCATTGTTGTATTCCTGCTGTCAACTATTCTCTCACAACTCTGAAAAAACAAGCTGCCATTTTTCGTGGAATTGGACACAACTATGCATGATCAGACTATAATTCATAGCAAAATCACTGTTGACACTAATGCGTATGAGCAGACCATTATTCTTAGGCAGCTGAATAATTGTTAAATATTCATTTGTTAAGTATTGCTATTAGTGATAATTAACATGACCTTAATTTAGTTTGAATTAACTCTGAAACAAAAAATGTATTTGTTTTATTTGAGTCGTAGATCTCTAAAAACAGCGATTGGATGGCTGTTTGTTCAAATTGTTGTTTAATGATTGTAACAGCTGTAATTTTGTATTCAGAGTGAAAATAAACATGGTTAGCTTTTAGTTGAGTAGTGATCACATGTGATATGCATTGTAAATCAGGATTAGAAGAGATGATATTGAGGATGAAGATGATCATGAATCGTATTTCAACTATGTGAAGAATGCACCCGTAGTTGCTTATCCTGATGATGAGGAAGAAATTGAATATGACAGTGATGGCAATCCAATTGCTCCTGAAAAATCAAAGGTATTCACTCCTGGGTACAGGTTACATGTATGTCTGCATGCGAGCCTTGTGGCACATCAGGATGAAGATTATTCTGGTTTCGTTAGCTGGATGTGACGCTAGTCCATCGCAGGGTTACCCCTCAGCATTAAACATGCTGGTACCCATTTAAACACCTGAGGGGAGAGAGGCACTTTGAGAGGAACGTGCCTTGCCCAAGAACTCGACACAGAGGCCCCAGCCAGGGCTTGAACGTGGACCATCCAATTCAGTGTCTTGCTTACTAACCATTAGGCTACTATGCTCCTGAGAAATCAAATGTATTAAATTCCTGGGTGGATACTCAAAAATATTTTGTATGGGGATGGTGCACTGAGGTATGCCTTTTACATAACTTTGAAAGAATATTGTAACCCCTTCACATGGACAGTGGGATGCATGGTGGCCTAATGGTTAATGCACTGGACTCCGAATCGGATGGTCCAAGTTTATCTCTGGCTGGGGCACTGTGTTGTGTTCTTGGGTAAGATACTTAACTCTTACAATGCCTCTCTCCACCCAGGGGTATAAATGGGTACCGGCAAAATAATGCTTCAGAGTAACCCTGCGATGGACTAGCATCCCATCCAGCGGGGAGTAGAAATACTCTCCATCACTACGTGCTAAGGAAACCGGGGAAAGCTCTGGCTTGATGGGCCACTAGGCTTGTATGCAGACTTTACCTTCAATGTTACTGCTATTAGTCCTGCTATTAATTTGTTTGTTTGTTTGCTTTTCTGCAGATCATTGTGCCTCTTCCAGCAGTGGATCACTCAGAGGTATTTTTTCATTATTTTATATTGCAAATGTCTACAATAGTCAATAATCTGATTATCTGCTTTGGACGATATACATGTATAGAGAAGTACAAATTCTGATAGTAAGGCTATTTTTGTAAAAGATTAATTTATCAACATGACATGAGCATGGGACAAAGGAAAATTCTGAGTCCCCGACAGGAATCGAACCCATGACCTCCCGAACACCGGGCGGGTGCTCTATCCACTGAGCTACGAGAACTCATCGAAGCGAGGTCATTTTACTGAGTTCTTATGTGACATGCGTCCCGCATACTGCTAGGTCCAGGTATGTTGATATCATCAAGAAGTGTTGTAAATGAGGGTGATGGTGAATTTTCTCGTAGCTCAGTGGATAGAGCGCCCGCCCGGTGTTCGGGAGGTCATGGGTTCGATTCCTGTCGGGGACTCAGAATTTTTCTTTGTCCCATGCTCGTGTCATGTTGATAAATTAATCTTTCACATTAAATTTACCGAGCTGAATTGACTCAATTGAGTCATGAGTCAAGTTATGAGTCAGGTCAATGGTTTTATTTGACATTGACTCATGTTTACCAAGTTTTGCGATGTCTGCTATTTTGAATTTTGAAAACCGTTTACCTCATAACTTGACTCATTGACTCATATTTAACGAAAAGTGACTACAGTGACTACAGTGACTACAGTGACTACAGTGACTACAGTGACTACAGTGACTACAGTGACTACAGTGACTACAGTGACTACACTGACTACACTGACTACACTGACTACAGTGACTACAGTGACTACAGTGACTACAGTGACTACACTGGCTACAGCGACTACAGTGACTACAGTGACTACACTGACTACAGTGACTACAGTGACTACAGTGACTACACTGACTACACTGACTACAGTGACTACAGTGACTACAGTGACTACACTGACTACAGTGACTACACTGACTACACTGACTACACTGACTACACTGACTACACTGACTGCAGTGACTACAGTGACTACAGTGACTACAGTGACTACACTGACTACACTGACTACACTGACTACAGTGACTACACTGACTACACTGACTACAGTGACTACAGTGACTACAGTGACTACAGTGACTACACTGACTACAGTGACTACAGTGACTACAGTGACTTACACTGACTACACTGACTAGAGTGACTACTGACTACACTAACTATAGTGACTACACTGACTACACTGACTGCAGTGACTACACTGACTACAGTGACTACACTGACTACACTGACTAGAGTGACTACTGACTACACTGGAATACTAGAAATACCAGGAATACTAGACAATGCAGTCAACTGAACATTCCAAGATGCCGTCGAGCCACTGGTCAGCGTTCTTTCGCCTACCGTGGTGCTAGGCTTTGGAACGACCTAAGTGATGATGTTAAATCTATAGGCTCAGTGAAAACTTTTAGATCAACTATTGTTCGACTACTTTTTTCTGATTAATTAATTAACTTATTTTTTTTTTTCCTTATTAGATTTTACTAATTTTTATTCATTTTTATTACCTTAGTTATCTGTCTATTTATTTAATTATAATAGTATTTTAGTCATGTAGTCTTGTAACCGAAAAACCCTTGTAGGGAGTTACAATAAAGTATGTATGTATGTATGTATGTACAGGGCTCGAAATTAACTTTTTCGTTCGGGAGCCAGCTGGCGACTAACGGGAAAACTTTGGTCGCCAGATCATAAATTTTGGTCGCCATCTACAAGCTACCGTTGTTCTCTAGCTCATACAAACTCTGTATTATTTTACACATTCCTGTAAGCAGCCAGCTCCAGTTGCGGACACCTTTTCTGCTTCCCGAGGGTGTCCGCTTACGGTAGATTCGACTTTCCACTGTAGTTATTTTAAATGGAGCGAAGCATAAAATGTTTCAAGTCCGTGGTTTTCATGGTGAGACAAACACGAGTCCTTTCGTATTTTCTCTTTGCTAATTCTTCAACACGCAGTTCTTTATTTTCGACCTGCTTTTCACGACGGCTTTGGCTGCCAACAAAAAACTCCATCCTTGGCCCAGGCCCAACCACATTGCTCGTACCAGTCTCCGACCAGTTTCGGAAGAAGCCGCTAAAACAAGATGGCGTGCCATAAACGCAGTGATGATGTTTCGAAGTACATTCAATTTTTACGATTTTCTTGTACTATTCAGACATAACTTTAGTGGGGACAGAACAGTGAGTTGTATACTAGCTACCAGATCCAAATGATTTCCTTATATAAAGATTTAAAAACAAAAGTTGTGTTGTGGCCTTCTTTTGTTATCAGACAAATCGTGAGTCGCCAGCTGGCGACCAGTTCTGAAAATTTAGTCGCCAGGGCTCAAATTTTGGTCGCATTGGCGACCAGTGAGTCGCAATTTCGAGCCCTGATGTATGTACACTAACTATAGTGACTACACTGACAACCGTGACTACACAGACTGTGGTGACTACATCAACTGTATTTAACTGTATTTGTGAGGAGAATAAAAATTATTGAGAAAACACATAGAGAATTTGTTAAGTTCTGTTATGGTTCAGTCTTTGGGAGAAAATGTGATTACACCGACTACAGTGACTACACCAACTACAGGAACTACAGTGACTACACTGACTACACTGACTACACTGACTTACACTGACTACACTGACTACAGTGACTACACCGACTGCACTGACTGCACTGACTACACTGACTACAGTGACTACACCGACTACACCAACTTCACCGACTACACCGACTACATTGACTACACAGACCACACTGACTACAGTGACTACACCGACTACATTGACTACACAGACCACACTGACTACAGTGACTACACCGACTACAGTGACTACAGTGGAGGATTCCTTGAAAAACCATAACAGTAACAAGTTAAGTCAAGTTATGAGTCAAGTCAATGGTTTTATTTGATATTGACTCATGTTTACCGAGTTTTGCAATGTCCGTCATTTTTGAATTTTGAAAACAGTTTACCTCATAACTTGACTCATGACTCATTGACTCATTGACTCATGTTAACTGAAAACTCACTACAGTGACTGCAGTGACTACAGTGACTACACTGATTAGAGTGACTACTGACTACACTAACTATAGTGACTACACTGACAACCGTGACTACACAGACTGTGGTGACTACATCGACTGTATTTAACTGTATTTGTGAGGAGAATAAAATTATTGAGAAAGCACATCATAGAGAATTTATTAAGTACTGTTATGGTTTCAGTCTTTGGGAGAAAATGACGGCGGTTTGCGGTCTAGGATGAGCAAAAATAATATGGTAGTTTGCGAAATGTACACCGACTAAAGTGACTACACCGACTACAGTGACTACAGTGACTACACTGACTACACTGACTACACTGACTACACTGACTACACCAACTTCACCGACTACACTGACTACACTGACTACAGTGACTACACTGACTATGCTGACTACACTGACTACACTGACTACACAGACTACACAGACTACACCGACTACACTGACTACAGTGACTACAGTGACTACACTGACTTACACCGACTACACTGACTACACTGACTAAATTGACTACACTGGCTACACTGACTACGCTGACTACGCTGACTACACTGACTTACACTGACTACAGTGACTACAGTGACTACACTGACTACAGTGACTACACTGACTACACTGACTACACTGACTTACACTGACTTACACTGACTTACACTGACTTACACTGACTACACTGACTACACTGACTACACTGACTACACTGACTACACTGACTTACACTGACTACACCGACTACACCGACTACACCGACTACACCGACTACACCGACTACACTGACTACACTGACTACAGTGATTACACTGACTACACTGACTTACACTGACTTACACTGACTACACTGACTACACTGACTTACACTGACTACACTGACTTACACTGACTACACTGACTACACCGACTACACCGACTACACTGACTTACACTGACTTACACTGACTACACTGACTTACACTGACTACACTGACTACACCGACTACACCGACTACACCGACTACACCGACTACACTGACTACACTGACTTACACTGACTACACTGCCTACACTGACTGCACTGACTACACATACTACACTGACTACAGTGACTACACCGACTACAGTGACTACACCGACTACAGTGACTACACCGACTACAGTGACTACACCGACTACACTGACTGCACTGACTTACACTGACTACACTGACTACACTGACTTACGCTGACTACACTGACTACACTGACTACACCGACTACAGTGACTACACCGACTACAGTGACTACACCGACTACACTGACTACACTGACTTACACTGACTACACTGACTACACTGACTACACTGACTACACTGACTGCATTGACTACAGTGACTACACCGACTACACTGATTACACTGACTTACACTGACTTACACTGACTACACTGACTTACACTGACTACACTGACTACACTGACTACACCGACTACACCGACTACACTGACTACACTGACTACACTGACTTACGCTGAGTTACACTGACTACACTGACTACACCGACTACACTGACAACACTGACTACACTGACTACAGTGATTACATTGACTACAGTGACTACACTGACTAAACTGACTCACACTGACTACACTGACTACACTGACTACACTGACTTACACTGACTTACACTGACTACACTGACTACACTGACTGAGAAAACAAAGGCGGTTTGCAGTCTAGGATGAGCAAAATATGGTAGTTTGTGAAATGTACAACCCTCTATAATAGACCCTATGCAAAATATAGAATGTAGTGACAATAACGATAACCTTCCCTTGGATAGCTGATCATTTTCATATTTTTTACTGCTAAGTTCAGATCTTTCTCTGAGGTGGTGTACTATATTTCAACCTGCTACAGATTGACTACCCAGCATTTGAGAAAAACTTCTACATCGAACATGAAGAAATAGCCAAACTTACCGAGCGTGAGGTGCTGGAGTTAAAGAAAAAGTTAGGAATGAAGGTAATGCAACAGGGAATAGTGAGATTATCGTGTTCAATAAAATGCTGCAATTACATGTAGAAGGTATAGATGTTAGAATAATTTGTGTTCTTAAAAAGGAAAATTTCTATTTATCACTCACTACTATGATTATGAGCAGGTCATGTTTGTTCTAAGGCTACTCTATCACTAACAGATAAATCACTGTCCAGTGGATAAGGTTGAAAAAACAAACGACATTATCTGCTGGATTGTGATTTATCCAGTGGATAGCGTTACTCAAACTTTGAACAACCAGTTTGAAGGGTTTCTTGACTCAGTCATACAGTATTTTATTTACCTAGTACAGTATTCACACAATCAGCTATTTCAGTTATGGTAATACTTCAAGCCTATGCGATAAGACTGAAAGGCCTGTGGTATGGGTATTGTATAATTATTTTCTTTCTTTTCAGAAATTTAAAATACTTAAGATACTTTCAAATTCAAGATACTTTCAACAGCCACGCTGAAATTTAGAGGAGAAAATGCCACAGAAAAAGGGTCTCACAAGAGAAGGAACATATACTTCAAAAATACAATAAAATTAATTTCTTCTAAATTGATATGCAAAATTCCAGTGAATACCCAGATCGCCATTCAGTCTTGGAAATTGCATATGCTTGTTTGCTTTCATCCAACAGCTCTAATTGAAATAACTGTCTGTCCTGTCTGGATGTTCTGAAATGAAGTTAGTGTTGTCTAGAACTGACAGGTTAAAATACCAGCGGGAGCACTGGAGCCGTTGAACCATGCTGGTTCATTCCAGGATGGGTCAATGCCACAGTGTAGTCCAGTTTTGGTTTCTGCTGCTCATATAACTTTTTTACCTTACCAGCTTTTACATGTGCAATATAATTTGGTTTTATCAACTGGGTTGATAATGCCAATTGGCCATCGTAAAGAGATTCAAGAGCTGACGTTTCGAGCGTTAGCCCTTCGTCGATTCGCTCCGACGAAGGGCTAACACTTGAAACGTCAGCTCTTGAATCTCTTTATGGTGGCCAATTGACATTATCAACCCAGTTGATAAAACCAAATTATATTGTTATACTTCCCACCGACGCAGCACCACAGTTTCTTTAGAAACTTACCCCCTCTTTTACATGTGCAGTCACATAAACCTGTATTTCAATCTATATTCCATGCCTTAAAACCATATTTTTCAATTAAGCGCCCAACCTCGAATAAGCGTCCACCTTTAATAAGCTCCCACGCTGCAGGTTGGAGGAAAACAAGCGCCCAGCCCTCGAGTAACTGCTTATTTACTTAATGTTATTCTTAGCTACATCTTTGCTCAAGCAGCAAAAAAGTTAATGCCACCAATGACCATTGAAGATAAGTATTGACTACAGTCCAAAATGTCATAGCTTTTGTTGATTCCTGTTTGCAAACTTGACACAAGACCTCCATGTCAAGTAATTCTTTCATTCAATTATAAAACAAATAATGTCCTTATTGTTTTCATTGATTGACAGGTGTCAGGTGCTCTGCCCACACGGCCATCCATCAGCTTTGCACACTTTGGTTTTGATGAGCAGCTTATGGGTGCAATCAGGAAGTCAGACTACACACAACCAACCCCTATACAGTGTCAGGTAGCTTTTGAGACCTCGACATCAGTTCTTGATGCAATTCTAATATATAGATTTAGCCAAGCCTAAAAGCGGAGCTTCATATTTTTGCTGGTTCTTCATAATTTCTCTGAAATAAATAATAATTAAAAACGTCAGCTCCAATTGCAGAATTTCCGCAATGAATTACCATAAAAAGTTAAAAATCCTGCCAGAAGAAAAAATCGGACTTGAGCCCGCGATCAATTGAGAAATCCAATGCCTGGTCAGCGGTCAACTTCGAAAAAACTCGTTACCTCGATGAGTTTAAACCTGAGCCCACGATCTGGACATGTGATACTGGTCAGCAGATACCTCGATTTGACAACTGTCAATCGACCATAACATGGATGCCCTATGACAAAGATGTAAGCTGATAAGGCTGACAAGGTGTTGACAAGGCATGGCTATTTCTGGCCGCCATGTTGCGTGACTCCGTCGTCGTCATCGTCGTGCGTACGCACCCACGAGCAATACCGCTAGCCATGATAACCATGAGAAAATCAACTCGTGGGTTTCGTTTTCTTTCCCATTTGAGTATGGGGCTCCGCTTGGCGGCCCTTCGGGCTGCCGGAGCTCCGCTACTACCAATAACTGTATAATCAGACAGGCCAACTAAGACAGCTATTAAAGGGACACTGACATCATTTTTAGCATTATTTTCGAAATCTCAAAAACATACGGTACATTGATCTTTGGACTTCAGCTGAACAATTATTGTTTCGTTTTGTAGAGCAGCACTTGACAAATGATAACAACCCATTAGGAAGTGAGGATCGCTAACGATGGTGAGGATGGAAACGGATTGTGATATGGATTTTTGAAAAAGCGCTGGGATGTCAGCTTTTCAAAGGTTCAAGTTTCGCTCGAAATCGTTGAAAGTTTGCAAAAATGTTGCTGCTGTGTGGAATTTCTTCAAGAAATTGTTTTTAAACATTCAGTTAGACCGAATTAAGTTCTTATTTACACATAAATTTAGGGACCATTTCGTGAATTTACAACAGTTTAGGCAAATATATCGTGACAGTGTCCCTTTAATTTACACGTACATCTTTTGCGTGCTTATGCTGTATGTCTCTAGTCCAGCTTTTCCTGAGGTCCTGTTTAAGTTAAGAATACCCAAGTGTTTTGGAAAGTGAACTATCATTTGGGATGGCATTCACATACATTTACAAACACAAATTTCTCAACATTCAGGAGTTTCAATAAATTTTGAAGTAGGCAGTCGGTCTGAGTAGAGTAACCGACTGTTTGTTTTAATCTTTCCTTGATTTTTTCAAATGAAGGAAAAAAGTAGGCGACGTTTCTAAGCAAAGTAGAGCGAAGTATCCAACGCTTTTCGTCGGCCGTTGGTGCTTATTGAAAGCACTGAACATGTTATGAAACTCAAAATTATTTTAATAGAGAATGGAATGGTCAATAGCACAGATAGCAAATATCTTCAAAATACAGCTCAAATCCAAACTGCACTAATAACCCTTCAGTGTCAGATTATGCCTCTCAATAAGTCTGCATATTTCAGCCAAGTAACCCATCAGGCTTGCACAATCCCTGGGTTCCTTTAGCATCCAGCAACTCGGAGTTCAGTTCTGTATTCCCAACCCTGAGATAAACTCTAGCCTGATAGATCAATAGGTACAAACTCAGACTTCACCTTTTAACTGCTCTTTCAAAAGTTCATTACATACAGTGTAATAATTATTTCAAACACGAGAGACAGTGTTTCATCGCATTTCTAAACACCGAGAAGAGATTATGACGTGCACCGGAGTATTTTTGACGAACTTTGAGGTGTTTGGAAATTTGATGAAACACTGCCTTGAGTGTTTGATATACATGTACACATATCTTCTCAATCAAAACTAAAACCATGGAGAAAACGAAGAAATATAATTGTAAAAATCTATGCTAATTAATATCAAATTCCCAAACCATGGTTACTGTTCTGATTTCCTTTGTTTTAACGTGATGTATTATTAATGAGTTTGAGAATTATTTTTACAAAATATCAAGTTGCATCCATTCCCTCTTTTCAGGCCATCCCTATTGCACTCAGTGGTCGAGATATAATTGGCATTGCTAAAACAGGTTCCGGAAAAACAGCGGCCTTCTTGTGGCCAGCGTTGGTCCATATCATGGACCAACCAGAGCTTGAGCCTGATGATGGCCCTATTGCGCTCATCTGTGCCCCTACAAGAGAACTTTGCCAACAGATCTTTGTAGAGGCACGGCGGTTCGGGAGAGTTTATAACATCCATGCGGTGGCTGTGTTTGGTGGCGGGAACAAGTACGAGCAGTCAAAAGCACTTCAAGAAGGAGCAGAAATTGTTGTTGCTACTCCAGTAAGGAAGATTTTCAAAATGCATCCTTAGCCGTTAGTTGAGTTATGTGTGTGTGTGTTACAGGTAGATGTACTAACTTGTGGATTCTCATCCTCCATGGGAGCCACTTGTCCCTCTTAGCTGACTTGGCCTGTGCACAAGGGACAAATGGCTCTGGTGACTCATGATTTGATTGGCTAGAATCTAACAAAGGGAGTACAATCAGTTCAGCCGTACGATACTTTTACATGGTTGATGTGATTGGACACCCTTTGTTAGATTCAAGCCAATCAAATCATGTGTCCCCAGAGCCACTTGTCCCTTGTGCACAGGCCCAGCTGGCTTAGAGGGATAAAAAGCTCTGGAAGAAAGAAGGCCTGTGACTCTGTGAGATTTTTTGGTGCAAAAGATAAAAACAGCACAGTATCTAGTAAATCATAGCATAATCTCATTGTGAAATTATTCTGAGAAAAGTAATGAGTTACAATTTTTGTTCTTTGTCTTTCCCTGTCTGTAGGGTCGCCTTATTGATCATGTGAAGGCAAAAAGCACTAACCTTAAAAGAGTAACATACCTGGTGTTTGATGAAGCTGATAGAATGTTTGACATGGGATTTGGTACGTTTCTTACAGCAGCTAGGATTTTTGAATTGGTCCCTTGTTTCCCAAAAATATTCCCTAAATATGTTTTTGGCAAAATAATTAAAACCAACTTCACATGAAAGTGCTGTTCAATAGCTTTCATTAGAATGGTCACACACTAGGGGTTCACCTTGGAGTGTAGCTCCCTTTAATGGCATAATAAACATTGATATTGTCAGGGTTTTCAATGGGCTGGTAGCTGACAAAATTCATTGGCTACTTTGCATGAGTTCACCACCTACTTTGATTGAGAACCTACGTCAAATGAGATGATTGGATTGGCCAACATTTATATACTACTAAACTTTTTTATTACTCATGACTTGGCCAAATCATCAAAGAATACAGATGTTGACACAACTAAACTGGGGTAGTTTAATGCATCGTGCATTGTGTACTTAAACTGAAAATACTAAAATTGCAGTCAGGGGTGGACATCAGAATATAAAATTTGTGCTTGACACTGACTCTTGTTAACGTTGGAACAATTGTGTACTTGTCTATTTATTCTGACTTGAGTCAAATGTGAACGCGAGTGTGCTTAATACTTGAAATATAAATTTATTTGCCCCAGAATGCGGTCCAAATTTTAAGAATCTACCAGGGGCACGCTCCCCACCCCAAGGTCATGCCTTTGGTGCAAGTTGGACCTTCACCGCCTGCTCCTGAAGTTTTGCTGCCTACTCCGATTCTTATTGAAAACCCTGTACTGTACCATATAAAAGTACCACTCAGTAGCTTTTATTTGAATGGTCACACACTGCATTTATTGACTTACAGTAAGGTTTGATGCATACTTCTATACATTACTCTATACGTCAATCTACTCCTGTGGATCAATGAACTGACTTTATGATGTTACGTACTGTACCATATAAAAGTACCACTCAGAAGCTTTTATTTGAATGGTCACACACTGCATTTATTGACTTACAGTAAGGTTTGATGCATACTTCTATACATTACTCTATACGTCAATCTACTCCTGTGGATCAATCAACTGACTTTATGATGTTACGTACTGTACCATATAAAAGTACCACTCAGAAGCTTTTATTTGAATGGTCACACACTGCATTTATTGACTTACAGTAAGGTTTGATGCATACTTCTATACATTACTCTATACGTCAATCTACTCCTGTGGATCAATCAACTGACTTTATGATGTTATGTACTGTACCATATAAAAGTACCACTCAGAAGCTTTTATTTGAATGGTCACACACTGCATTTATTGACTTACTGTAAGGTTTGATGCATACTTCTATACATTACTCTATACGTCAATCTACTCCTGTGGATCAATCAACTGACTTTATGATGTTACGTACTGTACCATATAAAAGTACCACTCAGAAGCTTTTATTTGAATGGTCACACACTGTATTTTTTGACTTACTGTAAGGTTTGATGCATACTTCTATACATTACTCTATACGTCAATCTACTCCTGTGGATCAATCAACTGACTTTATGATGTTACGTACTGTACCATATAAAAGTACCACTCAGAAGCTTTTATTTGAATGGTCACACACTGCATTTATTGACTTACTGTAAGGTTTGATGCATACTTCTGTACATTACTCTATACGTCAATCTACTCCTGTGGATCAATCAACTGACTTTATGATGTTATTGAACATCTGTTTCGTAGAGCCACAAGTGAGATCAATTGCAAACAACGTTCGCCCTGACAGGCAAAGTAAGCTTTTTGAATTGGTTCATGTAATATTAGTTAACTCTGTCTGAGACTGTCACCATCGGGAATGTCTGTCTTAGAGAGGTGTCTGCTTTAAAAAAAGTTATGAAAAAGTCAAAACGTAACTGATGGGTGATGTAAACAGAATACTGGCTGTATTAGAAAGCTGCAGGTCATAATAATTACTTAATTGACCACTCCCCATTGGGGCTTTTCAGGGCCAATGTAAACAAACAAACAAATATTGTAAATAAACATAGCAGGGTTAAGAATCCCAACTGGCAGGAGACAGACCAGTTGGCTATTTACAAGCGTAGCCGAGGAGTTGGTCAGGAGGGGGTGCACACCCCCTGCACTCTTCCCCTAGATCGCCCCTGCATGGATCTATTCACGATTTCACGCCACAAACTGATTTGCATGCATGTGTTCAAAGACTTGATGCGATGCAAATCAGTTTGTGACGTCAAATCGTATTTAACCCCTTCAAGAAATACAGCAACACAATCGTGTTGAGAAGCACAGCATATTGCAAGGGGAAATAGGGAAAATTCCAGCTGTTTAGGGAATAGGTTTGTTTCCTGGGAGTGTCTCAACTATTTTTCCCCAGTCTATAGATACATTGTAAGTCTGTCTTTAAGCCTTGCGACCCTCTCCATCAGGCTGGAACTTTAACATGGCGTGACTAGGACTGAGGGGTGTTTCTAGACCACCCCTCCCCTCCCCCAGAAAGAGGACCCCTTATTTTTGGGATTTATTTGGTCATGGTCCACGTACATGTATTCAGCATCGCAAACGACTACCTGCAAACTTTCTTTCAAAACCGACCCCGACTTAGCTAAAGGTCTGGATCTGCCACGGTATCCTTCCCCTCCTTTGAGACCCAACACCTATTTACTTGTGTAATAATTATTTTCAAATTCAGTCAGTTGCCTGAATGTTCTTTTTACTTCCTTGTGTGTAGCTTTGCTGTTCAGTGCAACCTTCAAGAAGAAAGTTGAGATGCTTTGCCGAGACATTTTGACCGATCCCATCAGGGTGGTAGTGGGTGAACTCGGTGAGGTAAGAATACGTTGTTCAAGTAAAACTTGTACAGACTAGTAAACTAAAAGATTTGTTTGTTTTTCATTTACAGTACATGTAACAGAGTTCTTTAGCCTTGGATGTTTTCTGGAGCACAAACGTACATTTTGAAAGGAAATAAGCCATTCGAGCTCTGCAGAACCAAAATTGTAGTTTATATTTTTTTTGGTATCTTCTATTCTTTTTTATTACTGCGAATATCAGAATAGAAATTAATTGAAACTCTTTTATTGCTGAATAAATTGGAATAGAAATTAGAATTGGTATCTAGAAAGGTTTGGTTATCAAGCACTTTCAGAAAAAAAAACATCCGTCTTCCTCCAAGAAAACGCTTTTCCATTCATTGTGCTTGCATTAATTTTGCATTTTAGGCTATGATTGTTCATATGTAGTTGTTCTTGAGGGAGTGTTTGGTTTAAAAATGTGAACTGGGTCTCTAGGACAGTCTGATAAGCTGCTCAACAGAGATTAGCCTACAATTGAAATTAATTTATTTACTGCATGGTATGTTTTATTTCACTGCTCCAGGCAAACGAAGATGTGACACAGATGGTGGAGATCTTGCCAAGTGTCTCTGATAAATGGACATGGCTGACAACACATCTAGTCTCTTTTACATCAGGTACTGTGACGAATAGGCTTAAGCTATGATGCACAGAAAGAAAATGAGACATTCCTTACAGACTGTATCAATGCAGGCAGCTGTTTGAATTATTTCCCATAATCGCTTGACCTAAGTCTTGAATGTGAGGTACCTACTCCGAAATAATCAAACAAATTAACAAGAGCGAGACTGAGTATCGACTGAAATAAGAACCGATTTGGCACGCCGGCACACTGTTTCAAACTAATTTTGTCGAAGATACTTGTTCAGGATTTTTTTTAAATTTTATATCAGTTTGAAAAAGTTTCTTAGTAAACTTGTTTGACACTAATCCCCCAAATAACACAGGACCACATCTATTGGGCAATCAAAAATACCACTTGGTTGAGCTTTCACTGGTGTAGTTATTACAGTTTAGACCTTTCTAGCTTTTTATTAACTTTCCCTTGCAGGGAAAAGGAAATAATGTTGATCATGAATGTTTACGAATTGGGATTAAAGAGATGTTTCAGTAGACAACAACAACAACTTTATTTGTACCCCTAAATTAAATTAAATTAAATTAACAAAACTAGGAAGAATAAAATCAAATGAGTACGTGGCTGCCCGAAATAACCACCATTGGCTAATGAGAAACTGGGCAGCCATCCTTAGTGTTTACATCAGTAATTATAATAAAGGTCAGGTACATAGGGCTTAAATAAACACATACAACACACACACACAGACAAAACTAAGCTGGGAGACAAAGTATATAAACAGATTAACTAAGATGAGAGAGGAAGTGTATTTTACAGAGGTATTGATAGTTCAGTTAATAGCTTGCAGTAGACGCTAACATTTGTTTATATAATTTCTTCCTTTCCATTTTAGCTGGTAGTGTACTTATCTTCGTAACGAAAAAAGTAAACAGTGAGGAACTTGCAGCAAAGCTGAAAACCAAAGATTTTGAAGGTACGTTGAGTGCACAGCATGGAAGGCCACGTGATCGTGCGGAAAACGTCTGCACTTCGTTACTTTTTCTCACCCCCACTTTTTCGACACTACCCAGGCCGTGTAAAACCCTTAATGTCCTCCGAATCATTCAACAGATCGAGAGTGCGAACTTGTTCCTGGTTGCAAATGTAACACCTCAACCCGATCAAAATTTTTTATGGTTCTGTTTAATGTATTATAAAATGTGTGGCGTTCTGCCAAATCGCGAAATTTAAAACGCGCGAATTTCGTATCTTCCATTTTCGCAAAATTTAGTTCCCGCAAAATAACTGCACAAGGAACAATGAAAAAACTCGAAGCCTAGTTTCTCTGTCTAGTCTTCCATAAACAACACTAATGATTAATGTCGTTTTCTTTAGTGGTTTTGCTGCATGGCGACATGGATCAGTTCGAGAGAAACAAAGTCATCAACGCATTCAAGAAACAGGAGATTGCTATTTTAGTTGCGACCGATGTTGCAGGTAAGAGGTTATTTGGCCTCTTGAGCTCTGTGAGCCTGAGAAAGAAGCAAATAAAAAGTTGCTTGAGACGATAGCCAAAGTCGACTTTAGCTTCTTCAATGAGTGCTAGCATGTTACAGGCGTCTGGAAAAGGCTACACAAGGCTACTTTAGTGATCTCCAGACTTCGAGCTGAGTGACCATTTTTTTAATTATTTTTTTTGCGACGAACCAATTTACATTAAACGTAGGAAACCTAAAACTAATAGTTTGCTAAGGAAGAAAAACACCACTGAGGTGATAACAAAGCAAAAGGAACATGGATGAAGAAGAAATGATGATGATTTTGAGGCTAAATTTTCCAAAAGGCACAAACCGTGACGTAGCTTCCTTAACTGAGTGGTTAATAAGTGAAGGTGGCCACCGACACTGAGGTGAATAGTTGTTTTAGTATATTCTAAAAAGCTGAGATAATATAGCTCAGTAATGATTATTTCAAGTGATTTATCCGACTCAATTATTTACGCTAGGTTGCGGAAGGCTTTCGAGTTACTCGGAGCGGTGGATATCCCATGTTTGAATAGTCAATCAGAGTGCGCCAACAACACTATTGCACTGTTTTAGTATATGCCAAATAACAAATAAAAAAGCCTTGAGCGTGCTTTGTTTTGTTATAAAGCGCACACGGAAGCGACGAGAGCACGAGAGAAGTGTTGGGTGAACCTGTTTCTCCCTACTTCTTGAGCACGTTTAAGGCTGAGCCAATCAGAACTCGCAGCAAAAACATGCATTCGATACAAAGCGCGGGAAAACGCGCGAAGACAAGTCACCACTGGTTTGTGTTTCACTCCTCATTGGTGAAGAAAAAAACCAGTATGTTTTCTCTGACCAATCAGAAAACTCGGTAAATGTGAAACCCAACAAAAATTCGCGAACGTAAGTTTGAAACCTCTGTGTTTACGCATGTATTGGAGTGGTATTTTTCGTTTTCAGCACGTGGTTTGGACATCCCTTCAATAAGAACTGTCATAAACTATGATGTGGCACGTGACATTCACACGCACACCCACAGGATTGGTCGAACAGGAAGAGCAGGTATGTTATCATTGCAATCGCCTTTGCTTCTTCTTCAAAAGGTGCATCGAGACGCTTGAAATTAGTCATTTGTAGATCCTGTAATGTTTTGGCTTACCATCGGGTTCGTTCGGGAACTTCCTTAAAAGGGGAGGAGGTATTTATCAAAAAATGAACTAGTGGAGGGTATGAGGTATATTGAAGAAGTATATAGATGATTTAGGTTTTCGATTACATGTGTGCATGTTGAAATTCTAAATTCAAAGCTACTGATCCAAGAGGGCTGTTCTTTTAAGGTGGATTTCCACTGTCGTGTATTTTTTACGTGCGTAAAAAAATTTAGAGACAATGTATGAACGACTAGCGTAAACGTGTACGCAAGTTTTCCATACGTCGTCTCTAATTTTATTTACGCACGAAAAAAATTACGCGACAGTGGAAATCCACCTTTAGTATATTATTATAGATAGCCAGTTTACTAATTGCCGGGGAAACTGTTGTACAAGAAGAGTTCTTTGTCTTGGAGATAGAGCGTTTTGAAACTTGAGAAAGCCAAACTCAGCATGATCTGAAATGCTTTAGACACTGATATTTTCGCACTTTTAAAATACGTTTTAACTATTTTACAATAAAGTTTTAAAATGCCTTCTCGCTATTGTAATAATCTATAGATGAGAACTAAAGCAACCCGAATTGTAACGCATGGTAACAAAATATTTCTGTCAAGTTTCTCAGACAGCTTTTAGCCGCCAAATTGGTGTGCCAAAGTTGTACACGAATATGGCGGACCCATAAAAAGCTCTGAAAATTTTCCATTTTTGTTTTTCCAATAACTTAGCTGCAATGAACATTGCCAAGTTAAAATTTGTGGAATAAATTTCTTTTTAACCTACTCCACAATGTCTGAGTTTGTGGATGTTTTTTGTGCAAGCAGAACGATCAGTTTCAGGCAATTTTCTACTTGGATTGCTCGTGATCATTAGTACCGAAAATGTTGTTTACTGGCAATTCTTTCAGCGTTTTTGATTGGCTTGAAAATGAGCAGAGAATTTTACCCTGTTTTCTATTTTTGTACAGGGGAAAAGGGTGTGGCATACACCCTTCTTACGTCTGCAGATCAGAACTTTTCCGGCGATTTGGTTCGAAATTTGGTAAGTTGTTTAATCAACTTTTGGCAGTATGCTTTGTGGGTTTGAATTTATCGAGCCTATTCCAGGCTCTCTTAGCTCTTGGCACGCTGGACTCCGGATCGGACGACTCGGGTTCGAGCCCCTGGCCAGGGAACTGCGTTGTGTTCTTGGGCAAGACACTTCACTCTCAGTGCCTCTCTCCGCCCAGGTGTATAAATGGGTACCGGCGAATTTACTGCTGGGGGTAACCCTGCGATGGACTAGCATCCCATCCAGGGGGGAGTAGAAATACTCTCTGTCGCTTCATGCTACAGAAACCGGGATAACCTCCGGCCTGATGGGCCACTAGGCTCGAATGCAGACTTTGCCTATTCCAGGCTCTCAGATAGTGGAGCGCACGAAGACAAGATACGTGAGCTCTTTCGTCCGCTTCGCTCGCATGTCCTTTCTTCGCACGCTCCGCTATCTGAGAAACTGGAGCAGGATATGTCCATATCGGCCCTAAAACAAACTTGACCAAGCAGTGCCGAATTGCTTAACAATGGAAATACTCGAAGCCGGAAAGAGAAAGCAGCTGGAAGAGTGCAGTTTATTTTTCATTGACTTAATAGTTTCCTTATACTTCCCTGGTAGAGTACTTTAGCAAATCTATGGGAGGAATTATAGAGGTTTCAAGGTGTGCCATTGCTATTTTTCTCCGCAGGAAGGTGCTAATCAAGCTGTCCCTGAAACACTGATGGACATGGCTATGAAGGTCCTTTATCTTGGTTATAGGCGTTTTGATATAATGACCGTATGACCATTCAAATGGAAGCTGTGGTAGTGTTTATTATGCTGTACAAGGTGGTTCTAACTTTTAAGTCTGTGGATAAAACCCTAGTGTGTGACGATTCAAATGAAAGCTATCGAGCAGTACTTTAATGTGGTACTGTTTGTTATGCTTTACAAGGTGGTTCTAACTTTTAAGTCTGTGGATGAAACCCTAGTGTGTGACAATTCAAATGAAAGCTATTGAGCAGTACTTTAATATGGTACTGTTTATTATGCTGTACAAGGTGGTTCTAACTTTTAAGTCTGTGGATAAAACCCTAGTGTGTGACAATTCAAATGAAAGCTATTGAGCAGTACTTTCATGTGGTACTGTTTATTATGCTGTACAAGGTGGTTCTAACTTTTAAGTCTCTGGATAAAACCCTAGTGTGTGACAATTCAAATGAAAGCTATTGAGCAGTACTTTCATGTGGTACTGTTTATTATGCTGTACAAGGTGGTTCTAACTTTTAAGTCTGTGGATAAAACCCTAGTGTGTGACAATTCAAATGAAAGCTATTGAGCAGTACTTTCATGTGGTACTGTTTATTATGCTGTGCATGGTGGTTCTAACTTTTAAGTCTGTGGATGAAACCCTAGTGTGTGACCATTCAAATGAGAACTATTGAGCAGTACTTTATGTGGTGCTTAGTGTTTATTTTTCTGTACAAGGTCGCTCTAACTTTTTAGTCTGCGGATGTGACCACAAACAATTTCCGTTCCCGACAACTTGAATTATTCACAATCTGCTTTTCTAAACCTAATGTAACCTCACTCTCATTTATAGAACGCCTGGTTCCGAAAGTCTCGTTTCCGACACGGCAAAGGAAAAGCCAGCGGAAGGGAAGGAAGACCACGCATGCGTGAACGACCTGGCTTGGGAATGCACGGCACGTCGGTAAATATTTAACAATGATGTTATCGTAATAGCGTAGACTATCTAATTAGATAGATTTTCTCGGACTCTGATAAGAAATTGTTGTCGGTGTTATCGCGGATAATTACTTACATCTTTACCTTTTATCAAGGGTAAAAAATAACGCAATATGATTTAAATTATTCTGGTACTCGAGTTTTGTCCAACTCAAATAAATATTACTCAACTTCCTAATGGATTCCGTCTTAATACTTCAGCACTCAGTTTACTCGTTTTTACACAGGACAACCAGATCAGTGATGGCAGAGGTTCACAGTATTCCTACCCAGATTCATCTTATCCACAATCTTCTGTATCGTCGTCTTCCTCGAAGTCTTCATTTCGTTCGTCATCCTCCCCTTCGTCTGGCGGAGTGTTCGGTTCTTCAGCAAGAAATGATCGAACATCGGCTCTGAAAGCCGCTTTTCAGGTAATTATTTTCAATCCCTTTGCTGTCATCCTCCTAGGCAGACGCCCAACGCGTGACGAGCCTAAAGTGTCTGCACATGGCACAGGAGGCTATTTCTTGTAAGAGTCGCCGAGAAACGTTACTGTCACGCTGCTGCCAAACCATCTGAAAAAGGCAACGTCACGCTACAGTCATGCCAGGTAAAAGTTTGGATGCGAAAAGTAAACCTGAAATCTTCAAGTTCGTTTTTCGTAATTTCTTCTTAACCATGCGTCTCGATCTTCGATAAAGTTAATTGTTGTTCCTTAGTTTGGTATTTCTCCACCTTTAGTGGGCGCATGTTGTAAAAAACTTTTATTTTTAAGACGAGCGAGCCTAGAAAGATCCAATTTGAAGTCCGACCTTCCGGTTGAACTACGCATGACCTAACGAATTCATGGTATTTTACTTCCGGCCATTTTTAGTCTTCATGACTAATCAAAAGCGATCCTGTAACGGACTTTAGGGAGTCGCTTGTTTCGTCAAGCCTACGCGGACTCGAGGTACGAGATTGGGTTTCTCCTTAGATATAAAGCTCATTTTCGATATCGTTACGTCACGCTGGTGTGATACGTATGTTACACTACTGTCATTCTAGGTCACGCATGTTTTCGTTGCTGTCACACTTTAGTCACGTTTGTAATACATTCATCCACCAGGCGCAGTACAAGTCTCACTTCTGCGCTGCCGCCTCGTCCACTTCCAACACGTGGGACGCGAGAAGTCATCACAGCACTGCCAAACCACCTGACAGACCTAAAGCGCCTAAACCGCCAAAACCACCGGTCAAGAAATCCCGCTGGGACCCCGCCTAGCGTCAGAGTTCTAGCTACCCACTAGATATAGTATTGTATCGCCGTCGTTGTTTCTTAAAGTTCCTTAGGGAGAGTTAGAAATTGACGATTTGTAGCGGACTAGCGAGATAGTGTCGTTGTTTGGAAGGTACCTTTTACTTTGAACTGAAAAGAGAAAGTTCTTGTGTAACGCATACACCTGCTTGTCCGCGTTATTCCTTCTCATTCCAAAAATAAAACACAAATTAAAAAACGAAATCACAAAAGCAACAACGTTCGTTCCAAATTCTGGCCATCCACACTCGCTTTTTTTGCGGGTACAAAGGCATGTTGACCGTTGAAGTTAATTTGAAGGTCGACATTTTGTGGAACGTGAGTCCTGGTTTACGAATGGTAGACATGGATTACACGATGTCTCCAAATGGTACTTGATTTTGGCCAAGCGTCAATTACGAACTGCTTAAATAATGAGCAATTTCCCAGTGAATATGTAAGAGAAGCGAACAAGTCTAGTACGACCGTCGTAAAAGGTTTAAATTGAATACTCAGAACGCGAAATTGACTTGTTGCAAGCGCGGGAAACTACGAAGTGAGAGCCGCCTTCTTTGCTCTGATTGGCTAGTGGGTGACCATGCGTCTTCTTTGCTCTGATTGGTTAGTGTGTGTGACCAATTATTGCAAATCTCGACAAACGCAAGACAAAAAGGAACCACCCATGTATGTTTGCTACCCACAAATGTTTCAACTATTTTTTGCCAAAGAGTTGAAGTAGCAACGTTCCTGTAAAGCCGTTTAGCAGCGACAAACAGGTATTAAAATGACTTGTAAAGAGGGAGTAAGGAAACTTCAACTCGGGACAATAAATTGCAATTGTATCGGTTATCAATTGTATCGGTTATCAATAAAAAAAATCAATTCAGTTCACACTGACAATATTACCTGTATTTGGGGCCGTTTTCGGAGATCACCAACATAATTGGGAGAGTAGGTTGTGGCGAGAGCGCTCGCCTCACACCAACGTGGCCCGGGTTAGATTCCCGGACCCGGCGTCAAATGTGGGTTGAGTTTGTTGTTGTCAAGAAATCGTACTACAGTTTGCTTGCTATATGAAGTCCTTCATACATGTTTGTATCCCTATAATACATCATGAAATAAGAAACCGTCACTGCGCCCAGCTCGCTCGGATGAGAGGGCAAGTTCTTGTGCGTTTGCAGTACGAGAAGAAAGTGGAGATTAGGGTCCGAGGAAGTGAAAATTGAGCCTGACGAAGGATAGTCGGGGAATGCACCTTTTTTCACGGCTTCGCTTCACAATGCGGGGCCTGGACGGGGGTTTGGCGGGGATTTCACTCGTGGTTCGCGACCTCTTGGAAGACTGGGTTCAAAACATAAAGGCTGAACAATTGATGAAGGTATGTTTGCCTCATCAGTGAAAACGAAGAGGAAGTGAAAAAATAACTAACCTTGGCTTCAGTGGTATGAAACAATTCTGTGAAAGTTCTAGTTGTTAAAAAATTATAATCTATTAAATGAACTGTTCTTGATGTTTAGAGGGCGGGGGAGTTCACTCGGAATTTTTTTCCCCGCAAGGCGGGGCTTTCATTGCATTTCACTGATAGTAAAAGTAAAGGCGTCGGGTATTCCCCAATGGGGGTGGTTAGGGTTTCAAATGATTGGTGCATAAGTTGTTAGAAAACCTCGTTGGCACTATCTTACAGCAGTGATAGAAATGCTCGTCGAAGAAACGAACCACGTACCAGATTGCATTTTTGTGAGCGTTCAAGTTCATTGTCTCTTATGATCGAGAGATATCATCTTTTACATATTGACGAATGATGCAACGACAAAACAAGCTTAAAAAAAGGTAACATCTACTCAGAATAACTAAAAAGCTAATCGAGCCCACGACCCAAACTCAGACTTGGTTCTTTCAACTTAAAAAAATAGTTAATCCTCATGTTCCAAATGCCTTTACACTTTCACATTTTATCATTTCTGTAATGCACTTCATTTTCTCTTGAGCTAACTCTACAAAAACGACCCAACTCTACAATAAAGAAAAAAACGTAATTCTATAACTTTTGGCACAATGAAGGCGTCGCAGCGACATAAAATACTGCTTTTATTTAGTTCATCAGTGAAATTATTAGCATTTCATTCAGAACCACTATACCCTAGCCTAAATTCCCAGCTAATACAGCTCCGAATAAAATTTTTTAAAATAGTATTTTTTAAGCAACGCCCATTATTGCTTTCATTAAAGAGAGAGATGATACAATCAAATTATAATAGAAATGTCTTTATAGATTAACTGAGCAAACAGCAAAACGTTCTCCATCATGTATTAACTCATTCACTGCACCGGATCGCTATAAAAAATAAACGTTTGCGTTTTATCTATACCCCCGGGGGGACGAGTTATCTAATTTATTATAATGCACATGTATCTAATGTATTGGACGTTCCCCACCCCACCCCTACACCTAATTTTCATTTCACAGCATTAAACAGTTACTGGTGTTCTTTCTAGGACGACGGTCTTAGTTTCATTTCAGTGAATTTGAGTGAAAGAGAACCTCTGAAGTGCCTCCACCTAGCTCCGCGGACATCACTTTTGTCTCCCAGGTATTGTCCGTTTAGATTGGAGTAGTGGCAACTGTTGTACCACCAGGCGCCTGTGTGTGTCACAGCACAGTTTCCACTACTATACCTGTCATTATCCCTGTCTTTTGTAGTAAACGCCATGTTATTATGATACGCTAACGAATCTCCCGCTGTACCTGAAGATGAACCCACTTCAAGTCGATACTTCGCCTGCTCATCACCAATGTTGAACTTGGCATATTTGGCATACGCTTTACCTCCGTTCCAGTCCTCCAGCTCCACTCGTAGAGAGCTCGGTCTAGAGGCCGTCAGTCGGTGGATCTTGTCGTTTCCTAACCAGAACTCAGCCGTCAGCTGACCAAAGCCTGCTTTGTAGTCGTTCCATCCTCGATAGAAGTCTACCGAGCCATCCTGTCTTCGTTGAAAGACGGTCCAGCCTCCACCGTCAGTGCGCATGTCACAGTAGACAGTAAAGTGCCCACTACCGTCTGGGTTGACAGAGTACAATCCACTTTGAGTATGGCCTGATTTGAGCAGATCTGAACAATCTACAAAAGACAAAAAAACTCGTTGTTTAAACTCGTACTGTAGTTTAAAAAGGCACTTAGATATTTCAGGGATAATGGTAGATCATTTTATACGCGTGTGGAGGTCCTGTGACAGTTTGCCGATTCACATGTTTAATCAGTGCGCATGCAAGTTACAGCAAACGGGTGTCAAGGTGGTAGGAGACAATTCTCGTTGAGAGTGGCCTCCTTTTAGAAAATGAGTCAGTCTGTTCTAGATTAGATAAATAATTATTCAGTTCAAGTATCCGAGCAAATAAAGTACAAGGAGAAAGGCTCGGTTTATTGTTATCACTGTTCCTCCAAGAAAGTCGAAAGAAGTGCATTATAATGTTTTTCAGCCTTTCCGCACTTAACCCTTCCGACTTTCTCTCACACCTGTAAACATGTTGGAAAAACTCCAGGACGTATATAAAAATCGGGTAAAATTTCAAAACCTGAGAAGCGAGAGAAATGTAAATAGTCAGTTTTTCCATATTATGGACGCAATCAGACCCTGCTTTTCCCTTGTAAACCCTCTATCAAAAAGGGACCTTTTTGGTCGTGGATTTGCGAAAGCATCCATGAGTGTTGGTGAGATGAAGTGAGAAAATTGTTTTCTTCCAAGGTGAAGCTAGGGATTCTTAACATCTGGAAGCTAAGGCAAGCCTTCTTTCGTATTGTATTTTGTAGAAAACTTGCAGCACATACTGGTAAACGTTTTAGGTAATTCCATACTATTTCCTGTGTTTCTCATCACCTCAACTTTGATGTATTAATGCTACGAATCGTTTTTAGCTCACGCAACAATTATGGCATCAAGCAGATGCCCAATCACCGATGCACAAATTGTGATAATGTTCTTGAAATTACAACTTTACAGCGACATTGCAGTGTTCTAACTACACCCTCAATCGGCGTTACCCGCATTACAATTCGATTCCCGTGAACAATCGTTTGGACAATTTGCATATAGTTTCATACATTTACTGACACAGTAGTTTTTGTTCCATCCCAGTCTTGACGTGAAACCATTGTTCGTAATTCACTGAAGCGATTTCGGGATTGGTCTATGTTAACTTTAACTGTTAAACACTCAAAAAAGAGCTGGATATCCCACAATTTTATTATCAAAAAATTTGATCAGCAAGACAAGATGCAACGTCTGGCAATGTTAATTTAAAACAATTCGGTACATGGAGTTCATAAAATTCAAAAATTAAGGTTGCAATAATTTCCACGTAAGAACCTATTAAGGCTAAAATTTTAATCATTGGGGTTGCTGTAAAAGTGTATAGGTAGAAACTTCTGAAGTAAGATAATCATCTATTTAAAAGTAACTTGACATAACTTTTTTTTTCTTTTAAGCTTAAGTACCATGTTGTATGTCTATTGTGTTTGCCATTCAAATAATTCCCCAAGTATTTGCAAGTACTGTACTGTACTACAGTATCAAAAAAAGCTTTCTGAGCATCTCCAACTCTGAATCACAAAATATTAAATGTAAAATATCAAATATTGTTATGTTTTGTTAAGGACATACACTGTACCTTCACTTAACTGCCTATAGGCATTGCTCTATGGTACAAATAAATGATTTATACTGTATTATTATATAGATACTGATGAAATACCAGGATTTTTCCTTTTACTAAAAAATCATATCTTTAGCGCGCGTAGTGAAGATACTATTTTTATCTTTCACGTTGTCGTGTTACACAGAGAGGTTTGCCGGTTAAACTTAGGCTTTAATCACCTAATCTCGTACCAATGTACAACACAACAAAACATGGCGGCAAAGTGCTCTGAGTCAACGACTAAATGCGCAGGCTCATAAATACAAGCGACTAACGACTTCATGTAACCACAGGCAGCCCAAGCTCACGTTATGATCAGGATCACAAAATATAAGAGTTTGTATGGGAATATTTTACAACACCTTTTAGCAAACCGAAATACTGCCAAATCTTAAATAAAATTGCCTTACCTTACTTTCACTGTGTTTTTCTTCTTGTCTGAACGCTTATTTTGCCAATTCTTGGCCATTTAGGCGAGTTATCGATTTCTGGGTTCCCCACTACAAAGAAAAGAACAAGGCTGCACACTCCAGTTCGGAACGCCCGACGAGCCAAGCGAAAAATCCCAGCTTAAAGTGGCCTCAAATCCATCGCGAATTCCAAGAAGAGATGTCCTAGTTTCATTTTAACTCAACAACAACTCAGTCCAGGCTCTGTCATCGATGCCAAGCGGCCGTTTGCTTTCAAAAATCCAAGGTAAAAAGATCTCCATTGTGCCTGTACACGCTCGTCACGACACACGACCGTTAAAAATACTCCTTGGTAACCCCGCCTCGTAACAAACTATACCTAACGGGGGTGCCGCACCGTCAATTGCTCTCAACAAGTTTTGTTTGCACTCACAGCCATGAGATACAATGGTATATTCCAGGTTTGTTGATGAGGGCATTTCCTCGAGCCGGACCTCCGTGGAAGCACGCTCATTTCTGAAGTACCATGACTCGAACCGAATAACTGACAGCTTTTCTTTCTCGCAGATGATGTTCCATCCATTTTTTACTTTAAGCTGATCAGCGTTTGCAATAAATTCCCTCCATGTTTCTTGCTGTGCTTCTATACTTCCTTTTCTCGTGAGGTTCTGGTAAAAAGATTTCCGTTGCTGACGCGGTCCACGCCGAACTAACTTCACCTTTTCTCCCCAAATCACGTTAATTAATTGGCCGAGCATATTAGGATTTAACATGCAAGGAAAGTTTTCCTTGTCTACGGCTGCATGGAATAGCATCTGGCTGGCATCCGAAAGTTTTTCAGTTGCATTTTCGTAGTTGCATAGAATTCTGACAAATAATATTTAACAGTGAGAGAAGGGAAATGGCCTCATATAAAAATTATATCAGGTAACTCCTTACCATGATTTCCATTTCAGAAACGAAACAAATCCAGTGTTTTCCTTGCGGCCGTCTTCACGAGGGCGCTTTTTGTTTTGCAGCATTTTTTTGGCATGCATAAAAGCGAAAAACTGGACGTTCGTTTGAAATTTGTAAGCAATTTCGGTGATGCATTTCATTGGGCGGTTTAGAC
>OX393566.1:5811229-5918729 GCA_947652115.1 Blastomussa wellsi | reverse complement strand
TGTCAAAGTTCCACCAATAATCGCAGAAACCTTTCCCGGTGGCTTAACGGTAAACGCGGGAAGTGAAATCACAACTAGTTGAGTTTTCCGTTCAACATTGCCCAAAAGATTGACTGCATTACATAAGTAGGTGTCAGAGTCAATTTTACGGACATCGGAAATTTGTAAGGCGCTGTTGTTAAAGCGCGCCCTCCCCTGGGGTAACTGGCCAAACGACTTCCTCCAGGTGACCACTGGCGCCGGATATCCGGTCACGTGACAGGTTGGTAGAGTGACTGTACTTCCTTCGGTGGCGTATGAAGGTCCCGGATGAAGAGAAACACGAGGATGCACTGCAAGAAAAAAGAGATAAATAAACTCAGCTAAACGTTACATTAAGAATTCATGAATTTGTTAAAAGGAAAGTAACTGGGCTTGTTTGCTTTCAGGGGAACCACCGTACGAAAAAAGATGGCCTCTGTACATTTCATCGGGTATAAAGAAAGCTATGTAAAATAAATAATAAATATAAACAATTTTAACAATATTCCCTCAAAAAGTCATGTTACTGCCTTATTAAACCTTCACTATTTCTTGTTTCTCCAAAGTTTCCGTTTTCTTAAACAAAAACTCCCTCCTCCCAAACATACCCAAAAATCAAAAATTTACAAAATACCACAAAACACTGATTGGTGTTTTGAGCATAGGATTTTAGCATTCCTAAACAGCTCTAAGTAAACAGCTTAAAGATTTAGCAACCGCTCGCGGTGTCGCCATCCGACTACGTCATTTACAGTCAAAACAGCTCAAGCGTTCCTATCAAGAGTGTATTAATGAATTCATTAACGGAAATTTGATTTCATTCTTTGCTTCAATATTCCATTCTTGAAGTGAATACTTCAATGTTCAAACGGCGACTCGATTAAGATCTCGAATGTTGATTGGATTGTTGTCTGGCTTCACGCAACGGGCACGTGGGAATTTGGCCAAAATGTGCATAATTTTGACTGCAACTGGTCAACCGTCAAATGTCACACACAGTGTTTTCCCGTCATTTTGTTCGTCACTCGCTTTTTTCAAACCTCTCATAACACGATAAGAGAAGCAAGAGATTTTAGTGCACTAAAAGGGCTCAAAAATACTGCTGGCAGAAGAGAAAGTGGGAAAAATATTGTTGACCCAGTTTTTGATTTTATGCAAATTAGGGATATTTTGCCGCGCGAGGCCAGGAATTATCACAGGCAGCCCATACGTTGTATATGATTTATGTGACATTATGTAAGAGGATAAATGCGAAAAGTTCGGAAATTGCCCTAAATTGTACGTGTGGAAAAGAATGCAAATAAAAATGGCTTACCTTGTGTTTTCCTTGCGCTATTTTGATGTCTCTACTCGTCTTAATGTCTTTAAATCGACCCCAGGACCACAGAGACATCAAAATAACGTAAGGAAAACACAAGGTAACTCATTCTTATTTGCATTCTATTCCTTATGTAGAATTTAGGGCAATTTTCTAACTTTTCTCATGTATTCTCTTACAAAATGTCACATAAATCACATACAACGTATGGGCAGCCTGTGGAGTGAATGTTATGAAATCAAAACTTTTGTTTTAAATCGAGTCGCCGTTTGAACATTGAAATATTAACTTCAGGAATGGAATATTGAAGCAAAGAATAAAATCAAATTTCCGTTAATGAATTCATTAATTCACCCTTGATAGGAACGCTTGAGCTGTTTTGACTGTGATGTGTATGTCCATTTTTCAAACACTAGCAGTTTTGGTAAAAAATATCTTTTCCTTCGAATTCTAACTTACAATGAACATTACCAGCAGCTCACCATTTACTGCTAATCTCACCACTTGCCGTGAATTGCCCAGAATGTTTGTTGCGGAACACTGATACACGCCCGAGTAATTTCCGGTCACCTTCTTTAACTGCAACTTTCCTTCTGAAACCGCTGACTGACTGATTTCTGACTGATTGTCAAGTTTACTCCACACTACTGCGGGCTCAGGATTACCACTAGCTGAACACTGAAACGAGGCTGATCCACCTTCGTTCACTGTCAACGTCACCGGAGAAACAACAACAGCAGGAGATGAAATCGATTCACCAGGTTCTCCTTTAGTTCCCGGCATGCCTGCGGGCCCTACATCTCCTTTCTCACCTTTGGTTCCAGTGTCTCCCTTTAGCCCCGCAGGCCCCATAATGCCTTGCTTGCCGCTCTTTCCTGGCGGTCCCATAATTCCTTTATCTCCTTTGTTTCCAATTTTTCCTTTCTGCCCCCTTCGACCCCGGGCTCCTTTGTGTCCTCTCGGTCCAGGTGGACCGGGAAGGCCTGGGGGACCCGACGAGCACGTGACACCATTTGACCGACAGAGATGCACTTTTCCCTCTGATAAAAGTTTGTTGAGCTTCAGCATCGTTTCCGCTGTGCTTTCTGTTGCGTTGTTGGATGTGTCAACTTGACGGCTGTGTCTACGGAGTTTACTCGATTGAATTTCTACGAGCAAAATGAAAACATGTTGAAAAGAAGTGGAAAGAAGCGTTTACCACTTACAAAAGGAAAAAAGCACTTTCTTAATATGCAGATTAATCTCTTTAATTAACAAGCTCAACTCTAAATCATTACTGTAATTTCTCTCCATTTTGGGAAGATCAAAACGGAATCTCTTTTGCGTGTTTTTCGCCTACCCGCTCCGCACGAATTTTCGCTTCAGGCAGGCAATATTAACTGCTCTCAGTTCAGTTCAATTCATTGGATTACTGAGACGGGAAATCAGCATTATATTTCCTGAGAACCTTTTTCCATTCCAGACTAAAAAAACAGCAGTGGCTTAGTACAAAAAAACATTTACGTGTATATTCTTAGTTTGATTTATTGTCAAGATTGTTGTTGTTAAAACTTCCATAACCGGGTGTAAGTTTGATCGAACTGAACAAGAGAACGAGCTTCTTTCAATTGCCACGATGATAATTCGTGTGAAGTTGTTTGATTTGGATAGCAGAAAACTTGACCTGCTAACCTTCATGGCTCCAAAGCACAAACGGACTCAATTCTCACACGCGAGATTGTCATTTGGAACAAATGTTACTCTGGTGATTTTATTGTAGGATAGTAACAACTATCCATTCGACAAGCAGTTGAAAGGATAGTTGAAACAAGCAGTTGAAATGTAAGACAAACTTACCATGAGCATTCTTGATTATGTCTGGATCGTTTGACGGCGGAGTGGCCTCTGAAACTCTTTCAAGATCGTTTATTCTTTCCTTTTGCTCGTGTAACTCCAGCTCAACTCTTAAAAAGCCAGCGCAGTAAAACACAATGGACAAAACAGAAATTATGGAAGCAAATGAGGGCATTCTTCGTTTTTGATCAGCCATGATTTCCGTGTGAATCCGCTATTTTTAAAAGACTATAACGTAGTATGAAAACTTCCTCTTCAGCGCGTTACGTGATACGGCGATCACGAGTTTGGGTAACTTGCCAAATTGTCTGCTACTGTGGCAAAGATGAAATCTTTTTTCTCTATATTTGTTTTTTGTTTCCTGCGGGTTTTTCGGTCAGGCTAGATAGTTATTCGATCGTGTAGTTTGATTGTCCGGGTGAGGGTAGTTCTGAGAAGGACTGTTGTCGATGACAGTGACTGACGTTTCGACAAACTGAGAGGAATTCATCATCGGAGTCATGTGAACAGTTGTTTATCAGTATGTTGTTTGTCACTATCATAATGATTTTACTCCAAATTAAGCTTCATTGCACTGGCACAGTAATTTTAACAAAAACCTAACCACTCTCTTTCTCATTTCCACAAACTTAACCACTGTTTGTAGGTTTCCATTGGAGTAAACACGTTTTGGGGCTGTTGAATTTTTGAAGTTATACTTGTGACAGTGTCCCTTTAACTCTTGATTTCAATATTAATTTAATATTATTTTATTATTGCTGCCACAAAACATTTAGACTTTTTTAATCTTTATTTTAATTTTAATTCCCACCTTTCAACTTACATCAACCAAATCCCACCCCCCCCCCCCCCACCTCCCCGGCCACCCCCCTTCAGATGTTTTCCACTCTCATCAAATCGTCTTGAACATAAACTGACCCCTTTGAAGTATTTTATTTTTTTCCTCATCCTTCAGCCTGGGAAACTCTTTGCCTTTCTCTTAGTCAGGTTAGGTTAGACTCCAATCAATTTTTGCCCTTCCCCCTTCCATGAACCAGCCCCTAAATTTTTTTAGCTCTGTCGGGCAATCAACCAGGAATTTACCCCTGTAAGGATTTTTCCAAGCCCTAAAAAGTTATACTTTAAGTTTTTACTCTTCCAACAACAACAACAACCAGCTTTATTTGCATGACCATAAACCATTAAAGTATTGCAAAAGCAACTAAAAAAAAACAGACACAAAACAAAACAGACCTTAACTTGTCCCGCAGAGAAAAGGAGGACGCGGTACTAACTGTATGTTAATGTAATAATCCAGGTAATAATCAGTAGAAGTCCTTTCAAACTAGCAGCTTTTCTAGACCTCAAGCGGGCATTATTTTCTTTCATAATTATATAGCTACACCAAAATCCATTATTGTCAACAAATGCATTTTTTATTAATTTCCAGTGCCAACTGTACAAATTTCAAATAAATTGGACAGTTTTTGCTCAAACTGTCCAATTTAAGAAAAATCTGGATACATTCCGCCAACAAATCAATTGTCAGGAAAAACTAGTTTGGAGGGCGAAACATTTGCCATGTTCATATATGTTTGGATGCTATTTAATTAATAGGTAACAGAACTGCATGCCAGTCCAATTTGGAAATAATTGGATTAAAAAAATTCCTCGAACTGCTAAATGGCAGTCCTCGGAATTTTTCTCATCCAATTGTTTTCAAATTGGACAGCATGTAGTCCTTTTACATATACATAATATAGATAGGACTCTGCGCGCGCTCTGATTGGTCAAAAACCCGTTTCATCAGAGTATAAAACATAGAAAAAGCGTTTTTTATTGTTTTTCGTCAGCTTTTCTCTAGTCAGTGAAAATTCGCAAGGGATGGCGACGAACATTTTCTGTAAAGAAATTCCGGACGAAATTCTTAATGAAGCTGCAGAGATTGTCGAAGAAGCTTCTAAGTTCGAGATGAAGGTAGAAGAAGCGAAATTAAATTGCTTTAGTTTATCGAGCGTTCGTGTTTTGGTGTTTTTACTCGCGGCGTATAAAATTTATATCATAAAGCAAATGAAGAAGCCTAAGCCATATATTATACTCGAGAAATGTAGAAAACACTCGCCTGCGGCTCGTGTTTTCTACATTTCCTTCCTGTTCTCAAATGTCCGTCGTGTTTTATGACAGTATAATACATGGCTTAGCCTTCTTTATTTGTTAAATAGAACATAGATACCCATCTTCTAGTAGGTAAATGGTAATGCCTTTCGCGCGCTCTGATTGGTTACCTCGGAGGTGTTTACCCAGTACTATTCACCCTCGAGCAGCCGAAGAGAAACAAATTGGCTCCGCGGGAACCGACGGGGAAATTATTTCGATAAACAAGAAGGCTGTTCCCATAAAAAAAGTGACAACAAAGTTTGGTATAACAGTATTTAATGGCAAGCTATTTAACATTTCTAAACTCATATTCTAAGGCGTAAAATCAAAATACAATGCTTTGTTTACGACAGATTTGCGCACAACAGGAGTCGTGTAGGCCTGTCACAACTTTGAAAAGCTCCGTGATACTTCCCCTTTAACAAAACTTGAATTGTGAGTATCGATTTTTATCGACTGATGGGACCAATCAATAACAATCGAGTAATTTTTATTGATTATATTGATTATTTCTATTGCCTTTCTTTGATCGATTTTCATCGATTGGGCAGGCCGGCAACGCAAAGGCCGCCTGTGGCGGCGTTTTAGTTGTTTGGCGGGCCGACCTCTACCAAAAAGAAGCTTGTTTCGGCAACTTTCTGACACCTCTTTTTATGCTTAAGTCGATAAACATCTCACCTCCACTAACCACCAAATTGTCAAGAACAGTATTAATGACCTTATAGTCAAACAAGAATTGCCGGCTACTGCTACCAATCTCATCATTACCACTCCCAGAACCTCGTGTATTAACCTAACAACCCAGGTCGACCTATCGTCTCTGCCTGTAGTTGCCCTAAGAACTAATGACCTAGTTCTCCATGAGTTCTCGTAGCTCAGTGAATAGAGCGCCCGCCCGGTGTTCGGAAGGTCATTTGTTCGATTCCTGTCGGGGACTCAGAATTTTTCTTTGTCCCACGCTCGTGTCATTTCCAGATATTTAGACGAAATTATGGCACCTATTGTCAGATCTTTACCGACATACGTTAAACACAGTCAACACGCACTTCAAATTTTTCGCGATATCAATTTCCTGGGCGTAGACAACTATGGATATTACATCTCTTTAGAACGTCATCCCAAATGGCGAAGGTCCTCTAGCCTTCAAATATTTTTCATTTTACGCACTGTTAAGGAACCAAGCTAGGAAACAATACTCCGCCTGGCTGAGTTAGTGTTAACACTCAACTGTTTTTCATTCGCGGACAATTATTACAAACAAATCAATGGCGTGGCCATGGGTACCAAAATGGGACCCAGCTACGCCAATCGTTTTGTAGGCTGCATTGAACACCAATTTTTCAATCAATACAACGGTCCAAAACCTGAACTCTATCGTCGCTACATTGACGACGGTATCGGCGCTACCTTTTCTACCAGAGAGGATCTCAATCAATTTATAACCGCTGTCAATTCGTTTCATCCAGCCCTTAAATATACCTGGGAAATTTCCGATACTTCCTTAGCATTGCTGGATATCAAAGCTTCTATCGAAGGCAACGGTTTATGTACCAGTGGGCACTACAAACCCACAGATTCTCAGTTATTTGTTGTATTCATCGTCACATACGTCACATGTCAAGAATTCCATTCCTTATTCTCAGTTTCTTAGACTTCGCCGTCTTTGTAGTGACGACTCTGATTTTTCCTTAAAATCAGAGGAAATGTGCAATTTCTTAGACAAACGCGGCTATCCTGCTTCTGTTGTTCAAGCGGGCCATCATTGCGCCCAACAAATTGACCGACAGTCAGCACTACAAACGTCACAGAGAGAAAACAACGATAGAATTCCATTTACCCTCACATTTCACACTCACAATCACGCAATAAAATCCATCATTCTCAAAAACTTTAAATTACTTCAAAACGATCCCGATACTGGAAGAATCTTTTCGCAACTCGCGCACGATGCAAAACATGCCCTTTCATTCACAACTTTGACAAAATTTATCTATCAAGATCACTGATCATTTCACCTGTACCTCGGCCAATGTCATCTACTGTATAACTTGCACTCTTTGCAAAAAGTTGTACATCGGCGAAACAGGGAGACGACTAGGCGACCGATTCCGAGAACACCTTCGTGACGTAGAGAAAGACGACAAAAATGCATCGAAACCGGTCGCGAGACACTTCAATCTCCCAAATCATTCTGTAAAGCCACAAATGGCAGTCTGCGGCCTTTCCCTTCACCAAGGAAGCACGAAAAGCCGCAAAATTCTAGAACAAAAATTTATTTTACAAATCAGCACTCTTAATCCTCACGGTATCAACGAACGTTTTTCATTGAACTAATTTATTCCGTTGTTTTCACGTTACCAGGCACCAACCAATAGCGAAGCTCCATCTTTCTGTATATAAACCACACACGACCCACAATTCCTTGATTCGCTCTGACAAAGGGCTAACGCTCGAAACGTCAGCTCTCGAATCTTTTTACGGTGGCCAATTTACATTATCAACCCAGTTGAAAAACCAAATTATATTGCCAAACAGCCAGCTTGCGAAAATTCGGAGAGTTCTGAATGCTTCTGCTAGGCTGGTATGCAATGCACCCAGGTTTTGTCATATGACACCATTGAAACGTGATTTGCATTGGTTGCCTATCAGGACACGTATTAACTTAAAGATACTTCTTCTCACGTTTAAGGCATTACACGGCCTTGTGCCTCACATCGCGCAGAATTCTATTGTCTTTCGCGACATGTACTTGCAGTGCCCAACGCGGAATAGTAATGGCTAGATTAAGCTTTCGGATTTCCGACTGTTCTCGGCAATGAATCGGTGGCTGTCAATCAAACGGTCCTGATGTGTGAAGTAATTTCGAAGGTGTAATAAAGTTAACAAAAGCGCTCTAATTGCGGCCTACGCTCTTTACAAAGACTTTTGTCATCAAAGGCGTGTGCAGCGGCATTCTCTCTTTTTTGTGTTGACATGTCACACTCGCAATGGTTTGAGCGCGGAAGACAAAAGTTTTCCCATAAAAATATAATTCTACTTCCAAAGCGTTGTCAAATGGAAAGTGCGGTGCGCTTAACACTTGCATCTATTTTATCGTTGTCTTCTTTTACTCGACCGGTCAAAGCAGTTCATTAGACGCTGTCTTTTACTCGATCGGTTTACGTAGTCTGCACGTTAAAATCAAGGACAGGTCTTTTCTATTCGTACGACGGTGGAAAAAATAAAAATGACATTTCTACTTAAAGGCGGCACGATGTTTTGCGAGCAATGTTTCCTGGCTTGCCGTCCGACCTGCGTGGGAGCGCGTACCTTGCCACCGAAGAGGAGCTGATAGCAGCAGGCCTTGGTTCTTCCCTGAGGAAATGTTTAACGGTTACAGGCGGAGGATGTCGCGTCAACACTCCAGTCAACTTGAAGCTGTTTCTTGGCAAGTCACCTACCTTCTTAGATGAGCAAGGCCGCAAAACAGCTTCTCGCCCAGTGGAGAAAGTTCAGATCAAGTTTTCCAAGAGTTATTTCGCCGGACGACAGCAGTAAGCCTACTGCTGCATAATCAAAACGGCTTCTTTAGAAGCCACCAAATCTAATAAAGTCTGTGATCAATGCGAAGGGTTTCATGTTACCATTGCGGCAAATTTAGAGGGAGAAAAGTCGAGGCAGAAATTACTTTTTAACTTTCATTTGTTCATTGATTTGGTTCAAGTTCGTTTCGAGACAGAAGCCACCGACAGCAATATAAAAAGCCAATGACCAACAAAAGTCCCTCGATGTTTCTAATTCCCTTTATTACTCTTCTCGTCCCCATCTTTTCCTCTTGTGAATAATTTTGGAGATAAAACATTGGGTCGTAGCCTTTTAGTGGGGTGGACATGTGCAAGAAAGCGGGGTTAATCGGGGATTCAATGAGCTCTAAACAGAGCTCCCGATCAACGCGCTGCATGTCTTGCACAGACGACATGTTAAAAATTTGCGATGAACACGAGAGTTCGTGTTAATTGCAACTCACGCAAAGCCGATTAAGATGGTTAAGTTATTCATTTTATCACCTCTCAATTTCAATGCCTTATAGCGTCGGCGTGTGTCCTATTGTTTGCGGAGGCGGAGCTTAGCATATATTAATATTCTACCGGGAAATTCAAAAGAGTTCGTTGTATTGTTCTTCTAGTCTCCGAAGCGAACGAAGCTGAAAGATCGGCACGAGTGTTCGAAAGTTGGACAGAACGACCAGTTTGAAACATCATTTTCCGTTGAAACTTGGCATAAAGCTTCCTTAAACAATATACATTCAAAGCCGTACGATAGCCGTTATGAAGGGCATGTTGAAGGAGAAAAATTCATACTCCAAATATTTCCTCATACAGTATTTTCCCTGAAATGGACCAAATTCAGGTAAAGAAAACGACTAAATCCACCATTCGTAACATGTCAAAAAATGTTTCCTTTATTCCATCAATGTCTCATCTACAAAATCCATATGATAACCACTACAAAACACAAGTATAAAGCACGTAAACTCTAAACAAGTATGCGTTGTCGGCCATTTTCTGGTCATTTTCTTTATTGTTTGACCATCGGGCAGCCTGATTGCATTTAAAATCTCCCGCGGACTCTACATTTAAGTCCCGGATGTGTCGCGGCATTCTGCGCGATGAGTATCTACAGTCCTTAATTGGTATCAAGACATCCAGCTATAATCTCAAGGGTTCCAATACTCCTCTCCTGGCAATGCCATCAGTGAAATCTAAAGCCACGTTAGGAGATAGGGCATTTGCAGTTGCAGCGCCATCATTGTGGAACTCTCTGCCTAGTGAGCTTCACTCAATCAAATGTGTAAATGGTTTTAAAACTCATCTTAAGGCCTATCTTTTTATACTTGCACGTACTTAATAGAGATTTTATTAGCATGTTATTAGTAATTTATATTTTTACATAATACTTTCATTATATTTATTTGATAATTAGTTTTTACCACATTGTATATTTTAAATCTTGTATCTTTATATTTTGCCATATTTTTAGTTAGATGCCTGTTTATTCATTATTTCTCGTATTTATAATTTAGGAATGCGCATCTGATCATAAACATGTAAAGATGCGCACTAGAAATGAATAAATTATTATTATTATTATTATTATTATTATTATTATTATTATTATTATTATTATTTTATTATTATGTCGCAGGGACCAGAATCTGGTCCCTAGCACTAGTCCTATGAATTCAAACAGGTTTGAATTGGTGGGATTTGTCGAATTGCCCCTTCGTGTGTTCCGCCCTTAAATTAAGGCCACTTGCGGCATCCCCTCATGGTGATGAGTTTGTTGACACTGGATTATGACGAAAACAGACTCCTTGGCAGTTATCTGTCGGAAAATATGATAAAAAAGCACTTTTGTCAAACACGGGCTTTGTAGCAGCCATGCTTACGATGTATCCATTGATTTCTATGTGTTACAGATGTGCTGTTATATAACAATTATTCCATAAGCCCGCGTTGGATATGAAGTGATAAAATAACCAACGAGCGCGTAGCGCGAGTTGATTATAATCACTTCATATCCAACAAGGGCGAATGGAATAATTGTTTTAGTATATTCTCAAACCGGGTTTTGCCGGCGATTTTTATTTCCACAATTTTACAAAGCGTAAAATAAAAACTTGGCGCACTATTTTCCATATGACGTAAAACTCCGACTATTGGCTCATAGTCGGAGTTTTTTAGCCAGTCAAAAAGCTAGAAATGCAATAGTCGGAGCTGAGAATATACTAAACATTTATACCGGGTCGAGCATGAGCATCGAGCATGAGGGTTTATTTTTATTTTAATATTTTTGTATTTCAATAACAAACAACACACAACGAGAAATGATCTTACAATGTCACACTTAGATTGAATTATACAAAAGGCAGGAGCTATATGTACATAAATGCGAGAAGATATATACTTAAATGTAAGAATGCAAAGCTTACACGAACAGAGCATTGTATTTTTAACAGAACTAAACAAAAACAAGTGGGCATAGTATCTAAGCATGAGAGTTTTAAAGTGTCTTCGCCAACAGCAAGACACAACAACTATGGCCGTTATTCGTAACGGACCTCTCATATTCCCGAGCCCAGCTATAAGCAATTAAGCCACCCAGTCGCCCAGGTGTTCACTTACTGTAAATGCAGTGTAGCGGTTCTGTGTGGCCTTATGAGGAGGTATAAACCATGGTATAGCGATAATTTGGTTGGGTTGGGTTGGATAGGGGAAGTCAAGAACATGTGCGAAAAGAGAAAAGTAATAAAGAGTGGCTTCATAAAGCCTTAACAATCAGTACTCAGTTTGTGTTTATACCTGTTTCCTTCTCGCAAATCCATTCTCTATGAACGTATGCGCTGATGCTGTTGAACGATCCTTTATGGCCAGGTGGAAATTCTTTGGCAATCAGAGCGTAAAAATCTCTGTCACGAGGTTTATTTCTAATCCATTTGTTTATTGTTAGTGGCTTTCCATTGATCCAGGTCCATTTTCCAGTTGTTAAGTTTCTATATAAACCAATGTGCCATTCACTTTCGTATCCACCTTTTCGATCTTGAATCTCTGTTTTTATAAATTCCCACTCTCGCTCTGTTTCCAAGACTACAAGATGTTTCTTGTGATATTGACAAATGTGCCATGCTTTTGGCCAACTCAATATTTTGCCTTTTTCAAAGGTGTAACAAGAGCAACGTTGCTTCACATCTGAAATTCAAACAAAATGAAATACCAAGCATACAGAATGGTAATGATCTACGGACAACTGGGCCGACAAGCGGAGTTGCATACTCATAGTAGACCTGTGTATTGCGTTTTGATAGTCTTCATGGCTTTAAATCGTCCGCTTTAAATCAATCCACTCAAGATGCGACGTATTAAACGTTAACAGAATGTGTCGATGTAGCCTGCGTGGAAGGCGGTTTGAAGGGGAAGGGAGAAGGGAAAGCGAAAAGAGCGCGAAAGGAAAGGGGAAAGAAAACCAGTGATTTCTTTATGATTATCGATTTCATTCCTTTGTGGTTTTGGTTACATTCTCTTTAATCAATTTGTCATAGATGCTATAACATGCAATCAGGCGTTCTTATTTTTAGCGGCAGGTAAAAAAAAAAGAACGCCTGTGATCGTAGGTTATGCGTGGTTGCAAGGGCGGACCCAGAAGTGCTTGATAGGGGATGTCCAAACTTTGACTCAGTTGGGAGATAATAGGCGATTCTGTCGATGCGAGAATTTCAAGTGGTAAAAACAAAAATTTTGGTTAGGGAAGGGTGGGGGATATCCGGAGCCCCCGACCCTCCCCCTGGATCCGCCAATGGGTTGTATTCAAATTTACTTTGGCACTTCCTTAAGATAACTACGTCATCTTGTATGTCAAGCCTCGCACAAATTAGTCGGGTTAAACATGTTCTTGACCGTAACCAACTGGTGACAGTAATAAATGCCCTAGTCTTTAGCAAATTACTGTACTGTTCCATAGTGTGGTCGAACACCTCGAACAATAATATCTGTAGACTACAGTCAGTGCAGAACTTTGCCGCGCGCATTATTACAGGTACCGGGAAATTTGATCATATAACCCCCGCACTGAGAGATCTACGTTGGTTCTTCCGCGACGCTCTCATGGCATTTAAATGCATGACTGGTCAAGCTCCACATACCTCAGCGATCAATTTACAACAAGAATTGCGGTCACCGGGCGCGTGACTCGAAGTTGCCAATTATTAAACATCCCCTTGTATAAGTCGAGTACCGGACAGAGAACATTCCGCTACCGTATGGTGCACATTTGGAACAATCTAGACAGTACTCTTAAAACTGCAAAATCGATTTTTACTTTTAAATTTTATCTGAAAAATGTAATTGATTACTGACTTTTTAAATAGCACGTTATGATAGTATTTTGGTATCTTACTAGTGTCTTTTTTTATTATAATTTTTAACTTAAAATATGCATATTGTATAGTACGTAGTGAGAATATTTATTATACGATTAATTCTTAAATAGGTATGTTTATATTGATTTTGTTAACTACTTCTCTTATCTTAATTAGTTTTTAGTCGCTTTGTCACTGATAAGCCCCACCAGGGGAGTGTCAATAAACTATTGTATTGTATTGTAGTGAAAGGTCCGTTGGGGCTCGTTCGTGTTGCTCTTACTAAATAACTCCGCAAATGAAATACGTCAGTGGGCTGACTCAAATAATCCCCAATCAACGAGTCAAAGTCCAAAGTTTTAACAATCACCGGGAAGCGTTTGGCGGCTAAGATCGATGATGAACTTGTTGTCATAGTTGAGAACAATGGGCTCGTAAATGTTAAAAGTGCTACTCTTTTAGGTTTAACAATCGATAGCTCACTCTCATGCTTGCTTGCCTCGCGCATAGGTGTTTTGAGTAAAATCAGAGCCTTTCTGTCACGTAAACAACGATTGTTGTTCTATAATGCCATTATTCGCCCGGTAATGAGCTATGCTGACGTTATTTGGTCGTCTTGTGACAAGGATCTACTTTACAGAGTCTTGAAATCACAGAAGCGTGCAGCTAGAATCATTTTATATGCCGACCGCCCAGCCCCCTCTGTGACACTTTTCAATAAGTTGGGATGGATACCTTTTTATGAACAGATTAAAATTAACAAATGTGCTATGTTTTTTAGAAAATAGCTCAAGGAAAATACGCGCGCTGATTGGTTAATAATCGTGTTTCTATAACTCGATAGAAACATAAAGAAGCTGTCGTTTTTCGTTATTTTCCTTGGGCTATTTTTAAAGGAAATAGAAAACATTTTCTTCGTGTTTCTATCGAGTTAGAAAGACTCGTGAAAGTTTGGGAGAACTCGAAAAAGCTGTGGAGACACTCGCCTACGGCTCGTGTTCCCACAGCATTTCTCGTTCTCCCAAACTTCCACTCGTGTTTCTATAACTTGATAGAAACACGGAAAATGTTTTCTATTTCTTAAATAAGCGCATAAATGGCTCTCTTCCGAACTATCTCAATGAACACTTATTAATTAACAATACACAGCATAATAGAAGTACGCGGTATGCCAACTATAATTCTATTTGCCCTTATTATAAGCGTGTGACTAAAGGAGGTCGTTCTTTTGCTGTATCAGCAGCAAGACTTTGGAATAATGTGCCTCTAAAGACCAGAAAACTAGACCATGTTAAGTCCTTGAAAACTAATTTATTTAAAACAATCTTCGCAGCGCAGCAACATTTGGAACATTTTAGGATTTTATTTTTTGAATTTATGTTTTTATTGTAATTAATTATACTCGCGTCTCTCATAATTTTAGCTTTTTAACTTTTGTTATATAACATATTTGTATTGATAGTTCTATTTTTTGAGGGCCACAAGTTTATTAGCCTTTCTCTATTATGTGTTTAACCCTCTTTAAATAAAGTCGTTTTTATTATTATTATTATTATTATTATTATTATTATTATTATTATTATTATTATTATTATTATTATTATTATTGTAATTCCCGATTGAAGATCCTTTGTGTTCCTCAACACGCTGATAGAGGTGTCGGCACGTATACCCGACAAAGTCTGTACAAGACAAACTACACTTGAAATAGTAAACAACGCGTTGCTGATTAATGATAGGTGGTTTCTTTGCTTTGGGTGTGACCTCGGATCCCGATCTTTCGGCTTGTGTAAGTCGGAGGGGGGAGGGGGGAAGGATATCATTTCGCTGCTTTGGAACTAATCCGTATATATCTTCCATTCTCTCAATAATTTAATGATAATAGGGAGAATAGACGGATTCTGCTAACGTGTTTACATCCTTGTTGCCACCCAATTCAGATCATGTGATGATTCATTTAAGAGGTTAGAATTGTTCTGTTCTTACATACTTCAATGCATTCAGTTGCGTGTGACAAATTGCACAATTGAAACCTCCCAAATGAATCATCATATGATCTGGATTGGGTGGATGTAGACACGTTAGCCGAATCGGTCTATCCACTTGAGTTTTGCAGCCAATAACACGAACCAGCCTTACAACACTCGACTGACAAACAACTCTTCATTTGACCCCGATGATGACTTCTGCTCAAGTTGTCGAAACGTCAGTCAGTAAAAGCGACAGCATTCCTTTCCAGGGCTAATCTCACCTGAACGATCAGACTAAACGTTCAACTGGCACTCCTAGGTTCAAATCATTTACTGTATTAAAAAGGAGAATTAGGAGCAAATATTTGGGTGGATAGCAAAAATGGCGGACTTCTGGGACGTTTTACGTCGCATATTATCTGACAAAATTAATCATTTCATTCATAACTTACCTTTTTGTTTCGAAAATTCAACATCAATTATTGTCTCGATATTAAACACTCCTGCACTAGTAGCCACACAAATATAGATCCCAGCATCCTCTTCTCTAAAATCTCTTAATATAAGTGTTTCGTTTCTCCTGTCACTCCTTCCTACGGGCAATGCTTCTCCTTGTCTTCTCCAGCTGATGACGGGTCGTGGATCACCGGTAGCGCTGCAGTTTAACGTCAAAGTGTCGCCAGTACCAACAGCAACCCTTTCAGGTGGCTTAACGGTAAACACAGGAAGTGAAATCACAACTAGTAGAGTTTTCCTTTCAACATTTCCTAAAAGGTTCACTGCTGAACAGAAGTATGTGTCCGAGTCAACTTTACGTACATCGGAAATTTGTAAGGCGCTGTTGTTTTCGCGCGCCCTTCCCTGGGGTAACTGGCCAGATGACTTCCTCCAGGTGACAACTGGCGCCGGGTATCCGGTCACGTGACAGGTTGGCAGGGTGACGCTACTTCCTTTAGTGGCGTACGTAGGTCCCGGATGAAGAGAAACGCGAGGATGAACTGCAGCAAAGTGAAATACTGAGTGAAAAGTCTGATATTGATATTGTGAATTCATAGCGGTAGATTAAATTTTCGGATAGTAATCGATTAAGACCTTCGACAAATGGCATTTAAATGAAATGTTTCTCTTTTAACGCTTGTTATTAATTAGTGTTTTTTAGATACCCACTTTGTAGATCTTTTTCAAGTTGAAAGTGGCATGGCTTCTAAAGTATTTAAAAAGAAAAAGCAAAGAATCCATTCGTGCGACTGTTATTCTATAAAAACTGGAAAATGAATTTTGTTTGGCAAATGCATTTCTGCTGTCTCAAGCACTCATTGTCTAGCAGTGTATAAAAGTGATATGACACAATTTTAAGCGTGAAAATCGTAGTCGTGTAAAATTTTATTACGGGGAAATGAGATTCAAAAACCGGTAACATTGTTAGCAAAATTTTGTTGGAGTTGTTTTTTTTTTTAATTTAAAAATAGTCCCGTGTCGGACGTTGTTGAAACAATGTTGTAACATCACGACACTGAAAAATTCATTCATTCATTTTTAACAACTAAAAATACCAGTAGCTCACCATTTACTGCTAATCGAACCACTTGCCGTGAATCGCCCAGAATGTTTGTTGCTGAACACTGATAGACGCCCGAGTCATTTCCGGTCACCTTCTTTAACTGTAACTTTCCTTCTGAAACCGCTGACTGACTGATTTCTGACTGATTGTCAAGTTTACTCCACACTACTGCGGGCTCAGGATTACCACTAGCTGAACACTGAAACGAGGCTGATCCACCTTCGTTCACTGTCAACGTCACCGGAGAAACAACAACAGCAGGAGATGAAATCGATTCACCAGGTTCTCCTTTAGTTCCCGGCATGCCTTCGGGCCCTACATCTCCTTTCTCACCTTTGGTTCCAGTGACTCCCTTTAGCCCCGCAGGCCCCATAATGCCTTGCTTGCCGCTTTTTCCTGGCGGTCCCATAATTCCTTTATCTCCTTTGTTTCCAGTTCTTCCTTTCTGCCCCCTTCGACCCCGGGCTCCTTTGTGTCCTCTCGGTCCAGGTGGACCGGGAAGGCCTGGGGGACCTGACGAGCACGTGACACCATTTGACCGACAGAGATGCACTTTTCCCTGTGATAAAAGTTTGTTGAGCTTTAGCATCGTTTCCGCTGTGCTTTCTGTTGCGTTGTAGGATGTGTCAACTTGACGGCTGTGTCTACGGAGTTTACTCGATTGAATTTCTACGAGCAAAATGTAAACATGTTGAAAAGAAGTGGAAAGAAGCGTTTACCACTTACAAAAGGAAAAAAAGCACTTTCTTATGCAGATTAATATCTTTAATTAACAAGCTCAACTCTAAATCATTACTGTAATTTCTCTCCATTTTGGGAAGATCAAAACGGAATCTCTTTTGCGTGTTTTTCGCCTACCCGCTCCGCACGAATTTTCGCTTCAGGCAGGCAATATTAACTGCTCTCAGTTCAGTTCATTGGATTACTGAGACGGGAAATCAGCATTATATTTCCTGAGAACCTTTTTCCATTCCAGACTAAAAAAAACAGCAGTGGCTTAGTACAAAAAAAAAAACATTTACGTGTATATTCTCAGTTTGATTTATTGTCAAGATTGTTGTTGTTAAAACTTCCATAACCGGGTGTAAGTTTGATCGAACTGAACAAGAGAACGAGCTTCTTTCAATTGCCACGATGATAATTCGTGTGAAGTTGTTTGATTTGGATAGCAGAAAACTTGACCTGCTAACCTTCATTGCTCTAAAGCACAAACGGACTCAATTCTCACACGCGAGATTGTCATTTGGAACAAATGTTACTCTGGTGATTTTATTGTAGGATAGTAACAACTATCCATTCGACAAGCAGTTGAAAGGATAGTTGAAACAAGCAGTTGAAATGTAAGACAAACTTACCATGAGCATTCTTGATTATGTCTTGATCGTTTGACGGCGGAGTGGCCTCTGAAACTCTTTCAAGATCGTTTATTCTTTTCTTGTGCTCCTGTAACTCCAGCTCAACTCTTAAAAAGCCAGCGCAGTAAAACACAATGGACAAAACAGAAATTATGGAAGCAAATGAGGGCATTCTTCGTTTTTGATCAGCCATGATTTCCGTGTGAATCCGCTATTTTTACTACAACGTAGTATGAAAACTTCCTCTTCAGCGCGTTACGTGATACGGCGATCACGAGTTTGGGTAACTTGCCAAATTGTCTGCTACTGGGGCAAAGATGAAATCTTTTTTCTCTATATTTTTTTTTTCCTGCGGTTTTTTTTCGGTCCTGCTAATATAGTTATTCGATCGTGTAGTTTGATTGTCCGGGTGAGGGTAGTTCTGAGAAGGACTGTTGTCGATGACAGTCATCATCATCATCTTTATTATTTGTACCCGGTAGATACATCAGGCCAGAAATAATGCTACTACTACAAAATAACTATGGATATTGACTATCTATAATTTAAAATACAATCACATATTAAGTGATTTTATTAAACGATGTACAATTATGCAAATACTAATATACCTTAATAGAGAAAGTAAAAAATACATCTACATATATAAAAAAATAAAAGAGAAGAAAAAAAACAGTGACTGACGTTTCGACAAACTGTGCTTTAAAGGACATCGGAGTCATGTGAACAGTTGTTTATCAGTATGTTGTTTGTCACTATCATGATGATTTTACTCCATATTTAGCTTCATTACAGTGGCACAGTAATTTTAACAAAACCTGACCACTGTTTGCAGGTTTCCATTGGAGTAAACACGTTTTTGGGCGATTGAATTTTTGAAGTTATACTCGTGGCAGTGTCCCTTTAACTCTTGATTTCAATTTTAATTTAATATTATTTTATTATTGCTGCCACAAAACATTTAGACTTTTTTAATCAGTTATTGCCTTCTAATCGTGTCAGTCCCGTGGGATGTCTCGCGGGTGTAATCGCAATGCCAAGAAATTTCAGGGTTTAGGCGTCATCTTGGACTGACTGACTGGCGGCGTGGCACATAGCCTCGATCTCATGTGTGTTTCTAGATTTCGATTTTGTCCAACTTTTTTCCCAGTTGTATGGATTTATTTGGGCTATCACTGGCAAAGATGATTGAAGCTACTTATCAGAACATCAGAAGCCTACCTACCTACATTCTCGTCTTCAGGTTACTACTTGCCAATTTTTTAATGTTTTGGCTGGCAATTAATCAGTTCCACCGTCTCCGGTTTTAAATACACTGACTTTGAATAGCGCTGTCACGCAATGCAAAAAACTCCAAGCATTGTATTTTTATGAATAAATCGGAAGAATTATGTTTATCAACTACAGTTATGTTAAGAGTTTCATGTTGATATTTAAAAATGTTGATTTCAGCATTAAAGAAAGATTGAATTTTGGGAAGCAAGTCAAAATGAAGCCAAGTGAATCGAAGACGTCGAACGCACCCCCAATCTTTGATTACTACTAGTTTTAATTTTAATTACCACCTTTCAACGTAACATCAACCACATCCCAACCGTTCAGTTCACCAGGTTTGCATCTAATTAAGAACAGGGCACCCTGAGCGTTAACGGTCCGTACGTTTCGTTCAGTTGTCGTTTTGTAGTGGGGAACCCAGAAAGCGATAACTCGCCTAAATGGCCAAGAATCGGCAAAATAAGCGTTCAGGCAAGAATAAAAACACAGTGAAAGTAAGGTAAGGCAATTTTGTTTAAGATTTGGCAGTATTTCGGTTTGCTAAAAGGTGTTGTAAAATATTCCCATGCAAACTCTTATATTTTTGCCATGACAGCTATTATGCAATATGATCCTGATCACAACGTGAGCTTGGGCTGCCTGTGGTCGGTGAGTACGCACGTTTCGTTCGGTTCACAATACAGAATACTGCCTGTACGTTTCGTTCAATTTGCTAGCAGAAGTTAACAGTAAACATCAAGAGTGTGCGGTAGCCGAAAGGAAAAAAAAAGATATACATGTATATCCCTCGTTCTAAAAGTTTGCGACAGCAGGCACGCTTTTAAATGCTAGTCGGTGAGTCCGCACGTTTCGTTCAGTTCGCAATACAGAATACAGTCTGTACGTTTCGTTCAATTTGCTAACAGAAGTTAGCAGATGGAGAAAACTCACCCCAGCTTGGCGGGTTACCCGGCCCGGCTAACCGTGTAACCCGCCTAGGTTGGGTACCCTACCTCGCATGTGAACGCAATCAAGAAAAAAAGAGAGATTGTATGAAGATATAATTTGATTTTATCAGCTTCGTTGATAATGTCAATTGGCCACCGTAAAGAGATTCAAGAGCTGACGTTTCGAGCGTTAGCCCTTCGTCGGAGCGAATCAAGGAATTGTGCGTCATGTGTAAAACCAAATTTTTAAAACACACGACGCACAATTCCTTGATTCGCTCCGACGAAGGGCTAACGCTCGAAACGTCAGCTCGTGAATCTCTTTACGGTGGCCAATTGACATTATCAACCCAGTTGATAAAACCAAATTATATTGTTATACTTCCCACCGACGCAGCACCACAGTTTCTTTGGAAACTTACCCCCTCTATTCGATTGTATGAAGAGCCAAGGTGAGGTACCTCACCTTACCGGGGTCCCCCACCTCCATGCATGTGAACAGACCCTTACCGATACGCAAAAGCCAAGGTGTGAATAAACCAATGCACAAATTATTCAGAAAGAAGCACATGGCAGCTGCTTTTACTTTCTTGCAAGACATGCCCGTCCGCCAGAGATCCAAGCCGCCATGGTACTGTTATGACAGACGCCAACCACCAAAGATATTTTTTAGCGTAATTACAGACGACAGTACTATCGGAAAGTGCGGTGTCGAGACTCGAAAAGGAAGATGACAGCGCAAGCTAGCCTGCGAACACAGACGGATTTCCGACTTTTGTTTCACGCGGCCGGTAAGTGAAACAAAAGCCGGAAATCCGTCTGTGTTCGCAGGCAAAGCGCAAGCCTTCTTTGTTGTTGTTTCAAATCGAGGCCCTACCAATGAGCAGTGCATTCTGTTCCGTTGAAAGCGAGGCTATTCCGCAGCAGTGCTTTCGCTGAAAACGAGGCTCTACCACAGTGCAAAGCATTGTGGTCCGCTGAAAGCGAGGCTATAAACCACGGAAAATGTCGATTTTTTTCTACCTTTATATTATGATTATGAATTGCTGCTCCGCTCGCTACACTGGCTCCGCAGCAATTATTTCGCGCTCTTAAAATAGTTCAATGCCTTTGAAATTTTCAGGAATAGCATATCGGCAACCAGGAATTTACCCCTGTTAGGATTTTACCAAGCCCTAAAAAGTTATACTTTAAGTTTTTACTCTTGCAAAAACAACAACAACAACCAGCAACCAGCTTTATTTGCATGACCATAAACCGTTACAGTATTGCAAAAGCAACTAAAAAAAACAGAAACAAAACAAAACAGACCTTAACTTGTCCCGCAGAGAAAAGGAGGACGCGGTACTAACTGTATGTTAATGTAATTGTCAGTAGAAGTCATTCATTCATTCGTCCGTCCGTTCTTTCGTTCGTTCGAAATGAAATTGCGAAAGGCTCGATTTATTGCATAACCATAGCAACGGTGACATCTTCACATGTGAAGATAACATGTACCTTATCTTCACGTATGAAGATACGTTTTCGCACGAAAGCTCAACTGATGTTTCACTGCTGTTTATATAATAAATTGTCATATCTTCTAGTTTAAGTCTGACGTTTGTGGTTACTTATTCTGAGTTTCACTAGAGCTTTCCGATTAGGGTTTTATCTGAGAAAATCTAAGTAAATTAAGGGCACATGACTGTATTTAAAATTACCGTACCCAAATTCGCAATTAGCCAATCAATCTGATATCCTACGATATCAAGTCACTGACCTGATATCCCACGATATCATGGTCACTTTCAAGTAAAGTAATGTTACCGTAAGGATAAACTGCAAAGAGGTTTTTCCAAAAAACAAACAACTCGTAATTTAAGATTTAGCTGGTGTTTTGCGGTCGATTAAAGGCGCCAAAAACGTTCCCGCCAAAACTAAAGTGAAAGACGCTCGCCAACTGCGCCGACAGGTACTTCAACATTCAGACTGAAACAATGGAGTTAATCTCGTACCCAGATCTTTTCAATCCTTCGGAGAACATCTGGTAAAAGCCGATTTTCTCGCGTCAAATGTGTCAGAAATCTGACACATGATGCCACTACGCATGCTCGGCAATTTAAGTGAATGGAAAGCTCACTTACTCGTTCCAGATAGGTCATAAAGTACTTTCCTATACAGGGAAACACAAATACCACGGTACTGAGATACAGTTGGGAACAAAAGAAGTAAACACTCATGTTTTGCTAATAAATTCAAGTCCTCGACCCAGCTGTAAACAGCGGCGATGTGTTTGACGCGTATAAGCACACCGTTCGCGTCAGACTTGCGAAGTTTTCGAGACCTTTCTATACGTCTTCTCATTCAAATACATATTTATTGACAAACTTTGGTAAAAGAAGGAAGTGTTTCAATAGAAGCTTTAAAAGCCGCTATATTTTCTTACCAGCTCAAGTATGTGAGCGCGTGCAAGACAAAGTTTGTATTATCCGCGCGCAAATGATGATGACGTTCATTGGCCAATCAGATTGGCGAACTGAGCGGACTTGGCCAGATGTTTCCTACAAAGTGAGTAAACATCTGTGTACGAGATTAACAATGGAGTCGGAGTTACCAAATTTTTTGCTGAATCTGGATTTTGAAAATTTCGAAAATGAAACTCCAAACAAACGAGTTAAAAAGATGGGGGGGGGGGGGGGGGGTGCGTCGGTGGGAAGTATAACAATATAATTTGGTTTTATCAACTGGGTTGATAATGTCAATTGGCCACCGTAAAGAGATTCAAGAGCTGACGTTTCGAGCGCTAGCCCTTCGTCGGAGCGAATCCGATGTCAGAAGAGGAACTTGTTAAAAGTGTTGAAGACCAGAAAAGTATCAATACAAGCAGGTCAACACAATTTGCGCTACGTACTTGGCAAACTCGGTATAACGCCTGGGAGATTATTTTATTACTGTAAAGCTGAATTTTGGGCTGAATTTGGGTACGGTAAATACCTAATCGTACCTTTTTGGTACGCTTCGGCGGCATATCAGGCTCGTTTGGTCTCGCCATGGGTATTTTGGCACGACTGCGTCTCGCCAAAATACGAACCATGGCTCCATCACCCTCGCCTGATATGCCTCCGAAGCGTACCAAAAAGGTACGATTAGGTATAACTGCTATAAAAGTTTAATTTGGTGGCTTACAAAGTGAATGTTTCAATGAGCTATGTATTTCGTTTTCATTTGATCTACGTACGACAGTACGAAGCTCTTTAGTTGATCTCAGTGTCATCTGAAGTGTCTTGATATTAAAGCTAGTTTTTGCCATTATGGTTAAGTTCAATTGACATTACCAGTGATTGCTTGATGACGGTGTTGTGATCTTTAATTTGAAGATAATGTACTTAAGGATCGATTATTTCATTTACATAAAGAATCAGCAACTGATCTGAAAAACCTAGTTCAGCTCTGCATGCATCAGGATTAGATGCCTTATAATTTACAAGTAGCGTTGGCAAAACTGCAAGAGTCTTTTTTCAATTGGTGATGTGTCCAATGACTTGAAATCTGAGAAATCTGATTTTACAAAAACACTACAGGCCTTGCTATTTTAATTAAAAATTGGCGAAATCGTCGAAGATTTTGCAAGCAAGACATGGTTTCAAGCTGCTTACGTCCATGTGTCGTCTAAGACTAAAAGAAAACAATGAAGGGGCAATGGAATTCAAGCAGGGCTGTACCCCTGCAGAATTTGATCTTATGGGAATCGAAATTATGGCGAATCACAGGGCTTTTACTGTTTTAATATTCTTTTATCGCACACAAAAAACATTTATGTTCGCGGATCAACGGATCAACGGACTTAAAGTTTTCAAGGAATGTGGATGCGGATTGAACGGATTTGTCCAAAAAATAGCACGGATTGGCGGATTCGCGTACCCCTATTCACCCCTCTCCTAAATTACTTTCAAAGTGATTTGAATTGTACAATGCAATAATTATCACACTGAAACAACTAACAACATTGCTCACCAAGCATACGAGACTATTATAATACAACACTATACTATGACGATATAAGTTACAAGAAAAGGCATTATAAAAACGTAAGATTTGGCAAAATCACTGATCATTTCACCTGTACCTCAGCCAATGCCATCTACTGCATAACTTGCACTCTTTGCAAAAAGTTATACATCGGCGAAACAGGGAGACAACTAGGCGACCGATTCCGAGAACACCTTCGTGACGTAGAGAAAGACGACAAAAATGCATCTAAACCGGTCGCGAGACACTGTAATCTCCCCCAATCATTCTAAGCAACATATGGCAGTCTGCGGCCTTTCCCTTCATCAAGGAAGCACGGAAAGCCGCAAAAGTCTAGAACAAAAATTTGTTTTTAAAATCAGCACTCTTAATCCTCAGGGTATCAACGAACGCTTTTTATTCAAATAATTCATTCCGTTGTTTTTCACGTTACCAGGCGCCAACCAATAGCGTAGCTCCATCTTTCTGTATATAAACCACACACAACCCACAATTCCCCGATTCGCTCCGACGAAGGGCTAACGCTCGAAACGTCAGCTCTCGAATCTCTTTACGGTGGCCAATTGACATTATCAACCCAGTTGATTATCTTGTTAACGGAAGTAGTTTGTTTGTCAATAACCTCATCTCAATCGGACTTTTTCCGTTTCCGTTTTCCTTTTTTTCATTATTCCTTCATACGAACCTTATACCAAAACAAAAAAATGTCATCGTTGTAAAAAGTGGGGGAGGGGGGCTGAAACTTCCCAGCCCCATCGACTCCGCCGTCCCTGGTTTTAGCTCAAGGTTGTTCAAGGTTTCTAAATTCACTCGATCGACACTCGAGGTTTCTAAATTTATATTGTGTTGGTTATTCGATTAAGTGTTTTTGTTTGGAGGTCAGTTGGTAAGCTTTGGAATTCTTGTTGACCTTGCCTTGAGCCTCCATGAAAGTTCCTGTTATAGTCTGGTGTTCTCTTAGTTTTCGTTCTTCTGAGTTTGTCATTGGACAGTCGCTGTTCGTGTTGGTCTGTTTGTATTCGCTTTCTCAAGTGCGTCTCAGTAGCATCCGATTCATCTAAGGTCACTGAGAATTCTAACCCAAACATGTCTGCGGTTTGCCTTTTAAGTTAATGAACCTTCAATCACTAGTTAGTTAGTTGGTTAGTTAGTCGAAGTTAGTTTGTTGAAGCAGGTTGAAGTTGCAGTCGAAGAATAAAGAACTCGATCCCTGAGCTAATCAGACTCTTGGTACCTCTCGCTCTTCTTAGGCGGTGCTTAGTCTATTTTCCCTCCCTTCAACACCTTGACTACCCTTAGCGCCGTCGGTCGTTTGACGTTAACTTTGTTTTATAGCTCTGCATTTTAAAATAAGTACAAAATATGGTTGTTTTTTATGTCCAACTTACACAACGGTTAGCTACAGGTAACAGATAGCCATGGGATTTAGCGTATCCAGCAGGCGTTCGGATAGTGGGCGCGAACGAAAAAAAAGGCGATCGAAAAAACGGGGCGAGGGGAATGGATTTGCTCAAATTGGTTTCAGCAAATGTGATGAAAACGTTTAAAAAAGGAGTGGCAAATGGGCTGCAAATATGGTAAATGCCGCATTTGGCACCACCGTCCGATCCGCGACCGGCTAGCTCAGTTGGTAGAGCGCCGGACTGCCGTGCGGGAGGTCGCAGGTTCAAACCTCGGCCGGGCCAACACTCAGGGTCTTATAACTGAAGAGAAAGTGCTGCGTTTGTGACGTCATCTGCAAATGGTTCCGTCTCCCAATCCCTGTTCCTAATAACTCTGTGGGACGAACCCACACACTTTTCGCAAATTAAAGAGTAGGGCATGTACTGGGTGGGTAGGGTGGGGCACCTCGCATAGGACCTCGAGTCCGTGCGTGCTCTTTCCCTCTGAGCAGCTTTGCGCAGTAGAATGGTAAAAAACGAAACGAAAACTAAAACGAAAACGAAAGGTCATCCATCTCAGCTGACAATTATCTGAACGATTCTCAACTATCAGTTAAAAAAATGCCATTTCTCAGCTGACAGTTAAAATTTTGGCCAATTCTCAGCTATCAGTTTACCCCATGTACACCCTCAAAACTCGCTCTTCCCAAATATACCCCAAAAGTCATCCAAAATATACAAAACACCACAAAACATTGCTTAGTGTTATGAGTGAAGGGCTTTGGCATTCCTTGAAACGCAAACGAGACATTTGCATCAAACCCATTTTAAATGACGGTTCCAAAACGGCTTTCAGGTAGAACCCCGCCTTAACTTGTGTTTTACTTGTCTCTGTGGTCCTGGAGTCGATTTAAAGACGTTTGGGTTTTACTTAATGAGGTTTGCCTACGAGTAAAGCGAATCGAAAGGCTGACAACCTAGTCCGCCAACGGTCCGCACTCCGCACTCCAGTATTTTATGGAGCTTTTCTCCCGATCAGTTGAATCAATCGGACAAGGTCGGAGGTCAGCAGACAAATTTTACAGAAAATGTATGAGATCAAATACCGTATCGTGACGCGTACGTCACGCGGCCTCAAACTCAGAGGACCCTCAGAGACCCTTAGAGGATTGCATTAAATCGACTCCAGGACCACAGTAAGTAAAACACAAGTTAAGCCAGTTTTTATTTCCATTTTTTTTCTACACGTAGAATTTAGAGTAATTTTCGAACATGTCTAAGGCCTCAGTTACATTTTACCGAGCGTTTATATCGCAAATAATTGTCCCTGTCAGCTGATTATTAATAAAGTATTCTTATATTAAACTTATCTCGCCCCCCGAGACAACTCTGGTAGGATCATGTAAACGGTTGGCGGAATTTTTCAACATTTTAGTGAAAACTTAGCTCGCCCAGGATACCTCGGGGGGAGGGCTGTCTCGGGTACCCGAGACCATATAAATGGGGCCTAATACATTCTCTTACATTATGTCACGTAAATGCTCAAAATTTTTAGACTGCGTTGGACGAATCGACAATCAGGTGTCTGCTTTTAAAGCCAATGATACACGGTTCAACATATTCCAACTTTTGTTGATTAACTCATTAACAAATGTTGAACAACAGAACATCGTTGCGATTTGTTGAAACGTTTTTGCATTTTCCCAAGTTGCTCAACAAACGGCAACTTGTTGAACGGAAAGAGCCAAGCTCTATTTTCGTTCAACAACGTTTAACAAAGTCCAACATGTTGAATAGCATATTTCAACGTTCAACATCACATGATACACTGTTCAACATTTGTTGAATTTGTTTCTCAACAAATGTTGAACCGTGTATCATTTTTCCCTTATTTGTACGTGACCCTGCCAGTGACGCAATATGTAAATACGAGGATCGTGTGACGGGATACCAGTTGGCCGCCCATAGTTTAACCTTCAGATGTATCAGTCGATGGAAGAGAATGAAAACCCACCTGTATCAACCGTCGGGTCAATACAAGGTATGATAAATCTATCTAAAATATGTCAGTACGAAACTTGTGTATTTACCATATCTCGTTGAGGTTACAATCATATGTACCGAAACGCCGCTTTGCGTGTGCAAAGTTTTATCTCTTCGGTTTACTGGGCATTTCATAATTTCTGGAGAGGACTTGGGATTTGCTAAAATCTAAAATAGCCTTTTAGAATACAAATATTAAAATTTATTCTAAAAACTGTCGTTAATTGACATAATAACTTGATATTTTGGAAATGAAACAACGAATCGTGAAGTTAGCTTCATTTCTATTCAACGCATACGTCCCTGCATATATACGTATACAACCAGTTCAGTTGCGATATGCACAATTTTACGCAATAGAATCGAAACGTACGAACATTATGCCTCAAGATATGGTTCTCTAAGTGCTTCATTTTGGAAAGGATTCAGGAGATAATTAGCTTAAAATGTTTTAAAACTAGCCGAAATTTCGCAATAAATCACTCGCGACTAAACTTTCCGGAAACTTTGTATCAGATACGACCGTTCTTTGAAACCGTATAAATTTTCGACCACTGTTTTTGTCACATGACAATTTGTCCGCATTCAACATTTGCATCAGTTTATACAAACTGCACAGAAGCTGAGACGGATATTCTACAACTCGCACAGGCAGATGTATCACAGAATACGTCTTTCATTTTAGTGTATTGTTTTTTTTTTCGGTGGTAGCGCTTGCAAATGACTCAAGTTAATTTTAGCATGCTATGGTGTGGCGGCGGCGAAAAAACTTGGCGAGAAACTTTGTTTCGAGAGATATCAACTGGTAAATAATTTTCCGATGAGAAAATCTTCGAGAAAAAATAATTTCGAGGAAGGCAAATGTAAGCCAATAAAACGCGATTTTAGAACAAGCCAGTTTACGTATGACTGATACTAGGAGCGCTGTCATTGGTGGATGTTGTGATACATGTATGACCAAAATGGTGGCCTAAAGCAAGATCAAGATGGTGTCACATCTTCCGGTAAGTCATTCTTTTATCTTACAATACTACTTCGGCATAAGTTTGCTTAGTTGTGCGATTAACGTTCTCTAAAACAGCCTTGCTTATTGTTTAGTTGTGGTATATTTATTTCTCTTTTGATCTATTTCTTTCGAGTTGCTCTGATCGTATGATATGTTTGCCGGTTCGATCATATCTGTCATTCGATTCGAATGTCAGATTGCTTATGATATTGAGCTTCACCATTCTTTGAAGTACCTTCAGACTTGGAGTGTTCTCTGTTTAAGCAAGTTATTTTCAGAAACCCTCTCATGAAGGGACTTAATTTTTGCTTCAGGGACTTAACTGGTCTTGTATCATTGGGCCTTGTCATCCTTTTCCTGTACATAATGATATTATATAATTTTCATAAATACTCAAGAGGTTTAAGCTTAAGGGGGGAGAACCCTAACTACAAAACGGTTGCTATAGATGACTTCTAAATATCATATCTTGGGTTCCCTTTCAATCCTGGGATTAGTTTTTGAGTTCTGCTGGCAGCATGCCAGTCAGAACTCTATTTTATGTTGGCAAACGCGATGGAATGTGTGTAACAATAGAATGGAATTATTGGAATGTGATGTGTAACAATAGGGAAATCAGAACCAATTAAAGAATCGGAACAAATCAACGCAAGCTTGTCGTACGATCCAAACTGATCCACGCAGCTTGTCACAACATCTACTCAACTTTGCATCAAAGTTTTTCACCTGGTCAGTTGAATAAAATATTTTAAAGGTATTTCGTTTTTATCAGTTGAGGGCTTCTGTATATCTTACGCGAAAGCTTTCTCTATTTTGTACACAAAAGCGCGATGTACAGGCTAGCTATCGTATCATCTGAGCGCTGATCGACTTCATTTGGCACTTGAAAATCGTAGGCACACCGGTAATTTGATTGCATTTGTTAGCTAAATCTCGCTTGATTTACAAGTTATGTCTACCATGGGTATCAGAGTGTACCTCACCAATCACAATGTTTCGAATTGATGGGAAATCTCAGGGTTCTGTAAACGCAAAAGCGCTCTTTATTTCTAACTACACACAGCTTACTAACAAGAAAATAAAAAGACATTGAAAATTGAAGACTATTCCCTGGAAAATCAGTAACTTGCACAAGTTACAGTTTACCAGCAGAACTCATGGACCCACTGGGGTCCTATTTTTTTTACCATGTCTGTTCTATTGGAGGCTTGCTTTCACTTTTGGCAGCTCTAACCATATTTGGAAAGTCACATGACCAGAACACAAACACGCTCTGAACTCTCACATCTTACATCTTTCTCGAATGAAACCAAAGGCAGTGGATAGAGTACATTCAGATGCAAAATCTCTCGTATGGATTTGTTGAAATTTGCAATACTGTGAAAGTTATGGCATCACAAACATTTTATGTCGTAATAGTTTTTCAACTAAGGGGAATCTCCACAAATCCATACGTCAGATTTTGCACTCTATCCATTGGCTTTGGTTTCATCAGAGAAAGGTGAAAGCTGTGCGAGTTTTAAGCATTTGTGTGGTATGGCCACATGACTTCCCAAATATGGTCAAAAGTGAAAGCAGCCTCCAGTAGTACAAGCATGCCAATAAAACTAATCCCATATCTCTTTTGCGGGCACGGTGACCTACCTTTTTTATTGTACTTTTCGAGACAGTGCTTTGGAAGAGAACATTCAGGGAAAGTTTCAAAACAATCATTGCTGATGAATCACCAAAAATTAAAATGACTTTCATACACCCCCTTCCTTGAATGGTTAACTTGACTTTTAGGCTGGACCACTGAATTATCTTGAAAGCAACAACTAGAAAAACAATTTAGAAAACTCATAAGGTTTGCTGTGTGTATTCAGAAAGGGGGGGGGGGGGGGTGTAGGGTAAGCACTGTTTTTGGCGAATTTTGTGTTAAAGGAGCTACGTCACGATATTTTGAGTCATTTCTTGCGGCAAACCAAACTACCCTTAAAACGTAAGAAACCTTAAAATAATAGTTTACTCGGGTAGAAAAACATCAAATTGATGGTTTTTACTGTCACACCATCAAAAAATAAATTGATTTCATAACCATGCAATTGAAAAAGCTGATAAATTCACACATTATAAAAACAACATCTCCAAGTCGCAGGTCTGTGTGGTACACCATTTTTGAGTTATTTGCCGAAGCATTTCACACAAATTTATAGCGCTCAGTATGGAAACGCCATGCTGGTGCCCATCCAGCATGGCTGCCGGAAATCAGAGAAAACATCTGGAACGCACTTTTGCTATGAAAGTGATTGCTATTTCCTTATGATCTAGTATATAAACCCATTAAACTTTTCTTTTTATGAGAAAAGACTGTTTCTTCAAGCATGACAGCTTTGTTGCGAAACCACCAGGATGTCATGTACAGCGGAAATTTCAGAAAATTCAACCTGCTGAATTTCGTGAAAGATTAATTAATCAACATGACACTAGCGTCGGACAAAGAAAAATTCTGTGTCCCCATGTTGATTAATTAATCTTTCACATTAAATTTACCGAGCTGAAAATTTGCCATCACCCTCATTTCCATGCTGTATTTCATATAGGGGGTCGACTTATACACGAGGTTGACTAATACACGGGTAAATACGGTAGGCTAAATTTTCCAAAATGCACAAACCGTGACGAAGGCTCCTTTAAGTACTCGTAAAGTTCTGATTGTTATCATTATAAATTATTTAATCAAAGAGAAGTGCACTCTTGAGAAGTTATCATGTGGGGGAGGGGGGTGGGGAGGGTGGCTAACTGTGCTTGAAATTAGAAAAATCCAGGTTGTCCTTATAACCAAGCAAAGAAATTTGTCTGCACATTTGTCCAATCACCCATCCTGCCATCCATTTGCATGTAACTCATAGTTTTGACTGAGCTGTTTGTTGCGTTCTTTGGTGATTTCAATCGGGAAGCCATTATCTGAAAATCACATTTTTTTATTTCTCCCATCCGTAACTTTTAATTTTTGACCATACTGTGTGATAATTGACTTATTTTGTGTTTATCTTTATCTTTTATTGAATGCATACGAAAATTACTGCGTTGAAACGTTCTTCGAATGCTATCAATTTGGCTCATCAAGGTCAGCGGCAGTGCTTCATGTAAAACTGACGAGGTGTCCTGCTTTAAACCTCTGTTCTTTTGGTGACCAAAATTCTTGTAGTGGCGACCATTTTACAAAAGGAAGTCGCCAAAAGGCGACTTCTGAAAAACTTGAGCTTGGAGCCCTGTTTAGTTGTCTTGGATAACTGGACAACTGCTAATTTCGAGCACTGGTCTAAACCTACCACTTTCTATACCCTTTAGTCCTGGTTCCGGCTCTATTGCAAAATATTATCCATTTTTTCGAATTTTTTTTTATGATTTTTCCAGTTCCCACCACCCTGGGAACCCTGTGTCCCATCTTTTCTCCTCTTGCCTTCCATACCCCTCTTGCCCCCTCCACTGCCATACTGGCCAGCACAAACAGTTAAAACAATGGGCGCAGAACCAATACTCCAAATTTCAATTCTATCTGCAGGCATGTATGCTATAAATGAATAGAGGGGGTAAGTTTCTAAAGAAACTGTGGTGCTGCGTTGGTGGGAAGTATAACAATATAATTTGGTTTTATCAACTGGGTTGATAATGTCAATTGGCCACCGTAAAGAGATTCAAGAGCTGACGTTTCGAGCGTTAGCCCATCGTCGGAGCGAATCGCTCCGGCGAAGGGCTAACGCTCGAAACGTCAGCTCTTGAATCTCTTTACGGTGGCCAATTGACATTATCAACCCAGTTGATAAAACCAAATTATAATGTATGCTATAAAATGAGATCCTGGATAAACAAATTACATTTACATCAGCTGGGACATGTACATGTACTTTTTCCCTATACTGTATAGCACAGTGGCTATAACTTCCTTGCAATAACATACAAACTCTGAAGTTCAAAATCCAAACTAATGTTATATGATTGAGTGCGTATTTTGCTGCTGTCAGCCATAGTTATGCGACAGCCAGTGAACCTTGAGAAACAGTAGCAAACAAACTTGATGGATCACAACTGAAAGACACAACCTTTTGAACCAAGTAAATTGAACTCTTCCGTTTCCTTAGATGATTGACAGCAGCAACAATGTAACTGTTGATTTAGCAGAGTTTGTGCATTTTTAATGTGTCCAATACAATCTTGATGTGGCAAAACTAGCTGTCTGGCTGTTAAGTATTTGTCTTAAACTTAATACTGTGCAAACCTTTTTCTTGCAGGTGTTTTGATTTGGCTGTTGCGGTGCACATATTGATGGAATGTTCAAACAGATCGTTATGCGAAACACATCCGTTGAATACATCAGAATGGGTGATATTGTGGAAACTACATCAGATAGAGAGAATTTAGGTGATCTATCTCGTTGCCCCCCTCCCCCCAGGAATCATATCTTGCATTGTTTTATAATTTCTTTTGTATACATCATTGTCTTGATCCTGGCATTGTCTGTACACAATCCATCCATCTTTCTTGTCTCATACATGTAAGAGATGATTGCATAAGATGAATAAGCATTTAGTGTCCCTGCTAAACTGGGACACTTAAGTTTCCCTTGACCCTGTAGAGTGTTTGCTCAGGTTGTTGAAACTTTACAGCAGCCAACAAAAGTAATTGTCATGTTTTCTTTTCACCTATCGTAATAGACCTGAAACAAAAACACTAAAACTTCAGAGTGTCAGCTGCCTTCTCCCCAAAAGAGGAGTTTTGTTTGATGGACCTTGATGTTGCTTGTGGCTTGGAGTCACAATCAAAGCTGTCTAACCATAAGCTACCATAGCCTGCACTGCAGGTGTACGTGTAGTTTGGCAAGCGAGTGCAAAAATCCCTATATCAAGTGTTTTATTCACCATTCACCATCTTAAAGTGCTACTACTATGAAATTTTCGATATTCATTTTTTTACATTTTCGTTAATAGTACGACTTTTTCAGGTATCTTGCCAAATTTCAGTCCATTACAAGAATTAGAAGTTGTCTTTTTTGGACTTTTATTTCCCAGAATTTATGGCCGCCATCAATTCTCCTTGTTCCATGACTTGGTTGAGAATTTGAGAAAATGACGTCATTTTCTCAAAATACCACACGGGTTGAAATTATAATAACAATAAGTACAGAAAATTGCACGAGGTTAACGTCCAAACCTTTTACTCTTATTCGTGCGATTTTCTGTACTAAAAACTGAAACCTAGTACCCCTCTAGTCTGAATAATTGAGTCCCTGGGTTGAAGGCATAAAAACGTGCTTCCAGAGTAAGATATTTATTCACTATACACTGTAATTTCAATCTGTAAAAGAAAAAAATGCTTAAAAATTGAAGATGCAAGGAAAAAAATGTGAAAAACAAGGCCTAGGAGTATCCCATAGAGGGCTTCTTTCAGGGGAACCTTGGTTATTGCTAACAATAATATTATTATTTTACAGGAGTGGCCACTAATTTGGGGATCAACAATAATTAGTGTAACACATGGTTCACAAAGGCCTTGAAAAGTCCTTGAAAAAGCATCAATCCCTTGAAAAGTCCTTGAAAATTGGAAAAATTTGCAGAAGTCCTTGAATTTTCCCCAGTAGTCCTTGAATCTTATCGAAAGCTCCTTGGATAAATAAAATTTCATTAACGCAACATTGTCTTGTGCGCAGGAAACTTTGAAAGCTCAGCTATACACAATTTTCAGCTTGAAACATTCGCGTGGAACACTATTTCTGTTAATGTGTCATAGTTCATTGTTGTTATTTGACGTACCTTGCCAGCTGTTATAAGCATTGGAAGTGAAGATAGTGCAGTATGGACTGGAAATGTCAAATTTAGCAGAAACCAAGTCCTTGAAAAAATGCGATTTGTCCTTTAAAAGTAGTTGAAAAGTCCGTGAAAAAAGGTCTCAGGTCTGTATGAGCCATGGGACTAACAGAACATTAATTTCATTAACTTTGGTGTTTGATTTTTTGTTAAAAGCTGAGGATAATTCCAACTCATTTGAACTTAGTCAAAGTGCAGAAATGGACAGCATTGGTAGTGATAGGAGATTTGCTCCTCAAAATGATGTAGCCAGTACGTACTTTGATCAAAGAATTCAAATTCCACGATGTCATGCAGATGAAGATGTAAGTCAATCACTCTGCCTTTGGATACTATCAAAATCACTAGACTGGTAGAATGCATTTGCTAAATTTTATCTCACACTAATGCCAATCTAGATCATGGAATAAAAAATCATGTGGATACAATTTATTCATGGAGAAAGCCAACATAATTAGTTTTGTGACTTTTGGATACACTGTGCTGCAAAATAGCATGTACTGTAACACTTTTGACATAACTACTGTAAATTGGTTCTAAGAATTAGAATCTGTGCTATGCAAAATACAAAAAGCCACTGGAAACCAGCCCTCAGATGTGGCCTAAAAAAATGGAAAGGTATTCCTCGTCTAGTGCAGTAGCATGAGACTCTGAGGAAAGGATACATCTAAAATATGCTAAGACTTTATATACAGTATTAAATAAACCTTTAAAAACACATGTAAAGAAAAGCAAAGGGAAACACATGTAGAAGGACTAATCTCTTTCGTAAATTTTCCTAAATATTCCTGGCACATCCCATATCAGCCTATGAACCTCTCAATTGTGCCATTAAAATTTATTTCTGAACAATTCATTCTAATCAATCTCTCAAAAGGCATTACATGTAGTTTTCCTTCTACCAAGTTTGGGTTTGGGTTATGCTTGGTTATGCTCAAAGTTGATACTTTGTATGGCCAGTTTTGTCAGCATGATCTCATGCCATTGGGTATAAAAAGCACAGTCACAGTACTGTCAGTCAGTTTCTCTGAATCAACACTTCTAATTTCATTCTAGGAGTATAAATTCAGCTTTGGCCGTTTGTGGGCCTTCACTGGCCCTGGTTTCTTGATGAGCATAGCTTACCTTGATCCTGGAAACATCGAGTCTGACCTTCAGTCAGGAGCAGTGGCAAAATTCAAGGTAAAAGTTGCCAAAAAGGCAGCAAGATTGAGGTTTCTATCAGCTGATTGTTGGTGAGGGGCAGCATTAAGGTCAATAGAAGCAGAGCAAGCTGTCTAATAATTATTGTAAGTTTTAGAAAATAGCATATCCCAGTGACCAGTAGTATTCCACAGAATATTTAAAACTGATTTCATTTGACGGTTTTTGTTGGCGTCAATGGCAGATGCACTGTGAGAAGCTACCATTGATAGTAGACCTGTATAATTAATTCTTAGGCACCTTTGTAGCCAACTGGATTGGGAGTTTGCCCAACATTCGGTCACTGGGTTATTATTATTAATAATAATATCATTAGCCAGGTTCAATAATTCAGTGGTTGTGGCACTATTATGCAGGGTAAAACCATTGCAATATTTGTGGTTGTAACACTAAAGCAATATAATTAGGGTTACCATACGGTAGGAGTATTTAGTGAAATCTTCCTCTAAGCAGGGAACTAGTTTTTAAAATGCACATCAGTAATAAAAGTCCTGACCAGTTTGTCTTCTTTATTTTTCATTAATGTAATGGTTCCCTTGATTTTAACCATGACTTTAGCAGACTATGCAGAAAACAGAATTAAATAATCAAAATTAATAAAAAAACAAACATTTTTTACAAGGGAAAGGAACTTTAATACAATACTTTAATACGATTCGCTCCAACGAAGGGCTAACGCTCGAAACGTCAGCTCTTGAATCTCTTTACGGTGGCCAATTGACATTATCAACCCAGTTGATAAAACCAAATTATATTGTTATACTTCCCACCGACGCAGCACCACAGTTTCTTTATAAACTTACCCCCCTTAATACACAAGGGATTACTTGAAAACTTGTTAAGATTAAATATTGCCAAACATCTAATTGATCTGATTTTATCACACAGTTGCTATGGGTACTTATGTGTTCAACATTCATGGGACTTTTAATGCAGGTAACTAATGTTTTAGGTCTTAAATTTGTCAGTGTCCCTTTCTGTTAAACATGGATTTGCAGTGAAACGCAGAAAACCGGGAACACCAAACATTATTTCTAGAATGTTGTTTCTCGACCAATCAGATGCGAGGTGAAACTGCAACACGTAACCGCAAAAGTTTGGATAAGTCACGAAACTGTTACACCTGCAGGTACATAAAAAATTATGTTAAAAGTTAGTAATTCCTCCTCTTTGTTTATCTCTTGTCAGAGATTGTCGCTAAGGCTAGGAACTGTAACAGGTAAGCATGCGATGTCCTGACAACAATAACGACAACATACTGACTTAGCAATGTACTGCTCCCATCCAGGGGGACTAGAAATACACTTAGTCACAATTTAATGCTCGTGTGCAGACCAAGGTATCTACATAACATGTGTTTATGTATCTCTCCTGACACTTTATTGCAATGCTGTCAGGTTGTTGAATAAACCATGCAAGGTGTTTTTTGTATATGTAGGTATGCATCTTGCAGAGATGTGCCACGATAAGTATCCCAAGATACCTCGCATCATTCTCTGGATCATGGTTGAGATTGCAATCATTGGCAGTGACATGCAGGTACATTTTTCTTTGCATTCTCAGTCATTGTAAAAATCTGAACCAGTGTGAGAAAGGCATACATTGATTCTTTTTGATCATTGTCATAGATTTCTTAAATTACTGTAAATGTAAGTTTATTGAGAGGTCGGGCAGCATAGTGAAAAAGTACAAAACATCATTATGCGCTACTGCCATTACGACAGACTCAGTGTGTTTTTTATGCAGTAGATAAAATATTAGCAGGAGATCTGTATGGGCATTTACAATGGTGGGCCGATAGGCTCGTCATTGCTGAGATCTCACGTGACTATTTCAGACCTCACATGAATATTTTATCATGCTTGTGAAATAAAACAATAAATTGAATGCGTAGTATTGTTATTCAATTCCATTCTGTTTTTCATTTTTTAGATCTATATCAAAAGTTAATTCTACTGTTGATTTGTATTGGGGTTTACAGAGCATTCATGTGACCGATATAGTACCTTTTCACTGGATCTATTTCTTTTGAATTAGTAATGAATTTTGAAAACATACTACTTCTTATGATGTATTCAGGGTTTTCCTTTTCAAATAAAGTTGAAGTCGATGAAAGCGAAGCTGGCGGAGACAGCTTGTATAAATTAATATATAACATTATAATTTATAACAACTCAAGGATTCATTTAGTTGCCGGCGACGGAGCCGTTCACATGCGGCGAAAATCCTGGTCGCCGGCCGAAAAGGAAAACCCTGTGTATCCCTTGACGCAGACCTCCCACCCTATCCCACCTGCTTCCCCTCTCTAAGAAAAATACAAAGAGTTGAAAATGCATCCATGGACTTTCCTTGTAGTATTTTGTGTTAGAAGGACAAAATTCAACAGTTCAAGATCTTGGGGTGGGGAAGGGGGTGGGAATTATGGGGAGTATGGACAAAGTTGTATATTTACCACATTATAATTCAGGTCAGATCAGTTTGATTTAAATGCAGCTTAATTGTTGCATCTGGTCAAATCATATTAGTAAGTTTTTGATGCATCAGGCTTCTGGAGAAGTCACTGCTTTTAAGGGTATTACTTTTCCAGACTTCTTGGTATGTACATTGTGCCTGTTAACGATTTTGTAGCTAAAATTAATAGTGACAGTCAACTGGATGTTCTTTTGCACACAACTTTGCAAACTTCTGCCCCAATGTTGGTATTTTGATTGGCAGTTCGCTCTGAGCAATTTGCAACTGACTCGAACAACTTGCTTGTGACGGTTACAAATTTCCTCGCATAGATTCTGCAGCATATTCCTCCTGACACTGAAACATTTTCTTGGAATATCCCAAAAATGATTTCTTATGGTAGGAAAAATGACAAAAAATGCTACGTGGAAGAACTAGAAAGATTTGCCATTGCGATAAAGGGATTTTATATTAATAGCGGGACTGAGTATATTATGTTGTTATTCATATTTATGATCAAAGTTACCCAGTTTACAAATGTTTTGCTTTCGCCATTCGATCGCAGCATTGACTGTTAAGCCTGGTTCACACTAGCGACATAACGACATAATGACATGGAGATAACGACATAAGGAAAAGATCAATCTTTTCCTTATGTTGTTTTGTTCATGTAGCTTTATGTCATTATGTTCCTACTATGTCCTTATGTTGTGTTGTTCACACTGGTGACATAAAACATAAGTGTAAGGTGTTTTTTGCATTTGCGTGACTTGTCGTTGTGTCGTTATGTCGGCCTTATGTCGCTAGTGTGAACCAGGCTTTAGACTTCTGTTATTAGTAGTTCATTTCATCGTCATATAAGGTACATGTAAATGACTTAAAAAGATATTGTCGATTGAAGTTATGTGTTGTCAAAAGAAACTTGATGGTCGCATTACATGTTGTCTGAAAAGTCGATGTAAAATTGCGTTGTTTGATCACTTCCTTCAATCAGATTGACCTTGGGTATAGTTAGCATGTACTGGATAATCGACTGAGCAATATTCCGAGCAAAATGTTCAATCTGAAGATGAATTGGTCGAGGAATCTACGCGAGGAAATTTGCAACTGCCAGGAGCAAAATTTATGTTTGTGCCAGTTGCAGATTGCTCAAAGTGAACTGCCAATCAAAAAACCAACATTGTGGTGGAAGTTTGCAAAGTTGTGTGCAAAAGAACATCCGGTTTCATTGTAAATAACTGAGAGTAATTTTTCTTCGTGTAGGAGGTTATTGGAACAGCAATAGCTTTTAATCTTCTTTCAGATGGAAAGTAAGTGTGTAATTATGTAAGATGTAATATATCAAACACGAGAGACAGTGTTCCATCACATTTCCAAACACCGAGAAGAGAGTTCAAAATACAACGCGCAGCGGAGTATTTTTGATGAACTTTGAGGTGTTTGGAAATGTGATGAAACACTGTCTCGAGTGTTTGATATATCTTCTCAATCGAAACTAAAACTATGGAGAAAACGAAGAAATAAAATCCTAAAAATCTATGCTAATTAAGATGACACTTCCAAAACATGGTTACAGTTCTGGTTTCCTTTATTTTAACGTGATGAATTATTAATGAGTTGGAGAAGAAGCTTTTAAAAAACAGTTAAATGTGGCTAAATGTAATTTAGGCAAAGTTAACCTCAAAGCAATGCTCTCCTAGTGGATGCAGAAAGCTTGTCCTGCAGTTCCAGCGACATTCAGGATAATACGTGACGCCTACACGCAGTCGTTGCTGTACGCGGGCGCCCAAGCTTCGGGGACGCCCAAGCTCTTCGCAGGGACACCTTGTGACCCCTACACGCAGCCTCGTGCTCACACGAGTTACATTCGCAGCTGATTCGCGGGCGCCCAAAGCTTGGGGTGGCCCAAGCTCTAGCAGGGGCACTTGGTGTCCCTTACACGCAGTCTGGTGCTTGCACGTTAGCTAGCCTTCACGCTCGCCAGTTTGCTATTTTCGCCCTTCCCACCCGCCCGTGGGTTGGTTCCAGCCTTGTGTGGTCGGTAAGTATTCCACTGAGTCCTTCAGTGTGACGGTGCCTCTTGGTGGGTGGTGGCCGCTTCCGGGTTGCCATGGTTACCTCCTTCCTCGCTAGCTTGGCCCGGCTCCACCAACCTTGAGACACCAGCGCCCACGCTCATCTATTGTTGATGAGTTTAATATGCAACTTTTATTTTCCTTTGGTTTGCCCTGAACTTCCAGAGATGTAGCTAAGAGACAGCTACTGGCTAATTTCACTGGCTGTAAGAGAGCTTATCACCGGCTTAAATTTCACTAGATAAAAAAGTTATTTTGAAAGTACACTGGTCAGAAAAGCTTCTTGGGTTTGCATAACTTATGAGAATTCTTCCAACACTCCAAGTGTTTAGATGAGGCTATGTAAGCACAGAAATAGTCTGCTATTGCTTTTATGAGATATTTCTCAAAACTGGGTGAATACTAAAATGTCACAAACATGTTTACATAGTCTCATCTCAACACACCTATTTACCAATGAGGGCATGAATAGTATACTATTTGAGTTGTTTTATTTAACAAATAAGGAAGCCTAAGCCATGTATTATACTGTCAGAAAACACGACGGCATTTGGGAACATGAGGGAAATGTACAAAACACTAGCTGCAGACGAGTGTTTTCTACATTTCTCGAGTGTTCTCAAATGTCTGGAGTGTTTTATGACAGTATAATACATGGCTTAGGCTAATTTATTCGCTTTATGATAGAGATTTTATACGCCGCGAATAAAAGCAAAACACGCATGATCGATAAACTGCAGCAATTTAATTTCGCTTCTTCTAGTTTCCTCTCGAACTTGGAAGCTTCTTCGACAATCTCTGCAGCTTGACTTCAGAATTTTGTCCGGAAAAATACTCTGAAAAACATAGGTTTTTGACCAATCAGAGCGTGCGCGAGTCCCATCTATATTAGAGAAAATATCCCAGGTAAAAGTTGGTACTTCTTTTTTTGACAGGATCCCTCTTTATGGTGGCGTTCTTATTACAATCACTGACACGTTTATTTTCCTCTTTCTTGATAAATATGGTAAGTCACAACTTATATACATATTAAATATACATAAATTAACACGTCCTTCTGTTTTGAATAGTTCTCTCGTCAAACTTGAAGTCCATTCTGCTCATGATTATTGGACCTGGGGTAACTCATTAAATAAATGTTGCTTCGATGCATAGGGCAGCCCATGTTTATAGATGAGCGAAACATTTTAAGATAATGCAAGATTTTTTAGCAGAAGTTAAAATTCACATTTGCTGAAACTTCAAATATACCCTTCCCTCCTCTCCCCATGGCAATGGGGAACTTAAACAAACTACAATGGCAACATCAGTGAGAACTTTGCTAAAAAAAAGGTTTAACCCATTGACTCTTAAACCGGCCGTAACTGGCCATGACAGACCTTGACCTTCATTCCTCTTCTGATGCTTCTGCAGTCGTGAGGGAAAGAGCTTTCCAATGATACCCAGATGATATTGATTGGGCTAAATGGAGCTTAGAAATTTCTGCTAAAAACTAGGAGGAAAATTTCCCTCACTTACCCTTGGCTACTCCATGTTAAGTATTTCCCATCTCATTGATGCTTTCTTGGCAATCCTTGAACCGAAAGCAATTGCAAGCCCATTAAAAGGCCAACAAAAGCATAAAAAGATATTGAGAAAAGGAGAACGAAAAGCCTAAAGAGGTGGGTCACTTTCTCGTCCAAATCTCGAAATGTTGGTTTTTGCGCATACCCGAGCTAAAATGTCATTAAATGCGACGCTAGTGAAAAACCTGGCATGTCTTTATTTTGCAAATGCGTTTTGGAGAGATCTGAAGCAGATTTAGCCTATAACTGACTAGAAAATGATGAATATGCCTAAAAAACACGTTTTTTCAAAAATCTCCAGGAGTCAATGGGTTAAACATGTGACCCAGTCTATCAATTGATGGCTTCTTTCATCATAAATTTGAGCTATCCATCCACATGAAGCTCGAAAATGCCAAGATTGTTTCAAAAGAGGGATTTTAGACTTTTATTAAATATTAATGAGCAGTACAATAGCTCTTCACTTGCATTATAATTCTTTGTACATTTTTTGCCATCCGAGAACGCCATCCCCAATGGTTTTAAAAATTTAAATGGAAATTTCTGTTTGAAAATAAATGCCATCCCAATATTTTCTGTAAGAGCTACGTTTGAAAGCGATAGAGGTGCACCAAATACATCAAGGCAATTATGAGATTCGTACGTAAAATATAAATTCATTTTTGACCAGGCATCTTCATCGATGTCATCATCGTCATTGCTTTAGCTCCCTAATGAGTAGCAGGAGCAGGCCCCAAGAAACCCAAGGATTTAAGCCTATGGTGCTCATATTAATCACCTTCACCCATGCTTTTCCATCCTGTATTTTGTAGCTCATGGGTGATGAGTAGATGTTATAAGGTAAAGGATTCACTTGATCCATTACTCATTCAATTCACTTTCGATTGACAGTAAATTTGCCTCAAACCTGGATTAAATGTGTTTTCCCATACCGCATACCACATGCTTGTTGTTTAATGCCATTTGTTGTTAAAGATTAGACTGACATTTGTTCAAAAATATTGAGAATCAGATTGAGGTGGTATTTGTCCAAAATACTGAGAATCAAATTGAGATGATTTTTGTCCAAAATATTGAGAATGAGATTGCTCAAGATGAGATTTGTCAAAAATGTTGAGGATCAGATTAAGGTGAGATTTGTCCAAAAACACTGAGAATCAGATTGAGCTGAAATATGTCCAAAAGTTTTGAGAATTGGTGAAAGTTGTCCTAAAATATTGAGAATCAGATTGAAGTGAAATTTGTTTCAAATATAGGTTGTTTTCACTGTCACGTCATCAAAATGTAAACTCGAAACCATGCAATTAAAAAATGTGATAACTTTGAATGTTATAAAATATTAATAGGTAAACAAGTCTCGGGTCTGTGCTGTACATCATTTGTGAGTTATTTGCCGAAGCATTTCTCGCAAATTTATAGAGCTCAGTATGGAAACGCCATGTTGGTGCCAAGAAAACACGTGGCACTGACTTTTGCCACAAAAGCGACTGCTCATTCCTCACGATCTAGTGTATATATGCACATACACATCTTTCCTGATACCTGAACTGTTTAAACTGCACAACATTTGCGAAAACACCTTTTCTTAGAGCACAACAGCTTTGCCACAGTGCCATCGTGAGTTTATGTACGGCGGAAATCTCAAAAATTCAACATGCTGTATTTCAAACACAAAGGACACTATCTAGCTGAAAACTTGTGAATATGTGTATTTTTAGGATTCCTTTCACGTGGTGACAATGAAAATTACTCAGGCCCAGCGAATTTTGTTTTTAAAATGTTATGATGTCACGTGAAAACCAAGAATTGAGAATCAGATTAATATGAAATTTGTGCAAAAATGTTGAGAATCAGATTGAGAGGAAATTTGTGCAAAAATATTGAGGTAAGAGTCAAAAAACATTGATGTCAAACATTGCAGCCACAGTGATTGCAGCTCACTGCACTTTTAAGTAATTGTTGTATAACTTATGGAATTGTGGTTAATTGCATCAGGTCTTAGAAAGTTGGAAGCATTCTTTGCATTCTTGATAACAGTAATGGCAATTTCATTTGGTTATGAGGTAAGATTCTCTCTTGCTATTATTTGATTATTAATAATAATAATTAATAACTTAATTGACCACTCGCCAATGGGGCTTTTTTGGGCCTATGTAAACAAACAAACAAACAAACAAACAAATATTTTAAAAAACATGACAGGGTTAAGTATCGCAACTGGCAGGAGGCAGACCAGTTGGCTTTTTACAAATGTAGCCAAAGAGTTGAACTCGGAGCTACCGAGAACAACACCAACTAGTGATCAGAACAGGACTTATGGATGTCATGTTCAGTGCTCTAACCACTTGACCATGCTGCAATCTTACAGTGTACCTTAATTACTGGTTAAAAGTTGTAACTTTGATTTTTTAATGCTTGCTGGAACTCTTAAACAGAATGCTGTGAAAAGCAAGTGCTTTGAAAATAGAAATGGTGTGTACTGTACATAATATACCAGTAGCATTCAGAGCAGCACAAAATACTTGGAAGATTCTCAAGGAAAATTTAGAGATGGCAGATTTTGTCAATGTTATAGGGAAATTCAAAGTCACATGTACAATGTATTTAAAATGAAAAAGTTGATTAAATTACCCTTACTAGACTCTTAAAGATGGTTGCTTGAGATTTTAAAGGCCACACGCGCAAATAACATTTTGACGGTCTGTTACGTACTAAAAGAGAGACAAGGTATGGCTTTTCAAAGCTCAAGAAAGGCCAGAAATGGACTCCAGATAAGGTTTCACCCTTTATTGCAGCTTGCCAAGGAAAAAGGAGATATTTTCAGGTTAATAATAAATCCATACAAACTCTCATACAAACCTTCTTTGTACGCTTTTTTCACCTGTGGTTATGCAAACCCAAGACACATGGTTTTTTCTTAAAAATATTCACGAAACTACATACTCTCATCTAAACACACTTATCAACAAATGAGAGTGCTGGTAGTATCTCAGTTAATTTATAATTGTTATTATAAAATGTTCAGCCATTAGCTCTCGATACGCCATTTCCGAGGTGCTGTTTCCCTCTGTTTCAAGGCGACTCTTGGTGCACAACCTTTCTTATGGAAGTGAGTTTTACTCGCACGTCTTTTGTCTTGAAAGTCAAACTCATTTCCATATGAAAGGTTGTGCACCAAGACTCGTTTTGAAACAGAAGTAGAAGGCAACTCGGAAATGGCTTACTCCCATGTCCAGATACACATATATCCTGTACACCTGTATGAGTATGTTGTGGTTCAATTTTATCCTTGGTTTAAATTGTATTCTTTGTTTTCGGGTTATGATAATGTACAATAATGAGTTTAAAACAAAGGGAAATAAGGGAAATATAATTTGAACAGAAAATAACATGCACATCTAGACATAAACACCTATTGTTGTGGAGAAGTCTAATATTCCTGTGATATAAAGGAATTTACAGGTACATCCACTTCTCTGCATTTTTAGACTACACATGAATCTCAGTGGAAGAAATGCAACATAAACAGCTTGCACAAAGCACCACCAATCTTGCGCCTCCTGTTTTGTGCTGGTGATTCCTTTCTTGTGTTCAACAATTTAAGGGAAATAATTATGAGGAAAATATGGCATAGCGGGCTGTGAGTAGTCTGCCAGATTTTCTCACGAGGCAAAGCAGTTTCCAGGTGAACAACCCTCTTAATAATGTAATTCTTGAAGGGGCATTGTCATACCAAAGCTTGTCTTAGCTCAAAGATATCAAATTCTTTATTAAAAACCAGCTATGGTATATTACATTTCCTGAGTTCTGATTGGTTTAGAGGCAATGGTATATGAGCTCATATACCATTAACCTACAAATATGGTAGGTGTACGCGTAAAAGAATGCATTTTTTCGCAATGTCTGTGTAATATTTTTTTGGCGTTTTTAATAAAACAATTATTCCGCTTGCGCTTGTTGGATGTGAGATGGTTATAGCCAACTCGGCGCTTCGTGCCTCGTTTGCTATCTACCATCTCATATCCGACGCGCGCTCGTGGAATAGTTGTTAAATATATTACTGCATTTACATCATTTACTGACGTCTGTTGTTGCAGATGGCGAGGATGGAAGTGGGTTGAAAAGTTAAAAAAAATTGCCAATCTTTCAAATTCTCAGGCCATGTCCTGAAAAAAAATAGGAAAACATCGATTATGGCTTGCTAAATTTCATTTGATAGTTTACTTTGCAGTTCTGCAGGAGCATTTTTTGTACGAGTAAAGGTATAAAGCAATGAATTTAACACAGAACTGACCTGAAAAATTACTGTGACAATGCCCCTTTAAAGTTTGATGCAACAGATCTTATGCTTTGCAAAAAGGTGACATTTTGTTTATTTTACATGTAGTATATAAAAGTCGCCCCAGATCAGGGTGAAGTAGTTAAAGGCTTGTTTGTACCATGGTGTGAAAACTGCAACAGTGCAAGTATTTTACAGGTAGGATGATTGTGTACAATTATGTCGATTTTGTGGTTCAATTTTGCCATTTCCTGATTTTAAACCGAAAGGGATTAGGTACGAGTTTGAACATTATGGGATTAGCAACTATTAATCCACAGAGTCAGAAAGAGCTCACCGAGATTTACAAAATCCCCAAGTTACAGCCATTTAAATACATCAAAGTTACAAAGAAATGTTTGGTAATCCGGACGCAGCGTCCGGATGGCCATACATTTCTTTGTAAATTCGGACGTTTTTAACTGGCTGTATAGACTCTCGCTTACTATTGGGTCTATTAACACCAAACTTTTGTAAAACTTGGTGTGCACTTTCTGACTATGTGGATCAATAGTTGCTAATCCCATAATTTGTTGACTCGTACCTTGTCCTCCTTGGTTTGAAACCAGGCAATTATTGCAAGGTTTCTGTTTCCTTTGTGTGATATTCATTGTTATATAATTATTTCTATACACCAGAGGGAAAATACTCAGAGGTTAATAATTTTATTTAGATGGATAACAATACAGTCAGATTTTTGGTTTCTGTTTCATGCCACCAAAACAATTGAATTGTAAATGCCAGAAATTCATCTGCATATAAACAGGCTGGTGTGCCTGGAGCAAGGAATGGAAATTTGGTTACTGTTACATACAGTGCACTGTATTATGTGTTCAGTGAAACACCTTAAAGGCCATTTCCAGAATTAGTTCATACGTTACACTTCGATGACTGCGTACATGAAGTTTTTGAGTCCGTCATTACGGATCATGGCGTTTGAGTGTTCTCTATAAGCTGAACCGTCTGTTTGAAATATCGTCAAGGGTTGTCCACTCTTCATTATTGTTTTGCAAGGATATCGGATGTTAATAATTAAGAAAAGGTACGTTTTACCCATAAATTTTAATTTTGGCTTGTTTACATTCCATCGTGTGAGACCTGTGAAGATTGCGCAACACGGACTGGAAATGGCCTTTAAACCAAGATTAAAGGTCCACTCCTGAATACATTGCACAAATTTTGCATAGTTGAAAATTGTCACTTGGGAAATAACAGCCAATCAGAACACTGCATTCAAAAGGAGCATGCAAAATAGAGCTGCTTGGATTAACTTGGGTATTTAAACTGGCAGTTAAAGGATGCTGAATAATCTGAATAATCCCTTGAAATCTGAAACAAGCCAAGACAACTAACCACTTACCACGCACAAGAGCCATTTTCCATAACGTGTTCCAGCATTAACCAGTAACCCCTACTCTAACGAAATTAGGCAACCTTATTGTATATGTGTTGGGGATGTTGGGGATCTTTCCGAATTTTAATGTTCTGATTTCACAACTCCGTATCAAATGATGATTGTGGTCATCTGTGCTGTGGGAAAATGGATATATAAACTATTGAAAGTTGAAAGAAATGACTCCTAGCCACTGAAGAACACGTCCTTTCTCTGTTACAAGATTTGTTTTGAATTGTTTTGCAGGCTGTGGGGATAGTCGGAGCTGTCATTATGCCACATAACATGTATCTTCACTCTGCTCTTGTAAAGGTCAGTATATATTTGTTAATTAATGATAAAGGCCATATTGGGTGAGTGTCGGCCTAAGATCTTGACAGTGTTGATATTTTCCTTGTATGGTCCATTGAAACCTTGGCTATAAGACACTGGTTTATTAAGTGACTTCATAACATTAATAATTATTTCTTTTGGCCCTATCCCCGTAAAACTATGTAAAGCAAGCTTAACCTGTCAGTCTCAAGTGCAATAACTGTGATCTTTCGATATTTTGCACATTTGCAAGATGTCGATCTGAGTTTCCATCTAATTATAGTAAAGTTTTGGTGCTGTTGTAGAAGTGAAACCACGCATCTAATACATCATTAGTTTTTACATTATGTGAATATATCTTTTTAATCTCTTATTTTTATTACAGTGTCCCCAATTAGCTACTCAGCTAAATCCTTAAGACACTATAATAAAGGTTTTGTTGTTGTTGTTGTTGTTGTTCGTGGTCGAGTCCAAAACATGGAAAATGAGGTAGATTTCTTATCTTGACGTCATCAAATTCTAAAAATCCAAAACCAATAAGCCACCAAACTTTTTATACTCATCAGGAATAAGAGGTGCTAAATTTGTGTATGTGTACCATTTTTCAGCTCGACAGTGCTCTTCGTTTGGAAAACAGCGCAATTTGAATTTCAGAGTTATGGCGGTGCGTGACATACAGTTTCGGTCATGTATGTCGAAAAACACATACTTATCTTGTGAGATTTAGCCATTTGAGAAGTTTAAGTATTAGGAAAAGTGTTTATACGAATATTTGTTTGTTCAGAACAGGAAACCAGTCGCCTAGATAACCAAAGTAAACTCCAGATGTTTACACTATTTCCGGCCACCATGGTGGTGTTCCTCCGAGGTACACCAATATGGCGGCTCCAGACTGGGCTCTGTAAATTTGTGCAAAGCATTTCGACGAATCTCTGAAGTTTGGAATAATACACACACCTGAAACTTGGAGAAGTGTTTTCTTTATTTATCTTCTATAACATCGTAGTTTCTTGACTCTGTCCACTGAATGGTTTTCGATTTATCTTTTTTGGTCACGTGAGTGAAAATTCTCTATACATGTATGTTGTGTTTAAAGGTATCAGTCGGTATACTCCAAATGACAGTCGTGCGTTGTAGCTTCCTAACTGCTATTCGTTTAGTGAAAACCCCAGACAAGTATATCTTTTGTGAAAGCGTAAGAGCTGTAGATTACTATAATCTATTTATTTTAAATAATAAAAAAAATAACAATTTTATCCGAATAGGCAGGGATGTCACTAAGGGCCGGCTACTTGCTACCGGCTTATCACCGGCTTACAGAGACTCAAAGAAATTTTCCAGATACAATGGTCAGAAAAGCCGGCTAAGCTTGTTTGTGAGCTGGCTTTGTAATTTCTTAGCTACATCCCTGAATAGGTTGCTTTACTTCTAAAAGGACCGTGGTTCACAAATCGAGTTCGTTTCTGGTCAGATTTGGACGGGAGAAAACGTTGAGCATCGCTATTTGTTCTTCACACTTTTCTATAAAAAAAAACCGCCTCTGGATTATTGATTTCTTGTCTAGTTTGTTTTTAACATGGGTTAATTAAACTTTGTGGGCTGAGTAAACAACCATTACCTTAGCTCAAACAGTCATAACTTTTAAAAGAAGGAAAAGATAAAAATTCTCTGACACAGTTTTGTTGCTTTCTTTGTATTTGAGTAGGAAAAGGACGTGGGCTTTTGTTCGATTTTATATTTTCGATCATATACAATTTGCAAACGCAGGATTCAAAAATGTCACATTCACGTCACACGAATTGTTGTATAGGTTTAATTTATTGTGACAATCTGTTGACAGCTTTTAATACTATACAATTAATGCAGAGATAACTTCTTTAAAAACAATATTTTCCATTGGAACTTTTTCAAATTGAAGATCTTGACGTGATCTATCTGATACCTCAATATGAATTCGTCCCAACAAGATTTATCCTTTTATTCAACACTTCCATTTTCTGAGGTGGATCGTCCGCATACGTGTAAATTGTATGTTTTAATAGATACACGAAAGTTGTGACCCTTCGAAAGTAGTGACAGAAAAAGGATGCTAACTAAAAACGTAACCAGCCGGCCGTTATTTTTGAAACTTCACACCTGTATAGAATGATACACAGGTGTACAGAGAAATGAAATTTCTCCTTGAGGTTTCAACTCCTTATCTCACAATTGAGCGCAACGAACAAAGTTTTGGACCATATTGCAAATTTTTTCGACCATTCTCCGAATTTTGCCGTAAGGTTACCACTCGAAGGTTTCTGAACATTTTCCAAAAAATTCCGAAGATTTCCGACGTTTGTCGAAGACGTCTGAGGAAGATCCAAAGATGCTCCAAACCAGAAGAAGTACAAGGGTCGAATGTGGTTTCGGACATGAAGTAATTGATATCATCACACATACAATTATCATAGTTTCATGTGTGTTCAATTGTCAGTTGATAATAATAAAACGATTTATCATTGATTGGATCATTCGAAATATTTGCCTCTTTATTTTCCTCATGCTCATAGTCTAGGGAAGTTGACAGATCAAACCCAAAGGCAGTAAAAGAAGCAAACTTGTACTATTTTATTGAATCAGGTAAGGATTTTGCTAAACACCACATAAGTTCTAAATTACAATGTCATGCATGTGAACTTGGAAATTGTGGGCATGTCTTGACTACTGTTAAATAAGATTAATAAATTGGTGTTTTCATGTTGTTGAGTTTCTGGGTTGAGTCTGTGGCTGGTTCTCGTCCTTGCTCCAAGGGTTTTGCTCCAGTTCCTTTGGTTTTACACTCTCCACAAAAACTAACACTTCTAATTCCAGTTCGATTATTTATGCTACATAATGTAACATGCATTACAAAATTGTCTTGTCTTGTTTGATGGCCACAATCGCAAGACTATTGTGTGCCAACCTTGTTAAACAATGACGACTTTTATTTTAGTTTTCAGTTTGATCCTCTTCGCCTTTAATTGTGCATGTGTTATGAAAAGTAACTTAAGATATCATATTGAACACCACTAGTACATACAAATCCAATGTCAAATGTAATTGCATGTATTTTTTTGCCATAGCTATTGCACTCTTTGTGTCTCTGATAATCAACATTTTCGTGGTTGCAGTATTTGCAGAGGTAAGTTTAACATGATTTATTTAGCATTCTAATGATTAGTTCCTTCTTCTTATCTGATTGCAGGGCTTCGTATTAATATTAGTTCGTAGTTAACTATTCACGAGACCCATACTGGGAGATTATCCCAGGACTTGACTGTACTGCCCAGTATGGTCCTGAGCGATTTAACAATTAGACCACGAGCCCGAGTTTACTATGAGCAAATAGTCAACGAGGCGCGGCCGAGTTGACTATCGCAAATATTTGTTTTAAGAACATCAAATTTCCGTGAGGCAACTATCAGCCGATAGTTCCTCGACAGAAACACTCTATTGTTTAAATAGAAAACAGCCAGAGAACCAATCAGATACAAGGATTTCCAATAGAACACAGCTGAGTTTCTACTAATGAGATTTATAACAAGTTTTGTTATAGGGCTCTCTTTGCCTTGTTTTCCGCTGCTTTGTGCCAGACGGGCGTTTGTTAGCATTGCTTATAATGCGCCTGGGAATTACCGGTATGTGAAAATTCGGCCCTGGCACATAAGTTTTTACAAGTGTAGACAGCTGTAAATTTATTTTTGATTGGTATAGTTGTATAAATTCAGAAGTGCATGTAATTATTTAAAATCGTTTTTTTTTTTCAGGCATTTTATGGAAAAAGATATATTGATGTGGTAAGTTCACTAAAAAATACCTGGCTACATGTGCAAAATTAATACTAAAGTTATACAATGAATGACTATTTGTATTGTAACGTGTACTCCAGTCTGTAAAAGTTACCAGTCTTTTCCAACAACATGTGACTACAGTACTTCCCGAAGGTCTTTGCTTTGATGTTGAACACTTCTGAAGATCTCCAAAGATTTCCAAGCAAGACCAAAGTTTTCCCAAACATACATGTATTGAATACACTAGGACAGGTCTGTAATATCAAAAGGAATCGGTTTTTCTTGACACGTATGAAATTAATTGCGAATCAACAGAACAAAAAAGACACATTCATGCACATCAAATTTATAAAAAAAAAACTTGAAAATAGAACGCTGTAAGGGCACCGTAGAGTTCCGAAAATAAGACCGCTCCCCATTGAAAGTAGGGATAAAATTTTTCTCATTATGTTAATAATGTGTGTTTTACGACAGCATTTAAATTTTAACAATTGATAACAAAAATTACCCTTATATTTCACTCAACTTTCCTGTCATTAGTCCGGAAAGCTGCCAAGATTTCACTTCCTGGATGAGCCTTGGTCGGTTCACGAAAGGTTGTTTGCGAGATGTAATGCTAAGATATGCCTCAAATTGTTTCTTGTACCAATTAGTGAGCTGAAAAATTTGTGGGCCTAAAGGCTGGCTTTGTATGGTATGACAGGTCCTGGTAACCAGTCTCTGTGAAAACAAATCAAAGTATAATACATTAATAATTTTCCTTGTTGCATGGTTTATTTTATTGTCATATTTTTTGGGTGATTCCTCTTTTTTTCAGTATGATTCCTGCAATGTAAACAAGATTAGCCAAGCTGAAATATTCAATGTAAATCGCAGCTCGCCATCGGATCACGTAAGAGTTTATTAGGTTGACCAGAAAAGTGTTTAATTTAACTCTCAATTAATTTAATTGTCACTCCTTCAATAACTGAGAGAAAGTATCCAATTCTCTCGGTATTTGAAAGTGAGACTAAAATGATTTCCAATTAATTCTGTGGAATAAAGAAGCCTGAAAGAATTCAGGCTTTGTATGAATTGTTATTTCATATACTTTACGTCCTCTCTGTATGATTTGTGTTTTTGACAGTGTATTTCGGGTTTAAGAGTTGGCCAGTTTGTGAGTCGGAGCAAAAAAACTCATTTTACATTCTAATTATTTTTGTTTTCAAAACAAAACAACTTCTACAACTACATCCAGCTTCTTGTTCACCAAACAGGTATTTATCAAACAAAAATGAAAGAAGTGATCTTCAACTTCTGACACAAAATCAAGATTTTGCTTGGGTTTTCTAAGTAGCGTCAAATCTGTTTATAACCATTTAAGACATTGACGCATAGCAGATGAATTTTGTATGCGTTTATTATGTCCGTCTTAGTGGATGTCATAGAATATTAATATGTTTTCTTCTTGTGTGCAAATATACAGCTTACTTGGAATTCCACCATTAAAGGAGACCTTTATAAAGGGGTAAGAAAATGATTCTGATGATTTTTAAGGTGTTTTAAGTTCATGGATAGAAACGCCATACCACATTTAGTTATAATACGAGTTTCGAAGAGTTTTGATTCAACGTTTAAGAAATATTAATAGAAGTTTGAATTTCATGATTTTTACAACGTTTTCAGCTTGAAAAAAAATCACAGTTTTTGAATTTTTATATTTCATCGAGTTTGAGTCAGGTCTCCACGAAATTTTGCGCTTTTACTAAAGTCAACATGCTGAATATATTCATGTACCCCATTTTTTACTTAATCCATTATCATTTCATTTTTTACCTTATCTAATCTTTGAAGTAATATATCAAACACAAGAGACAGTGTTTCATCACATTTGAAAGTTGAAAATACGACGCGCAGCGGAGTATTTTTGACTAACTTCGAGGTGTTTGGAAATGTGATGAAACACTTTGTTTGGTATATCTTCTCAATCGAAACTAAAACTATGGAGAAAACGAAGAAATAAAATCGTAAAAATCTATGCTAATTAAGATCACATTTCCAAACCATGGTTACGGTTCTGATTTCCTTTGTTTTAACGTGATGAATTATTAATGAGTTTGAGAAAATATCATACTAACCGCGTTTTGTGCTATTTCTTTTCCTTTTCATAACAAAAGTTCACTTGGTACCAAGAAAGCCAGAGTGGGCCTTGCCCACACTACGCTTGGACGTCCGCGAACAATGGTTTGAAATCGAGGCTGGGTTGGACAATTTTCATATAGTTTCATACATGTACTGTATTTTCGTCCATTCCAGCCTCGACGTGAAACCACTGTTCGCTATCATTGGAGCGAATGCGGAAAAAGTCTATTTATATTATCTTTACTTCGATAGGATTTAATAAATTGTTAAAAAATAAATTGCGAAATAAATTGTACTTGACCTGTGTTTTGATTTTGTTGTTTTTAGGGTGTGTTTCTTGGTTGCATGTTTGGACGTGCAGCATTGTATATTTGGAGCATAGGAATCCTGGCAGCTGGGCAGAGCTCAACAATGACGGTCAGTAAATTGTTATATTTTATAATTTGTATAACTTGAATGTCTATCTCCTTTCAATTTGTCTCTAGGTTTTGGAATAGGCCATTTTACAGTTCTTTACTGAGTCACCAAGCCTTTGTGTGGAAGTGCTTTTGATATGTAAATCCTTATGTTCTTATGCTAACTAGTTTGTGGTCTTTAATGTCAGTATTCCGTTACTCAAACTAACAGTAGATGTAATGTGACCAGGTAAAAGGTTACACAACAAAATACACAAACAACAATATGGCGTAATAGAGGGGGACACAGCCCTGTGGCACTTCAGGATAGGTGCACGAACAAAAATCCTTACTTATTCCCCCACTAACGTGGTAATAGAACAAGAGTATTGGCAGAGCCTTTCTTATCTCCCCAGCACAGCACAGGCTGGGTCGGACAAGATGAAGGCTAGGATATAAGATGGCAAGACACAAGCAATGCCAAAGCTTGGGGGAAGTCGCTACGCAGACTTAACCGAAACACAAGGAGTGACCCCAGTTTATTGACAAAGAACAAAATAAAAGCCCGTCTCCAAGGGAGGGAGGGAGGGTGGGAAATGTTAAAGCTAAATTGTTACAAACTGTGTACTCTCGTGCAAGCTGCAAGGATAATGCCCTCTGACAGTGTATTGAGATTTATATAGCAAGACAGTGTCTCGACATTCGACCAATAGGTACAGCTGTAATCTTAACTAAATAGACACAACGTGGCGAGCTTGTTGGCAATGAATGGAGCTAACAAATACATGGGCCAATCCAGGAAAAGCTAAGATATTTTGCTAGATTATACCACAAGATAGCAGCTAAAAATTAATACCGACATGAATAGTGTTGTGCTAACTGCTAGAATAAGGGAACGTTCACTCATGAATTGAGCTTTCAGTATTGTACTGTTGCTTATCCTACTGGATTGCGTGACGAACGTAAACAGCCTAACCCTCGAGGGGTGTCATGTTCCATTAACTGCGTTTTACCGATCGGTAAAAGCGGTATTATCATGACAAGATCACCCCAAACCTCGATCTCATACAGAGGCCTGGTTACTTTTCACAGAACTGTAAAATGGCCTATTTCCACTTAATTAGTTTTGAAGAAATATTTTTTTATAAGAATGTTGAGGCTGAGATTTGCCTCTAAATTTATGGAAACGTATACACAGGCTCTACACAATAATCCCATGGAACAGAAACTAACACTTTGCATACTGTCAGTCTTTGTTTTCCCAGATCTGTGCTCAGTTGATCACGACATTTTTATGTTTTTCTTTTTCAGGGAACTTACTCTGGTCAATTTGCAATGGAGGTATGAAGCTCATTTTCATGTTAGTTAAAAAGAAAGTGGTACATATCAAAGAAACCGCTTGTGTGCATATAAGCGCGTTCCTGATCGATTGCTTTTATGTTTTCTAGCCGCATCTGATTGGTTATGACATTCGTGTGAGAGAGGTGCCTTCCGTGTGTCAGTTTTGGAGGATTTGATTTCTCAATTAGGCGCCAATACAGCTTTTGAAGTTCAGAAAGGCAATTCGGGGCCGGGGAATTTTTGAGCTGAACCAAAGTTAACTTTTCATAGCCATATCTGGAAGGTGACCAAGAAGATTTCATAAAGGCGATTTCTCCGTATATTCAGTTACGAGCAGAAAGTGTAGCCTATCCGGCCTTTCACACTCAATGTTTTTATACTCAACAAGTTGTTAAGAGCAGTAACAAAATTCTTAAACTAAGAGCATCCTCTCAGGGTTCCTTGTAGTTAAATGGGCCAGTACTCAAGCGCATGCGAAATTCCCCCATATGCACTGTCAATCGCTACTCGTGTCGTCGTGCATGGTGATTTTTGCTTTTGCACTCAACAAATTCCAAGGAAAACATACGAATTACCGACTGTCCGGTATGAAATAAGAGAGATTACTAGGTATAAGCATATGTCTGCTTGATTATTGGAATGAAGGCACAAAGGTGTACTTTCTGGAAGGGAGGCACTAAATTAAATCAGTCAAATACAACGGTCAGCATAATTTGTCCCCATAGGCTCTGTGTAGTGCACATCATTGAACTGTAGTCTGTAATAAAATAAAAATGACCACCTGTCTTTTATTGCAGGGCTTCTTAAGAATTTCCTGGTCAAGGTGGAAGCGAGTGCTGTTTACCAGATCAATCGCCATCGCTCCCACCCTTTTTGTGGCGTTTTACGAAGGAATTCAAGACCTGACTGGAATGAATGACTTCCTTAATGTCTTACAGAGTTTACAGGTATATTGTCAAATAGAAAATATGAACTCTGTCATATGAAATTGAGAGGAAAGATAACACAAATTATTAAAAACTAGCTATGGAAAATTGCATTTCCTGAGTTTTGATTGGTTTAGAGGCAATGGTATATGCGCTCAGACCATTGGCCTACAAATATGGTGGGTGTACGCGTAAAAGAATGCATTTTTCGCAATGTTTGTACAATATTTTTTGGCATTTTTAATAAAACAATTGTACCACTCGCGCTTGTTGGATATGAGATGGCTATAGCCAACTCGGCGCTACACACCTCGTTGGCTATCTACCATCTCATATCCAACGCGCGCTCGTGGAATAATTGATAGAAACTTTTTGTCTGAGAATTGAAGGCATTTCATGTCAAATGCTTGCCGTTAAAACTGGAGTTTTTTAAGGTGCCACGATATTTTACATGCACAAAATTACTTCAAATAATAGTTATCAAACGCAGATAAACACCACTGAGGCAATAACTAACCGAAAACAAACAAGAAAGAGCACGACGGAGGTTTTATATATTTGCTTTGGAGTAATTTTTCTTCCTTCTTTAACAGCTTCCTTTTGCGTTAATTCCTGTGTTACATTTTACTGGAGATCAAACGATTATGGGATCTTTTAAGAATGGAAGGTAGGTAAAACTTTCCAGCCATAATGCACCATACTCGTTACCTCTTCCAGTTATTTTCCTCCATACTGTACCGATAAGGTCGGCACTCGGTAACATCTCTTGAATGCCCCCCAACACTTAGATTTTTTAGACATTGATTTTTTTGTCCAATAAAGAGAAAAAAAAAGTCTTCCAAAAAAGCATAGAGGTGGAATCGGTCCCGGGTCACTCAGATCACGAGCTATTCCCACTAACCACTACACTACCGAGACCCGGCTGCCGAACATCGAAAATTTTAAGAATTTACCGTAAGAGCTTACCGTATAACCGCAGTGCTTAGTAGGCTAACTGGATTGCTTAGTAGGCTAACCGCAGTGCTCAATAGGCTAACCGCCGTGCTTAGTAGGCTAACCGGATTTCTTAATAACCTAACCGCAGTCCTCAGTAGGCTAACCGGATTGCTTTGTAGGCTAACCGCACTGTTGGGCTAACCAGGGTGATTTTGTAGTCTAATTTAGCTAACCAAACTCGTTCCCAGTGCATTCCAAGCCAGAGGGCCATTCGATGGATGTTATTGATTACCGACCGTACGATAACTGCCTGTTGCGTGACTCCCAATGGGGCCCGTTCTTTCGCTTTCCCTGCTATTTTTGTGTGGTGTCTGTCGCAGCTTTCAGTTGTTTGCCGTCGTTTGTTGTACCATACCCGTCGGTCAAAAATTGGGCTTGGGAAGTGACTCTACTGTGTCAGTCTGTCGCCTTTGAACAGGTTCAAGCTTTTGTTTTCTTTTTTTCTTTTCAGGGTGATGCAGGGTGTAGCGTGGTTTTTGTCCATTTTGGTCATAGGAATTAATATGTTTTTTGTTGGTGAATATGTGGTAAGTTGCGAATCAATTGGCTGTTTAACGTATTAAGAAACTTTTTCTCTATATGCATTGTGGGTAAGCTTTGCGTGGCTTATTTTGAACATTTAACCGCCGTTCACGCTAGTATCGTAATCGTTTCGAAATTGCTCCAATCTTCCCTTTATCAAATTTCTAGGCTAAATCTAAAGAAACCAAGGGGCTTAAAATACTTTTAGTTTAAAGAACACAGTAGAAAGAGTATTGGTTTTAAAAGAGTATTCTTCTCAAACCAGTCGACTGCAATTATTACGGACATTCGCGTGGTACGGCACCGTCGCGTCAACGGCTAATTCTCGTGATAAGTGGCGTGCAAGGCGTACGAGGAAGAATATCGTGAAGGCACTTTCCCGAACAAGACTGCTTAAAACAATAGTCCATTTTACAGTTCTGTGAAATGTAACCAGGCCTCTGTATGAAAGCGAGGCTCAGGTTGACCTTGTCATGATAGAGACCAGAAACTATTTAGCATAACAACAAAACGATTTACATATCAAAAGCAAGAGGGTTTGTATCTATGCAAGGTCACCTTCAGCCTCAATTCCACCCAAAGGCTTGGTAACTAAGCACAGAACTGTAAAATGGCCTATTCCCCATCCCCGGGCAAAAGGGCTGGACAGTAGTTATAATGATCAATGGTAGCAAGATTTCAATTCATCGTTTTGTTGCGACAACGTTGTTTCGTATGGTCAAAGAATGACCACACTCATCAGGCAATATCAACGAATGACCGTAGAATTACAACAACTGGCAATTAAAAGCTTAAAAAATAAGGTTGCTATGAGATATAAAAACAGTTGCTATGATATGCAAAACAGATGCTATATAACATTTAAAAACGGGCAATGAAAAGTAGTACCTATGGGATGTGAAACTGAAATCTCGTGTTTCAAAAAGTTGCGTTACTTAATCACAAAGTTCTTGAGCAGGTATCTGTTTCTGTGGGGGCACGAACTTGCTAGTTCGTTTCGCTTGTTTAGACTGCACAGATTCTTCTTACAGATAATTACATATAATTAAGACGAATCTGTGCAGAGGCCAGACGTTGCGGGCATAGCCATTCATTAGTGGAAGTGCCACGCAGCTCACGGATTTTTTCCGCCAATTTCTTACCCTTGAAGAGTATCCTGCATGGTTTTTGCAAAAACATAGCCCATTAACCGCCAGTCACGCAGGCTACAAAATCATAGCATGAACGATCCGAAGGCAGCTGAGCGAACCATTTGCCCACGCCGTCTTGTTAATTCATTTCTTTTGATGTCTCTTCAGTCCCAAATACCACCCAATGTAGGCTACTATATTCTGGTTGGATTGATTCTTCTTTTCTACATTACGTTTCTGCTGTTACTGGTAAGTGAAAGGTTGCTGAATTGAATGAATGGGTGACAAATTACTCATTAATTTTGGCGCGAAATTTCAGCATTTATTTTGAAATTAAAAAATTGCCATGGAAATGTTTCTTCTGGAAGGTTATTCAACCTTTCTCTTTCAAGTGGCGTTCAAGCGCTCCTAGCATCACTTTTAAGGACACAGGTTCAAGGTCGGTTCCGTCTTGCTTACGCATGGAGGCAAAACAACACTCGAGTACTTTATCCAACTATCGGGATTTTTCTTAACAAGGCTATTTCCCTAACACCACTTGTCAAAAGCCCTGACTCAATCAACTCTACTCTTTCGTGCGTTTTGGTTTACTGTAGCGTCTTTTAATGCCGTCGTCTTCGTCCGTAACATTTTGAAATCTGGACGCTACTTGACCTGAGATAACGAAACGCTGCCATGACAATTTTGTAATTGTATATGTGAAATTCTAAATAAACGCTGAAATTTCGTGCCAAAATTAACGAGTAATTTGTCACCCATAAGCTAAAAATGACGGAAAAGGGTTCTCGATATAATAAAAAAGTCAACTACCATGATTGTGAGCGTGATTTGTCACTCAAGATATCAACAGGTAACAAAATGGTATACTCGAAATTAGGAAATATTTTGTCAAAATTCTAATAATCTCCATTAGAATTTGGTGTAACAGGTGAGCGAAAACAAATATGGCCGCCTTTTATTAAAACCTAAAACCGCTGCTGAAATTTCAATCCATTTGCCCTTCAAAAATTACTTTGAAATTCCACTAAAATGCTTGAATAATTCTCAATGCTAGAATAATGTACAAAAGCCTAAAAGCTGAAAATAAACGAGGATGCTTACGAACGAGAAAGATCAGACACATTACGGAGGACAAACCTGACAACAACGACATATTTTGGTTAGATTCAAGGATTTGGGGTGTAAAGTAATAATAGAGAGACTAAGCATGACGTTTGTTTTTCCCGCGAACGGCAAATTCAACTTCTGCGATCTTCCGTTAGGAGTATGTACGCGGAAATAAGACGGTTTGGGCTTTTTGTGAACGCGTGAATTTTTTCCTATTTTTCTGAGAGATTTATTTAAAGGAGCAGTGTCACGGCATTTGAAGTCATTTTCCCATTTACTTCCAAAGTGAAGGAAATCTAAAAGTAAGAGTTTTCTAATGCCGAAAAACACCAACGGGATAATAAAATGCTGAAATTATACAAGGATTGTTTCGAATGAGAACGATATAGACCAATTACAAACGACAAACTTGAAAAAACTTGCCAGTTTTTTCAAGATGAGTTTCCGTGACGTCGCTCCTTTAAGAATTAGATGCAAAGGTTGCAAAATGAAAGGCAAGCTCGCGTTTCCCGTTTGCCGTAGAACGTCATGCTTAATCTCTCTAATATCAAACACGAGAGACTGTGTTTCATCACATTACCAAACACCAAGAGAGGTAACAATGTGACGCGAAGTGGAGTATTTTCGCAAGGAGTTTGGAAATGTGATGAAATCCTCTTTCGACACTTGTCGTCTTCTCGATCGAATATAAAACTATGGAGAAAACGAAGAAACAAAATCGCAATATCCATGCTAATGGCATCACAATTTCCATGGTCACGGTTCTGTTTTAGTACAAAAGAAACCAGTGACTGCTGTTAAAACTTTCTTTGTTGTGACACGAATGACACTTGGTTATGCATTGTTGCAGATATACCTAGCGCTTGGATTCACCTTCTTGGACTTTTTCAAGGTATGTGCATTGTATGTGATTAACAAATAAAGAAGCCTAAGCCATGTATTATACTGTCATAAAACACGACGGGCATTTGAGAACACGAGGGAAATGTAGAAAACACGAGCCGCAGGCGAGTGTTCTGCATTTCTCGAGTGTTCTCAAATGTCCGCAGTGTTTTATGACAGTATAATACATGGCTTAGGCTTCTTCATTTGCTTTACGATATAGATTTTATACGCCGCGAGTAAAAACACCAAACCACGCACGATCGATAAACTGAAACAATTTAATTTCGCTTCTTCTACTTTCATCTCGAACTTAGAAGCTTTGTAGTCTTTGTTCTGGCAGGAATAGAGATGTTTTTTAACGGAGGAGTTTTCATTTTTGATATGTTCTCTGACTCGGTCGTGAATGAAGCGTGTCGTGCTACCAATGTACTGTTGGTCGCAGCTGTTGCACGTGAGCTGGTAAACTGCATTTCTTCGTGAACATAAATCGGTGTTAGAGATGGGGCATTTGTCTCTAGTGCATTTGCGCTCCGTGGAGGTGTGGGATAGGGCTTGTCTGAGCGTGTAGGATTTGTGGGCAATGCGTACTGAGACGTTTTCTTTTCTAAGAATGTTAGTAATCCTGTGATTGAGTCGTTTATAGATGTAAGGGATCTTAAGATATGCCCATTCTGTGTTGCCAGGTTGAGGGTTTCGTCGAGGGTTTTGTGGGCGTTTTGTCTGCTCTATACTGTTCTCTGGATAACCGTTATGGCGAAGGATGTCATCAAATGTGTTTAGGTGTTGTTTTGCAGATATATTTGAAGAGCATCTGTCGTCGATGCCTTTTCGCGCGTTGCGAATGAAGTTGATTTTGGATTTGGTTGGCATAGCTGATTGATGGTGGACAAATAGTGGTTTCTTGGCTGGTTTTTATAGAATTCAAAGGAGTTGTTGCCATCCTTGGAAATGATAACTTTGAAATCGAGTAATAACAATGAAAGGCCACGCGGTGTTGTTTCTGGTTTTTCAATTTCGGGTGCACATTGTTTATTGTGTCGTGGAAGTGGTCGGCTGTTTCTTCATTAGTCGTTTGGAGGTAGATGTCGTCAACATATCTCTTGTAAGGGTTTATCATTAGGTGCGAGGAGAGGGCGATGGTTTCAAGTTTGTCCATGAATAGGATGGCCAGTATGCCTGAAATGCTAGAGCACATGGGTAAGCCTTCTCTTTGGCGAAAAACTTGATCTCTGAAGGAGAAGTACATGTTATTTAGCGTGACTTGGAGGAGGTCTGAGACGTCTTGTTTGGAGAGGTGGAGTACTGGGTTTTGGATTCTATCTGTAGCGGTGGTGATGGCTTCCTGTATAGGACTTGTGGTGTATAGGGATACCACATCGAGGCTGCATGGATAAGGTAACGCTTTGTTTGTTGTAAGATCGCCAGCCTGGATACATCTAATAACTTCGAGACTGTTTTCTAAATGGGCTGGGACATTTTTTAGCATCGGTTTAAGGGCGTTAGCGAGAAGCCACGGAATGCGTTGGGTGGGTCCATTGATATTGGATACGATAGGTCGTATTTTGATGTCGGGGCTTGCTTTGTGTGTCTCTATAAGATGGTAGAATCTGGGCAGATCCGTGTTTGACGCGAGGAAGCTCATTTTGTAGGCAGATCTTCTTCCAGGCTATGTTAACTTTATTTTCGACTGTCCTTGATGACATGCGGGCACTTTTTGGTAGGTGTTGGCGTCACTAAGGTGATCAAGGGCGACCCGTGTGTATGTGCCTTGTTGTATGACGCAGAATCCAGTGCCTTTATCGCTGGGGAGACATACGTAGTTCTTCTCTGAGTTCCTTTATAGTTTTCTTGTCTAAGAGAACACATCAACAACGAAAACTCCTCCGTTAAAAAACATCTCTAACATCTTTCTATTTCAGCGACACACTCGGCTATTGTCTCGTGTGCCACTTTTTTTGTCCTTACCACATTTTGACGTCATCAGTGATCTATTACTGAACAGACGCACGGCAACATGGAAAACAACACAAAACAAATGTGGAAATGGAAAACAAATGGTTGTTCAGTAGGCCATGGAGAAATGCGGTCGATTTATTATTTTTATTTGTCTGGCACAATAAAACGCGGATTATGATATGCCCAGAAACCTGGGGTTTACCTTGTTGTACAAACCTGTGGTATCTGTCTTTGTTTCAGAGATTGTGTTCCCGTTCTACATTGTTTTGAGTTCTTTGCTGTCTTGATCCGTCTTTGTTTTACGTCAGTGTCGAGTTTCACAAATTCTTACACCGATGTCGAGCCAGATATTTTTTCAGTTTATTGGTGTTGCATTACGTAGTTCCCAGGCCTCAAAATTACGCCTCGTGGTCAATTCGTTTCGACATTACCCGGAAGCAAATCGTGGAGTCATAGATACCGTGAAGGCCTGGGAAGAAAGCCACCCAGGTTGCACTAGACAAGGTGTCGTGGACGGTGAAATTAATCACAGTTATTGCTTTTTTCACGGCATTTCTAATCTAAAACAAGGAACCAAAATTCTTAAACATCCCTTTCTACAATTCATTATGTAAATATTCACCAGTTTATTCCAAAACTGACATCTCATCATACGTTTCCTCAACTTCCAAGTCCTTTTAATGTGAAAGTAATCCGAGCTTAAAGTAACGTTTTCTTTCCTTACTTCGGTTTTAGAATATTTTATTTCACATCCTCGGTATAATTCTCGAAACGGATTGTAATTGCTCGTTCAATAAATAACAAAAGCGGACGAGTCACGTGAACATGGCTCACGTCCCGTTGGGACAAAACCTGTTTTCTCATTAAGTTCTGCGAGAACGGGATTTCAACCGTAAATGATCTCACTTAATTACGGAAAGAACTTATACTGACTTATTCTGATTCGCTCCGACGAAGGGCTAACGCTCGAAACGTCAGCTCTCGAATCTCTTTGCGGTGGCCAATTCACACTATGAACCCAGTTGATAAAACCAAATTATCTTGTTATACTGACTTATACTATACTGACTGTAATTTCTTTCCTTTTCGGCAGTTTTTACGAAGACCTGAGCCATACTCGCTTCAACAAAACAGAGACGGAGGTATCAACCCGGCCATGAGTCCAGACTAATAAATTCTTGCAGTAAATCCATCAACTGAAGTGCAGGCGATCTTCACCAGTGTACACGTGGCCGTGTGTCTCCAGTTTTGGGGAATCCTTGTTTACAATATTTGCCTCATTAGCATAAGCGAGTCAGTTTCTGATGGAGCTTAAAAAAATTAATTCTGAATATTGAAACATCATAGCACGATTAACACTGCCAATGAATTTCAGCTCGATGTATTGAATTCTTTTTGTCTGACGCGGGTTTAAAAATTCAAAGTTTTACAAAGAATGTACCGGGTATGAGCTTTATTTGCCACCCTGAAATTTTGGAGTTTTTGAAAGACAATTTATCCTTGAATATTACACGCAAAGGGCTAAAAATTTCACCATATACTAAATTTCACTAGCTCTTTAACTGGTTGGAGTCCGTTCGTCTCTAACATGTTACCTTCTGCATTCCAAGCCGTATGCTAATGAGAAAAAGGTAAACAATGACGTAAGCATGAATCCCCCTTCAGGCCATTTTACAGTTACCAGTTACCAAGCCTCTGAGTGGAAGAGAGGGTGAAGGTTGCTCTTGCCTTTGATATGTAAATCCTTGTGTTCTTATGCTAACTAGTTTGTGGTCTTTATCATGACAAGGTCACCCCGAACCTCGCTTTCATACAGAGACCTGGTTACATTTCACAGAACTGTAAAATGGTCTATTTTAGAAGTCTTGTAATGCAATTTAAAAGAATTGAGTGTCGAAAGTAATAAGAGAATTGCTTTGATTTTACATTATTACGCTCAGCGATTGGTTTAAGTCTCACGCACGTTTTCCCGCGCTTTGTGTCGGCTACGTGTAATTACTTCGAGTTTTGATTGGTTCACTGGATTTTCTCCGTCCTTTGTGATTGGTCAAAGTAATTACTTTGGTTTTGGTTTTATGACACTCAATTGAAACTCGCTCTATCACGCAATAGAGCGTATGCACTTGACGTCACATCCACCATATTGGTGTACCAGATTAAATTAGTTTCTTTTGTTAGGTATTCCAACATGGCTGCTATGCCTTTATGCCGATAATGTCGTGTACTGTCGCGAAATAGGCCTCTTCTGAAAATACCATAATACTCTTCATTTGTCCCCAAAATTTTGCATAAGCATTGTTACCAGTTTCTCATGAAGAAGAAACGATGAAACGAAGAAACGATGCTTATGCAAAATTTTAGAGACAAACAAAGGGTATTATGGTATTTTCTGAAGTGGCTTATTAAAGATATAGAATACAAGTTTAATTAAAAGACTGAATCAAATTTGTGAGGAGCCAAAAAGGTTTTCACATCAAATAGAAATTGAGCTACAGTGAATCAATGCCCAGTAGATCATATTAGTATTCTCGATATTGGCATGAAACTTGCATGCGAGGGAATGTCGTTGAAAACAACTTCTTGTTATTTGCATGTGAAAGGATTTCCGCCATTAGTCTATCTTCATTGCATTAGTCTATCTTCATCGCAAGCTAGTTCAGTTTAAACCGGGCAGTACAAATATGTCCTATTTCCTGTGTGAGACGCGCCTTTCAAGAGAAGAGCAAAATGAATGTTGCCATATTAATTACTCCAAGATGTACACTTTGAATGCAAATTATAGTGACCTGCGAGTAACAGGTACTAGCGATGTTTTGGAAGGTTGTCAAAATTGCTCAAACCATGAAACGAGTACCCACTGACACGTCATATGGTAACTTAAGCTGTGGGAGACTGGGTTCCGGCAATGCCAAATTTTGCGAAGTCTCCAGGGCTAGTAATGATAGTTCTATTTTAAGGTAATGAATCATTTCCAGGGTGACAGAACATTTTGATAAATAAAGAGTATTTTGAACGGAAATATAAATTGAAGTAAGTTACTGCATTTGTTACTTATTTACATTCAACCCCACCCCAGACTTGTATCCATTTCCGTTAGCCGGATGGGCTTGTGCACGAGGAAAATTGACTCTGGGGGAGGGGGGATTTGATTATTTAACAAGGGAGTCCAATCAGATTGGCCATTATAAACGTGCTAATGACAAAGTGATTTTAAAACGTCTGATGTGATTGAACTCCCTTTGTTTAAATTTAGCCAATTAAATCATGTGTCTTCAAAGCCACCAACCTCGTTCCCAGGGAATTTTCCTTGTGTACAAGCCCGGCCCTCTAACTGGGACAAGTGGCTCAGGGAACGAGAATGACTCATATCCTGTTACGAGATGACACGACGCAGGCCGCTAGAAAAGTGAAACCGCCATCTGCCGAACATAATAAGAAAAACACGGCCGAGTGTATGTAGAATTTGTACTCTGTGAAGCACAAGTACCTACAAGTCAGCACATACCTGTCAATGATGTTAACTGAATGGCATGACCAGACTCCACCAGAAATGCTACCAGATTTCACTTGCAATGCAATTTTATTCCTCTTCGAATGCCGCCCCATTCCACTTAGAATGACGACCTGGCTTGGACTCCTCTTGGTGAGAAGTCTCACCACGCTCCCTATTTCGATTGGCATTCCACCATATTCCAGCTGAAATGCCACCAAATTGAACTTGCTGATATTGATTGCAATATCACTGAATACTCTTTTGCGGATACTCCATACTCTTGCGGATACGCCAGATGGAATCAAGCCGAGTTCCTTGTCCTCCAGAATGGTTCAGTCCACCATTCTGCTGTAATAACTGTACGCAAATGGAATAGGTAATTTAAGATTTATTAAAAGAGAGTTGTATTGCTAGAGCTTGCCATTGCATGTGTTTCATGAAGGAACATACTTGCAGGACCCAGGTGACCATTTGTTACGTAACTCTGAGACACGATTTTTGTACCTCGCTTTAGAATTTTCCTCGGTTTCCTTTGCTATTAATTTTGATGTAAAGGTATATTATGTTAAAACTGGGGGATAGCTTGAAATGAAATGGAGAAGCTTAATCTCAGCAAAGAGAAGGTTATTTCCAAGTTTTCTTGAAACTAGCAGGCACGAAATAGTCTTGAGAAAAATGAAGGCAATTTTAATAGACATTTCGGAAGTAAAACCTCCATCCTCAGCATAGTACCAGAAAACGCTAGTCGGTGTGATATAAATACACTGACTGGAAACAATAAGCTATTTACAATGATGTAACAGTTTCTTTAAGTATTGAGATGACCACAAGTTCTCAACGGAACTCTTGACAATTTGTAAACACTGCAGTTGTGTTTGTGTGTCAATCGCCTGAGGCTTAAACAGTGTACCCACTAGGAATTAAGGAAGATTAATTTGTAAAATCGATCACCCTGACAGCAGATCCACATATATTTTATGGTTTTAGACTGCGAGATCCCTTGCTTTTTACGGTGAACTACCAACTTCACAGGATCACAAGCATGATATTCGTAAAAAGCGTGTCCACTATACTGTCCGTTTGTCGATGTCTGACGAGAACCCGCAATCTGCTTGACTGTTAAATATATACCAATATGTGGCTATTGGGCCGAAACAAAATTAATACAGCTGGTTTCCTAAAAGAAGCTTTATTTAAATGTGAGTTTGATATTAGAAAACGCAGAAGAGAAACGGCAATGGTTTTGCAACAGCATTTCTCAAACTCATTAATAATTCATCACGTTAAAACAAAGGAAATCAGAACCGTAACCGTGGTTTGGAAATGTGATCTTAATTAGCATAGATTTTTACGATTTTATTTCTTCGTTTTCACCGTAGTTTTAGTTTCGATTGAGAAGATATATCAAACACTCGAGACAGTGTTTCATCGGCTATCCAAACACCTCGAAGTTCATTAAAAATACTCCGCTGCGCGTCGTATTTTCAACTCTCTTCTCGGTGTTTGGATATCCCGATGAAACACTGTCGCTCGTGTTTGATCTATTACTTCCACCACTGTGCTGGATGAGCTCCCGTGAAAAAGTTCTTCATCTGTCTGTGTTGGCGAGTGTTCAGAGGAGCAAAATTTTGGTCTTGCCTTTGCTTTGGTTAAGCTTCAGTTCCTAAGCAGTTTGGAATGTAACTGAAGTAAGGCAGCAAGGTTTTCTGTGAAAAAGGAGAAATAACGATTCTTATACCCCATTCACACCAACAAAACTTGTTCAGTTAAACCAGGTTAGACAAAATGAAATTAAGCAACAGAAGACTGAAAGACTGAATTTTACATAGGCTTCAAGTAAGTTCTAATGTGTTCTTTCATTGTGCCAAATTTGAAGTCAACAATCACCAGTTAGTAACTTTTATTTACAAAACAATAATTTTAAACGTGTTTGATAAGCTTTTAAACGTGTTTAAGCTTTGGTGTGAATCGGGTATAAGACGCAATGACAATGTTCTTTCTATGGGGAACTGAATTGAAGTGAATGTTGATTTAAAATAACTGGATTTTTTATGCATGTCTATAAACTGAACAAGCAAGCTAAATTATCCTTTGAATTGACCGGTTTATTCTTCTCACTCCGGACTCTACGACAGCAAGGGGACGTAAGCAAAGAGACCGCATGATACGTTACACAATTTGATTACCGCCAAAGTAACCAGCGCACTTACACGCGCACGATTTTTGAACCACGGTCGGCAACCAGAAGTCAAATATTCTCTTCTTTGGCGAGTATAATCGATCTTTTATCCGTTACATTAAGTCGGGGGCCTTCCAATTCATTTGACGAGGTAAAAATACGCGCAAAACAAGAACAATCATCGTCCGTGGCTCAAATGCTTCAGGCAGGTGCGAGAATTATAGAAAGCTCTCTTCATTCCCAAGTCTCGCGCAAAAAGCCATAGATGCTTCGTTTTGGTCAAAGTTTTATCAAACGTCACAAGAAACTTTACCTTGAGGACATAACTGCTGTTGCACTCGCTTTACAGGACTGTACCGATCCTTCTGTCCTCTACGCAAGAAGCGTTTGTTTCCAGATCCTCTTCTCTCAACGTTCCAAGTATGCATGCTTTGTTGGTCTTTGTTTGCTTTTATTTTTAGTTGTAAAGGAAAATATAAAACTGTCTCATTTGTAAAAGGGATGTTTCATATTCGTTTTCTTTTCTTTTTGGGACCAGATGAAGTCGTTGATTCACCAGCTGGATTCTGTTGGTGGAAGAAGGCGGGAACGTTTTTTGTTTATAAGTGTCGTACCAGTGACATCAGGCCTAGAGCATAATACTGTTAATAGATCAATTTCGATATTTGCTAAAAAATTCAGTCTAAAACAACAGACCTTACCACGAGGCTCTTGGGTTTGTGGGGTTTATTCCCCAGAGCCTCGTAGTGATGTCTATTGTTTTAGGAAATTGGGCTATTTTTGTACCATGAATGGAGTCACTAAACAGACCCCATTAAAGGCGCATCGTGGATTTTTCTGGCTTCAAGTTTGGATATCTCCATTGTGGATGCGAGGATATCTGACAAAGAATATCATTCTGTTTTCCCGGTTAATACGCAGTTTTATTTTCTCTTTTCTTCCATTGTTCCTACCTGAATGATATTTAGCTGTATATTTTGTGCAGGAGAAGATGACGTCTCCTGTGTCCCCTGATGTGTTCTTGATAACTGTGAAGAAAAATAAAATGGTTAGTTTTTCTTACTCGGTGGATCTGTATACTTCGGTTTCCAAGACCGCTGAACAACAGGCTAAATACTCAACTGTACAGGGCTACCCTCAATCTGAAGGAAAATGTGCACAAATTGAAACAAAAAACATTGAAATGTAAGGATGCATAGAAATCCATGTCATTCCCAGCACCACAAGCCCAGTGAATGTCTACAAACTTTACGGTTACTGTACCTGGTGCAGTCTGTTTCTGATAGAAAATGCAGTCTGGTCAAGAGAATTGTCACCAGTCTGAAAAACACATTTATACAAGACAATACAAAATTATATAACGCACGATTATTTATTGTTTATTGAAAATACTACAAAAATTGATCCATCTACGGAGACCCAGGAGCGAAAGTTAACAAGAAGTAGCAAGAGTGCCCCTGGGATGCTACATTTAAACGACCAGTTCCACGACCCATTCGAATGCTTGCCTCTCATTGGCCACAAAAATTCTGTGGCCAATCAGAGGCAAGTATTTGAATGGGTTGTGGAACTGGCTGTTTAAATGTAGCATCCCAGGGGCACTCTTGCGACCTCTGGTAAACTTTTGCTCCTGGGTATCCGAGGATAAAATTGATCCTGTAAACCCTACATTTATTATGATTTCAACATCAAATAACAGAAATTTTGCATCAGTCAATCAACTCAACGTTCTGTGCACCAACTTTTGTTAGTTGTCATGCAGACTGGTTTGTTTGCAATGCCAGGTTCAAACAAACAGCATACCAATAAAAATATATGGCAACAGTTTTAACATTTTTTTATAACAACAAGAGACAATGTAATCACCAAGGAAACCTTGTTTGAAGACGCTCTGAAAAGAAATAAAAGAACCATTAAAAACTAGCGTGGGTTACATTACATGCAATAATAACAATACTTTATTTCTACAGTGATTTACAAAATAAAAATCAATAAAAAAGTAAAAAAATGTAAACCTAGACATAGAGCTAAATCAATGTGTTTTAGGTGAGTAATATTTAAGCTATAGAGGACTTTTGCCGTGTTTACATAGCTTCATATAAACACAAGGGGGTTTGGGAGAATTTGAGACAGTTATGCAAACCCGAGACGCAGATGTGCACGTGAGCACTGAGCTGTGCAGATGTGTATTTTGTGCTCTGATCACAATTCACGTTCATGCATTTGTCTTGCCCCGCCTCGACTAGCTTCTCAGCTATTTGCGGGGCAAACTACCCCAACTTGTATTTAAAACAAATAAAGTTGTCGTCGTTATAAAAAAAGTCAAGGGTTTTGCATAACTCCTCTATTGCTTTTCTAAAATATTTCTTTCTTTCTACGCACAAAACTGAAACGTCACAACCGTGTTTAAATACTCTCATCTAAACACCGCTATCAACCACACACCTATCAGCCCATGAGAGTGTGCGTAGTATTTCAGTTATTTTATAACAGTTTAATTTTAATCCAGGTACATGCAAATCAAATTTGTGGAGGACTACAGGAGAGTAGGCCGAGATACACTGGCCAGTGAGAATGATAAGGTTTCTTTACACAAGTCTGAAAGGCACTTTAATCTGTACAATCAAAAAGAATAATACTACATGTGCAAGGAGTGCATGGTCATATGTTATATGTTAAAATGTCCAGGTAGCTTTAATTAATATTTATTTCAGGTACTGTCCAGGGATGGCTTAAAAGGATGGGTACAGTACATATACTGGTAGCTTATCAATAATCTCATTGTAGCACAAATTTCATTATCATAATTATTGCCTAATGTTTTTGAACAGGGTACAATAAGGTATGTTAACAATATTCAAGCATGGCTCTGTAATTTCATTTCCTGCATACACTATTATTGATGCCAACAGTCTTGAAAGACATGATTACTCTTCAATCACCCAGACAATGCTATAAATACAAACTGAACTCCCACGAGGAAAATAAATCATAGGACGGTGGACTTCAGTGACGTGGGGTGTTTTTTCTAAAGGGGCTGGGGGTAGGGGTACATGTAGCCTAATATGTTTTAAGAGTGGTGACTTGGAGGGGGTGGCTTTGGCAGCTTAATAACGGATTTATGGTAGCTATATTTACTCACCCCTCTTCTGGTTGGGGCCCGATCATGACCTCTGACATGTAAACATTAAATGGCTTCTGTTGTCCAGGTTGCTGGCTTGACTTCGTTTCGCTGCATGCAGAACCTTCAGTGGGAGGGGGTGGAGGTGGTGGGGGAGGAGGGGGTGGTGGGAAATTTTGCAAGTAGGCTGGAAGTGTTGCATGTGCTGTTGGCACCCCAGGAAATTCCCAAGGGGGTGGAGGTGGAGGATATTGGTATGGATAAAAATGCTGTGGGGGTGGTGGAAGGGTTGGGTAATCGAATGTGGAACTTGGTGGCATTGTGTAAGAAGAGGAGTTCACTTCGTGTACTGTGCTAGTTGCTGGTGGTCTGGAATGGTCTGTTTGGTGAACTGCTGCAGCTTGGTGACGACCGCTGTCAGAAGATGATTCCAGACTTGTTTTGTTTCCCTCTTCCAAGGGCCTCTTTAATGAAGATTCTCCTATTGATGCACTTTTGGTTGAGGATGAGGTTGATTTCTGTTGCTCACCAAAAAGCTCTGCCAATGACAAAATATATTAATTATCAGACTGTTTAGAAACCACTGTGCAGCTTTTACATTATAAGCAGCCTGTCTGTGGTCATCTTAAAAAATCTGTCAAAGACAAATGCCATAATCAATTTGTTGACCTTGATACTTATTAACAGTACATTGTTAGTAATTGGCCCTTTAGTTAATACTTCTTTGGAACAGACAGTGACTGTGTTTTGCTGAACACAAATGTGATCAGAAAAAAGACAATCAACATGATTATTGATTCACTCATCTCCTCTTCACGGTTGCCCTGCGATAAGGCAGTAGCCTAACAGATTTTTTCACCAAGTCTCAGTCAAGACTATCAGTGCTCTCCTTAGTCTTCACAGCAGGTCAAAGAACTTTTCAAACCATTTAACTTTCCTTTGTGGCTTTATTCATTTTCAATGGACAGTCATGACAAAATGGAAGGACAGCAGCGATTGTTTCCACTTCATTGCAGAAACTTGGCAACAAAAGATGTACTGCTCTTGTAGAGAAAGCCCACTAAACACACTTAACAATATAATTTGGTTTTATCAACTGGGTTGATAATGTCAATTGGCCACCGTAAAGAGATTCAAGAGCTGACGTTTCGAGCGTTAGCCCTTCGTCGGAGCGAATCAAGGAATTGTGGGTTGTGTGTTGTTTATATACAGAAAGATAGCTCCATCTTTCTGTATATAAACAACACATGACCCACAATTCCTTGATTCACTCCGACGAAGGGCTAACGCTCAAAACGTCAGTTCTCAAATCTCTTTACGGTGGCCAATTCACATTATCAACCCAGTTTATAAAACCAAATTATATTGTTATACTTTCCACCGACGCAGCACCACAGTTTCTTTAGAAACTTGCCCCCTCTATTTAAATGCACTTAAACCTGCTTTTTCTTTGAAAAAAGAAAATAAAGAATTCTCTACTTGCACAAATCCCATAATACACCTCTTTTACCCCCCAAAATTTTGCATAATCATTGTTAGCAATTTCTCCTGGGACATCAAGATGTCCCAAGGGAAATCTAAAACAATGGCTATGCAAATTTTTTGTGCAAATAGAGAATACAAAATAATGGCACAAAGTCGTAAATGTTGCATTATTCTCAATTCGATCACTGTTAACTTTTCCTCTTCTGTTTGAGTTTCAAGGACGACAACATTGGTGGAACGTGTGGCAATACTCTTTAATTTATCTATTGAGCTTTCTGCTGAGTTTTCAAGATATCTTATCATTTTCAGGCAATTTAAACAGTTGTGCTACAGATGGTACCATCTGATAAGGAAAGCACTGACTATTGACAGAGAGCCTTTTATCATGCCCTGTTAATTTTGTCTACATTGGCCCTCTTCCATTCTTTTCTTGAGGAATCTGGGTGGATGCACCACAGGGGAACTTGCACATGAAAGGGTCGGGTTTGCTCGTCATCTCACTTAGGAGTGTAAATTTCAGATTTTGGTCTCACTTAGGTGTTCTGAGCAAAGCGTCATTATATTTAGCCATGCAGGTCTTGTTTTAGGGTTGCACACAAAAATATATTATTTAATATGCATATTTTAAATTCTCTTTTAGGGGTCAAAGAAAGCTTGGGCCACGCCCAGATCGGTCTCCTTTAGGGGTTTAATTCAAAATTTCCGACGAGCATCCCTGCCCCTTTCACATGCAAGTCCCCCTTACCCCCAGGGGATGCACACAGGCTAGTCCTAACTTTTAAGGTGGTGTCTGCATGTCCAAATAACTATTGATAATTCATATAAATGATTGTTTCTTGGTAATCTTTGTGGTCCTATCCTATTAGGCATTCACCTCTTGTCTTCTTTGCAATAATTTTTCTCCTTTCCTGGAGCTTCTCTCTTGTATCATCAACTGTTTCAAATTCTGGGGCATAACAAACATGCAAAATGCCTCCAAAAAATGATCTGTTGTCCAACTTCTTCTTTGCAATTCTAAAACAATGAAACAAGAAAACCACGTTTATATAAAAAAAAAATCTTGAAACTGATAGGAAGAATGAATGCTCAACTATACATGTGCAGGTAAATAAGTCCTTCATTTACTAACAACTTTCAGCTTTAAATATGAATTTGTTTATGATAAATTCTACCAAACAGCTTACCAATAGGCTACCAAGATATTGGTGACAGATCACCTGCTCTCAGCTGATTGACGGCTGACAGTGAAAGAACTGTCGGTCAACATGCAATGTTAATGCATGCATAATCTCTCAGGCAACTGTCTATCGGCTGAAAATCAGCAACTGTCCTCTGATAAATGGCCAACAGTCAGCTAATAGGTAGCCAACAGTTTACCAATAGGCTTTTCTATGAGCTGTTTTTAACTGACAACAATTTCAATTCAACTGATGGCAAATCATTGCAAATGCAGTGCTATACACTCCTAGGGTTTTGGAAAGTATTCAAGCACAGTGGAACCATGTTAAGTCGGTCAGCAATGGGCCACAAAATTCTGGCCGCATTAACAGGGTGCCCGTAGGAGAGAGGTTCTTTGAAAGAGAAAATGACTGACTCACCAAATGATGGGCCAAAGTACAGTAAAGTGGCTGTATTAAATATGAGGCAACAGTAAGGTGGGGTTCCACTGTACATGTACACACAGTGTAAGTCAATCATTGCAAATTGCTGTTAGTATAACTAGGGGTTTCAATGAAAGCTGGTCAGACTGCTGGAAATTGCATTCCTGAGCTTCTAGATTTCAAAATTTTGTTGGGGTAGTGGGGGCATGCCCCCAGACTTATGCCCCCTTTTGTCATCACAACCGCCTATTGTACTATCAGTAGCCGCTTATTACAAAAATTATTGAAACATAATACATGTTTTCTGCACACACTGTACCTTGCTGAATTAATCCTCTGAAACTTGATCCAATAAACCTCTGTGAAAGCTTCTGTTGGGTAATCATCCAGGATACGATACCTTTAGAGCAATTAAATCACACTTTTTACTAATTATTAGAACAAGTTGAAAGTGTTGGCCAAGTGGATCTTCTTGTTTTGCAGTTTAATGCATATTTCTTGGATAAATTATGCATTAAACTACAAATATCATTTGGACAGCAAGGTAAATGGGTTCAGCTTTGCATTGTCAGTTTCTCTAGATACCAATATGATGGCAGCTGGTTGTTGTTTCAGATTAGCTTATAAGGAAATCATAGTGCACCATTCAAATTAAAGTTTAGGAACAGGTTTAAATTTAATGGGGAATTCATGTACTGTGTACCTCCATTTCCTCTGAGCATGGAGACAAACAATAATGACAGATTTGTATCACAGCAGGTGTCTGCTTCCACAGTTAGAAATGGAAGAAATGGGCCATTCCATTTTAATATCCACACCCCCCTATTGAGGGTCTTTGCTATCTACCCCCTCAGAAATAGCTCTTGAAGACCCCCTCAGGAAAGCAAGATCAAATTGCCGACACAATCCCCTCTTCAGAAAAACAAAGAGATCAAAGCCGCCGACATAGTGACAGGTACAAAACACAGGTCGTAGGTCACAGGTCAAAGGTCACAAGTCAGAGGTAAGGAACAAAGGAAGACTCAACAATTACAGAATTACAAACTCCTAACAAGCACCAGGGCCCCTGCATTCTACACTGCATTCGGTAATTGTTGCGTTTTCCTTATTTTCCTACCTCTGACTTGTGACCTGTGATCTGTGACCTGTGTTTTGTACCTGCTGGCCGACATAGCCACCCCCTCAGAAATAACATTTAAGAACCCCCCTCCCCCTAGGATTTCCTTGACCCTCAATAGGGACGGGGGTGCAGATAAAAAATGGAATGGCCCAATGCTAGTTATGTACATGTAGTAGTCCACTAGCATTTTGGCACTTCTACATAATTACAGTTCAAAGAATGATTTTATTGTGAACTGTCAACTCAACACTACACCTGCACATACAATGTACAACAAAGCTTCAAGGAAACACTGCAGCTTACTCTTCAATTGCACCATAGAGTGCAAACAGCTCCAGCAATTCTTTTGCAGCACCCACTGCTGGAACTCCCTGAACCAGAACATATTTGGATTCCAAATTTATGGTGTAAACCTTAAAACAATAAATTAAGAAATCAATGATATGAAATTTATTAAATCTCAGTCTGACCAATCGATGATCAGAAATCCATTCGATCAATCGATAACAATTAGTTAATTGTTATCGATTGCAATCGGCCAATCAATGACCAATCGATAATCACAAGATTGAGTCCTCCAATTGCTATCGATTGCTATTGATTGCCAAATTTACTTCATGTTAATTCACCTGATCTTCCTTCTGGGAATACTTAGTTCATGCCTTGATATCGTCTACATGCATGTAGATACGTATTTCTTATATACTAGCCCAAAAAAATATGGAAGTCCATGAAATTACTAGCCTGAGGTTTAGGTTTTTTTTAGGTTTTTTATTTTTTTGCACTATTTACAAATTATTTCTACATGAAAGTACATTGCAAGAAGGAAACATAAGCAAACTAAATTACACAAATAATGAAAAAAAAAATGTGCGCAGTGACCAAAGTAGCTTAAGCTTTCGAGTTGGTCACTGCCACAGAGAAGTAATTGGCATGAACATGTATATTACAGGCACTTACAGGAACAAAGTTTAGAAAGTTAAGTACAAATACATGTAGGTATACAATACATATGTTACACCATTAACAAATACATAAATTAATAGCACTTAAATAATAAAAGCAAAAGCAGGCTACGGGCTAGCCTCCTACGCAGACGTTCTTTAGGCTCGTCACGCATTCCTCCCCAACGAACGACGTTCGTTGGGGAGGAATGCGTGACGAGCCTAAAGAACGTCTGCGTAGGAGGCTAGCTACGGGCAGGCTACACTTAAGAGACAGATTGAGTATTTTAAAGATACATTTTGTATTGTTTATAGAAACGGTTATAAGAAAGCTTTTTTAATTCTAAGGGGATCGATTCCCAGATTTTTGATATTACAAAAGAAAACGTAGTAGCACCATAATTGTTACTTATACTTGGTCTAAAAATAGTCAATGACAATCGATGGAATCGATAATAATCGATGGCAATCGATGAAAGTCGATGATAATCGATGGCAATCGATAAACACAAAATTTTTGTTCATCGATTGGTCATCGATTTCCGATATCAATCGATTAATTGTTATCGATTATCGGTTTTCATCGATTGGTCAGGCCGGGATTAAATACTAGGCATAATACGACTTCTATGTTCCATACAAAATGAAACAAACACGACTGTCCTAACCTTAACTGCTCTCTCCCAGCGAGCTTCTCGATACTTTGGTCTATCATAAATTAACTTTTCTTGTTTGTGATGTCTTTTAACCGAGGAATCGTTCACAGTTGACGAGATGCTTGTATCATCCGCCATCTTGCTAGATAATGTGATAGTTACATAGCGTGCCTGGGCGTTATAAACTTACCGCTGACTTGTATTATCGCTGAATACAAGAAGAGCGACAAAAGATCCACTCCAAAAAAATTATAATATTGGACTTCTTCTAAATTATTTTTTAGTTCTCTTTTAAAGATTTTCATTTTTAATTAAAATGACCGTAAAAAAGAAAAAGCAAGCCTCTAGCCAGCAAAGTCAGAAGTCAAGCACTGGAACATCTACACAGTCAAAACCATCGGGGCGAATCAAGTTCAGACCAAAACACAAAGAATTAGATATCGGCGCGGAAGGGGCTCCCTCTGTGCTGATTCCATTTACAAAATATGGCATTGGTTATACTTCTTTAGTACTATTTATTGGTATGTAGAATGGGTTTTATTACTGTTTTTTCCGTTGTAGAGTATATGTTCGTTTAATTAGCGTTCCTTCAAATCCTCCAAGCTAAAATATACATTAAAGGACTTCCCCTTTGCTGTACAGTGATTAAATGACCAATTAACACTAGTTTTAAATATTAAAACAAGCCGTATTTTTCAATCTACAGCTGTGGGCTTTGGAATTTTCCAAAGGTAAGTTAATTAACGTTTGCTGAAATGGATCGTGGTAAATGTAAATGTTAGTCTTATTAAATTGATACATGTATATATGTTGGTTTAATTTCTTTAAAGAACAATGGAAGTAAACAGTTTTGCCTCTGGCGTTTTCCCCGTAGCTACCACGTGTCTAGAATGTTCGAAAACGAGCGGTTTTTCTCACATTTGTCAGCGCTGGAGAGGGAATTGTCTTTTAGAACGGAGATGGTGAGCTTGTTTTCACTGATAAATTTAATAAGAATAGTTACAGCTGCAATAGCAATATTTCTTGTTTACAAACATTGACGTCACATTTCTTTTGATATTCAAATTTGCCAATCACGGACCAAAAGAAGTCATTGTTTCAACAGCCAATTAAGTTTTGGTTGGCATATTAATAACAATTAATGAGTATAAATTGAAAGTTGTACGTAATAAATAAGATGTTGTTTGAGATAAAGGTTGGCACCCATGAGTTAACGCAATGACAGTTGACCCAATAATATGGTGAATTTTTATCCTTACGTTTTGTCCCAGAAAACCCTTCAAATTATGCCTATACTGTAGTTCACCTGCGACTTGTAGGCACTGTGCTGACCTTTGGCTGAGCATGCATACTAAAATTCCAGTTTAGATTCATACTCTCTTACAAAAATGTTAATCTTTAACAACCCACAGCTACTCCTTTGACAGTGTAATTTCTTTATTTATTCAAACAGGGTCTATATTATTCATATTATAAAACTATTGTAGAAGCTCCCACATTTCTTGGAGGTGTTCATGCCATTATGAACTGCAATGTAACAGAATATCCCGACACTATAAACACTCTCAAAAGATTTAATTTATACCCAGAGGTGAGTACATGTAGATATCAGATGTGAGTATTTAATTCCTAGTAACTTTCTCTCTTTGGTACTTATTGTACATTCAAGGAGGCAGGTCAAAGATCAACTAACAAAAAATTGTTTTTATTGAAATGAATGTTAACCAAATTCTCCTGCCTCATTAGAAAGTACAGTGTTATCCTGTATAAGGAATGCGTCCTCAATCATTCCTGGCAAAACCCTCAACCGCCCATCCCACCCCATCTTTCTGTACTAAGAAACATGGACTAGGGGATGGGGTGGTTAGGTTTGTTTTCCCAGGAAGGATGCTTGATGATTGACGGTTCGGTTTCGAGCCCTGGTTGGGCCACTGCGTTGTGTTCTTGGTCAAGGCAATTTACTCTCACAGTGCCTCTATCCGGCCACCCAGGCGTATAAATGGGTACTGGCGAAATAATGCTGGGGTAACCCTGCGATGTACTAGCATCCCATCCAGGGGGGAGTAGAAATATTCCTATAGCTGCTTAATGCTACTGAAACCGGGATAAGCTCTGGCAGTACGGGCCACTAGGCACAAGGCTTTACCTTATTATGCGTAAGCACAGGTATTGATAAGACGCATGCTCATCTTTTTTCACAATGGAAAAGGCATGTGAGATTTGATTCAAATGACCACATTATATAGTGATTTGATTTTACTTATTAAATATTTAATTATTTATAAAACTTTTATTATTTATTTATTCATTCATTCATTCATTCATTCATTCATTCATTTATTAATTCATTCATTCACTTAATATCAGTTACTTCAGTTGACTCAATGACAGGGTGAATTTTTCTTGTTCTTATTATTTTAACGTAGGTTGTCTTAGGATTTGCTTTTCGTATGTATGATTGGTTAACAACTAGTTTAAATATCTACACCAAGACATGTTACACTGTTAACAGGGGTTACAACCAACCTCCAGTTCAAAGCTGTGAAGGTAAGGGGTCTTTAATTTACAAATGAAAGCTTGTAGAATGTTACATATCAATTGATAGATCTGATCGTATATTATCCCATGTTTATGGTCAGAATACTCTTCAAAAGTTCAAAATAAATTTCCATCAAAAGAGAGTGATAGACTTGGGAATGCCTCAGACTTTTTTGTAACCTACATTGCAATCCCTTCTTAATATAAATTCATTTCCTCCAAGTCTAAGCTGTGCATGAAAATTCCCAACCTTCAAACCCTCTTCGCGATACCCCTTAAAGAGTCATTTGCTGACAGCTGAGACACCCAACAAAGGTTTTGCAAAAAATTGAATTTGTGAGATGTTTGGAAACACTCATAAAACACAGGGGGGTCTTTATGGGCCAGGTACCAGGCAAATTGACCAACTGTGAACAAGCTTTTATAAGGAAAACATCTGGCTACATCATCTTGTGTTATCATTATTACTTGTAAAAAGAAAATGGCAAATAGATTGGACAATTAGGACATACAGTAATATTTTTATAAATTGTCCCTAATTTTTTGTTTGAATTGTTTCAGGTATGGGAGAACTCTCTTTCTTCTATGTGTATGCCATCTTCTATTTAAGTGGACTCATGATGTCCATGTTCTTCTTGCTCTGTTTTTATTTAAGGTAAGAAATGTTGTAATAATGCATTATAGTTTTTGATTTATTTCTATTTCAAACATTAAAGTTGTGTGCTCCAAAATCAGTGGGGTTTTCTATGTCTAAGCCAGAAGGAAGGAGTAAAATGACACTGGAACATAAATTATATGCTGCAGTTTAAATTTGTTGATTCTTTGGTTTCAAATTTTTCATTCTAGTTTGGCTTTTATTTATAATTCTTTCAAAATCACTGGTTAAAAAAATTTGAAACCAAAAAATACATATAAATCTTTCACTCTCATTTAATGAAAGAAATAATTACTATTAGTAAATTCTCAACCTCAGTTATTGTATTTCCAGCTTTCTTATTGGCTCACAAACCTGCACTAGAGTATGACAGTGTTTTTGTTGTTGGTGAAGACAATTTGCATATTAATCTTGTTGACAGTAATTTTTGAATGTCTAGTACAATAAATGTGCAATTTTATTTAATAATAATTAGATTAATCACTCCCGATTTCTATGTCATGATAATTGATGCAATAGGCATCTCAAGCTCATAAAGAAAATAATGAATTTTATAATAATATTTTTTTTATTTTTATCCTTGGTTCAAATCTATTTTCGTTTGTTTAGTACTCATTATCATATATTACCATGTTCCAAAACAAAAATGTGTAGTTCCATAAAATATCCATACCTCCCCCATGGAAGGGATTTTTTTATAAGACCCTACACTCCTCTGGAAATTCCAATTAAACTTCATACATTTCTTAAAATTTTTTGGTCTTTGAGGATCCCCGCCCGCCAGAAATTTCCAATCCCTTCTGTGGGAAGAGTATGGATATTTTCTGCAACTGCACAATTGAACCACAACAAAATCAGAAACAGTATACTTATTAGCAATTTAATATGTGAGGGTCACCTTATACAAACATGTCTACAGTTACAATTTTGTGTTAGTTAATTATTTAATAATTGATTTTCTTAAAGCAGAAGTTGATACATGTCAAGCTGGATTAATGCAAACATGATGAACTTCAGTATTAATTGTTTAAAATTGAAAAAATATATCAAAAGAACGGACAATGAGTGACAAAAATATTGGACATTCTTGTTTTCTAGTGGCAGTATTCTTGGTGGCATGGTAGGCACATTGTCGTACTTCTATAACCATGGGGAGGTAAGTAATCCTGGTAGCCTATATATGTTATATGGTCGCAGATTGTGTCCAGAGTATGAAATTTGAGCATAAATCTGTGACACAAAATGAGCTACGTCACAAATATTTTGAGTCATTTTTTTGCAGCAAGCCAAAAATTTTTAAATTACCGTCAAAATGTAGGAAACGTCAAAAATTGTAGTTTACTAAGGAAGAGAAAGACCAAGGAGGTGATACTAAATCGAAAAGGAACAAGGATAGTTGAGGATGCAGAAGATTGGGATGGATTACAAATGACATATGTCACATTTTAAAAGTGCACAAGCCACAATGAAGGTCCTCTAAGGAAAACTTGTGGTTGGGTATGCAAGGATGGTCAAATCATTGAAAATGCACCAAACCAAACCATTTGAGATCGCTTAATAAAAACGATCAGTATCTGACGTTATGCTAAAATTACATTGGTCATCTAGGTTTAAATGTGTCATTTTTTCTTACATTTAGAGCACAAGAGTTATGTGGACTCCTCCATTGAGAGAAAGTTTTTCATATCCATTTCTTGTCTTCCAACTTCTGGCCGTTACTCTAACAATCAAGTATGTATAAGAACTGATATTGCCCCGGGTCAAAATTTTTCTCTGCCTCTAAATGGGATAATATCATGTGCATTCACCCAGGCAGATAGAGACACTGAGCTTTATAGAGGTAAAAAGTAGCCAAAAGTGCAAAAGGAACACCAAAGACCTAAGACCCAAAAATGAAGACCTTTTAATCTCAAGAAAACAACATTCTGAAATCGCTTGAAAAAGGTTTGAACATGATTCCTACCTGAAGCAGAAACAAGGAGCAACAAGATACCGGGTATATGGGTTATTGGCGTGAGGTCGGTTTTTTTGGCATGTATGGACCAGGACAAAGTCAAAGTTCATAAACTGTCATACACAAAAAAAAAATGAGGCCAATATCCCACCATCTTGACTGAACAACCTTCGTCAATGAAGGATTTATTATGTGACCCAAAGGATGCTAAACACAACAAATGATTTCGTGGGATCATGGGCCATCCACTGGAGGCGGTTGAGATGGCCCGAGCTTCATCTTACTAATAATTGTGGCTATCAATAAATCTGACCTGGGTCTTCATTTTTTACAAAACCCTACCAAAATACTAATAAAGACTCCCTCAAAATTGAATTAGTGCTTGCTCCCCTCTCACCCAAGTGAGTGTCAAAACTGTCGGGCAAATGCAAATCACAGATCACTCAAGAACAATACTGCTGCTGATAGAGCCTGAGACGCCCAATGTTGTCTGAGGCATATGTGTTGAATATTTTACATTTTTCTTAGAAGAGGGGATGGAGGGGATGGAATCTGGAATTTGGATATTAATTTTTTTTATCCTCAGATTTCAGAGTGGCTTTGACAGCTAGTATCACCAAGCATTTTCCCATCCAAACCTAATTTCTTATTGCCCAGACTGGGTGAGTGAAAAATTATCTTGGCAAGTGCAGCTCAAGGTCTGTTGCCAAGATGGTGAGTCCTCCAAAATTTAGTTTACAACCCTGTTACTTTTAATTTTTGTCTTACCAGATCTCACAAGGCTGATTGGCGACACCTGTCATTAGTTGCTATAACAACAAGCTTATTTATGATTCCATGGCAGGTAAAAATTAATAACTGACTATTTTGTACCGGTAATTATTTATCAGTTCTCAGTAAATCCATCTCCATGTATTTCCATGTATAATATTATATACACAGTATAAAATGTATTATTCTAAAATAATGCATTTCCATCATCCTTAGATTTATGTCATTTGCCTTTCAGTTTGCTCAGTTTGCATTGCTGACACAGGTAACTATACACTGTAGGAGTTTGAGTGATTGATGTATCAGTAAGGCAGCATTTCTTTGATCAAGTACAGTAAATGTAATTAACTTTTTTGGTTAAAATCTTTGACAAATGGCACGTTAATAATGAAATATTATGCAGTTGTCTTACAATGCAATCACTTCTGATCGGGATCGCAGTGTTTCAACTGCATGCTGCTTGTCTTCTTTAGGCAATAATGTCGACTGCTTGTGCATGCAGCTTATAAAGTATGATGCTCAGATTTGATTGGTGACCCAGTCGACCTTATAATCGCCTTAAGCAGCATGAAGTCAAAACATTATGATCTACATCAGAAGTGACTACATTGTGAGACAAACAAATTATTATAACTTCCCGCTATTATGACTTTCCGCTCTCCCGATGAGAAGAAAATGACAGCTGAAGTTGGTTGTTATGGCGGCCATTTTGAGATGCCATATTGGATTCCAAGCGCTAACGCACGTGTTGTACTTGTTCGTGTGCGTGTGCTTCACAAATACGAATGCGTGTAAAGCAAATGCGCATATTTTCCGCTGTATGTGTTTAACACGGGCTCAAATTCCCCACCGTTGCTATGCATGACATCATTGTTTACGACGCCATCTTGAATGTGATAGACGGAAAATATCGGAGACTTTCGGCACTTTGGGAACAATAATCTGTTCTTTTTTAACACAAACATTTCGAACAATTACAGCATTAAATAGACCTTATTTGAGCGCTTCAACAGACCACTCTGTAGGATATTTTAAACCTTAGGATGAGCTTAGGATGAGGATTTATCGTACGTGGATGATATTAGGGTGGTTTATTGTTCTGGTGTAAAAGAAACTTTTCATGGGAGCTCGGAGCGAAAGGAGCTTTCTATGAGAGGTAAGAGCCGCCTCAATTTTTGACACTTGTTTTTTTATTTCGAATCTCTATATCTGAAGAAAGAAGCGGCATTCCACTCCGGGCTCCCATAGGTTTTTTCTTTTTCTTTAGGGAAACAGACTCCTGTATTTCTTTTTGACTTGCTTTTGATTGCGAAGCCGTAAAACGAAAAGAACATTTTTCTGAGTCCACAATTCAAATAGGATTTGTCACCTGAGGTGTGAAAATTGTCACCTCGGACATCATTTTTTCTGAAGCTTAACTTATACTGTCTTTGCCTGATATGATTTTATTTCAGCGACTTTTCTTGGTCTGGAGAAATTTCCATCCAAAATGGACCTGTTAAACTCAAGTCTACCACCTTAATATGTACCAGCCTACAATTTCTTATTTTTAACTATTTTTCCTTTCTACTGTACAAATAATGTTTAATTTCTGTTTATAGTGTAAATAATGAATTTAATTGAATTACTGAGCTCTGCAATACTGCAATCTGAGCACCATATGAAGTACTAGGTTTGACCCAATTGTGGTCTTCTCTGTGGGCACCCTTGGTTTTTTAAGCCGATAGATCTTCATTTTTTGGATGGAAATCATTGCCCGGCCATGTAATAAGTGTAATTCAGAGCCAAGATCTATCTCACTTCATGAACAAACCTGTCTGGTCAGTGTGATGTTACTTGTCATTTTGTTTCCTTTCATGTATTTCATCTTTAAGTTTTCACACAATTTTTTAAATCTTCGCTTCATTCTTTTGACAGAGAGACACCGTAATTTACAGGAGGTTTCTTTTTGCAAACCAAAATAATACTGTGAGAAATAATGAGTAAAATGTGAGAAACATATTTATCATTTTGTGTCAAGGTGTACTGTGGACACTGTGAATTATTATATTACTTAATAGGTATAATCTAGATAATAACTGATTTCTTAATTTGCAGACATGTGCTCTGTTTGGATTATACTTTCTTCAATTTATCACTTCCCACAAATTGTGTAACATGATGTATGGGTTGTTGGTATGTAACTTCTTTGTCGTTTTTATATTTTGATATAACCCAACCATCCAATAAGGCATGCAATAAGTTGTTTCTTTTCTTTTATGTTGTGCTTTAAAAATGTATTACATATATATTTTATAAATGGTATATTTGGTTGATTGCCCTTTTAAAAAAAAGGTTTTTATGAAAATTGAAGAGAGCCCCAAACTTGCCTATTGTAAGAAACTGTTACTCCGGCCTAAGTAATGCTTTAAATAGCATTTCATTTCATTCTCTTGGGAGAATGCATCCATATCATCATAGAGGTGCACATCTTACATCTGTAAAGGCCCCTGTTCACTTATTTAGCTTTTCATTAGCATTTAGCTTTTAGCTAAACGGTTCTTTATTGTCTTTTTACAAGTTCAGTCTGTTCTTCAAAACAATAACACATAGCTGCAAAGCCAAGTGGATAAAAAAATATGGGCAAAGATTAATTAATCAACATGACACAAATTTAATCTTTCACATTAAATTTACCGAGCTGAAAATTTGCCATCACTCTCATTTCCACAACTCATGATGATAGCGACATTGCTGATCAGAGCAGTATGCGGGACGCGTGTCACATAAGAACTCAGTAAAAATGACCTAGGTCTCCATGAGTTATTGTAGCTCAGTGGATAGAGAGCCCGCCCGGTGTTCGGGAGGTCATGGGTTCGATTCCTGTCGGGGACTCAGAATTTTTCTTTGTCCCACGCTTGTGTCATGTTGATTAACTAATCGTTCACATTAAATTTACCGAGCTGAAAATTCGCCATCACTCTCATTTCCAAAAATATGGTCGTGTAAGCTTTTGCAACCTGTCTTTAATATGACAGAAAAAATGTTAAACAGTACAAAAACAAAAATCTGATACTTTGAAAACAGTCAAAACTCCAGCCTCTGTTTTAAAAATGAATCTTTGTTTCCAAAATCATGAAATGTGTACCTTGTAGGTGGGGCATGTTTTGAACTTCATAATTCAGTTTGGGAACTCCATGCTTCTTAGGTAAGGAATTTCAATCTATTTTAATAAACTGCAATAAATTTTTTACATAAATATATTATGAGCTATTGTTGAGTCAAAATTTTGTTATTGAATTTCTTTGTGTCAATATTTTTGCTGCAAATTATTCTGACCTTTCACTTCTTTGTTGACAGCTCATTCTTTTTGTCAGCCCTCATTACAACTTTGGTGAGTGTTTTTAAAACCAGAAGTATAAAACAATATCTAAGTTTCACAAAGTATGATTTCTTGATTAAGAAACTGAGAACAGTGATTTAAAGTGTTTCTCAAATAAGAGATTTATCATCATCATTTATCACATAGATATCTTTTCTGCAAGATCATTTTTTCCTTTGAGATATGAAAAACACAGATGATGGAGTTCTGAGAAATTTAATGAGACCGCATCATTAATCAAAAATATCGTTGGTGTTGTGAAATGAAATGAAAATTAATTGAACTTTATTTTGTGCTCTCCTGACAAGACTAGTGGAATTTAGGTTTGTCAATTATATGAATCTGCCACATTATCAGCATGCAAAATTATTGTTATAATTAAAAAAAAAAGAATTGAAGTATAATTAAGAATTGGTTTATGCTTAACATGCCTATATCAAGTTATGGATGCATGTGGGAAGTTTGGAGAGCATTAAAGAAGTTGATAACATAGTGCGTGCGCTGGCCCTGGCGATCATGGTATAAATCTCTATCTATGCACAGTCGTGTGTATATAACACGATGTGTGCAACTGCAACTGCCAGTAGAATAACTAACTATTATTAAAAATGCCCCAAAAGATCACATCTTCAAAATTCAAGTCCCTTTTAATTTTGAGCTTACTATTATTTTTTTTTGTAGATCATGTTTTAGTTGCTTATATACCATGATGGCTAAGCCAATGAAAACTCTTGAATTGTATTATCAATGATCCAGTTTTTAGCAAAGTGATATATTCCATAAGATATGATAAATACAATAAGAATTAAATAGAGCCAGGTGCGTGCTGTGTTATAATACTGGATGGTGTTTTTTTTCTGCAGCTAATTGCAAATCTTGAGCCTCTCATCTACCAACTGCCTCATAAACTACTTGTATGGGTATGTAGAAACTCTTATCAATCTGATTGAAATTCCAAAGCCCTGCCCAAGGGTTTTGCATTCGTATTTCAAACCTTTACGCTGTGCATATAAAAAGCATTTATTTCACAGTAACGTTGTTTGTTTGGATATTTTCAGGCTGTTCAAGCCGCCATGTTCATAACTGGTGCTGTTGGAATTAAGATTGCAATTGCAAAGGTCCTTGGAATTGCAGATGATGTAAGCTAATAACAATAAATGAATTAGTTTGTAGTGTGCTATTCCATGTTGAACTCATAAGGCTATGACACTTTTTCTCCAAAAATTGACACTTCGTTTCTCCCCCGTTTGGGCCTCGTTCCTTCTCGTTGACTATTCGCTCATAGAAAACTCGGGCTCGTAGTCTAATTGTTAACTGGTAACAGTGACACCGAGGTGAATAGTTGTTTTAGCATATACTAGAACAGTGAGCTAATATAGCTCAAAACTGACAATTCAAACTAATTTACTCAACTCAATCAATTACGTGAGGGTTGCTAAGAGGTGGATAGCAAAGGGTATCCCTTGTTTTAATAACCAATCATTGTGCACCGACGACACTATTCACTGTTTTAGTTTATAATCCATCAAATATTTTTCCGCGCGAGCTCTCGAAAATCTGTTCGCTTCTCTGAACAGATAATGTCCGCAGACATCCGAGCATATTTCCGCGCCAAATGGACGCTATTGTTTTTATATCCCAACCAGGAGTTGTTGTTTGTTGTGTTCTTCTCTCTTGGGGGGGGGGGGGGGCCATTCATGTGAGACCCTTCTCAAGCTGATACCCGTTGTAAATGCAGTAGGCATAGGGCGCAATATGTACCTCGCACCTCCTTGTTTCCTAATGAAGGACAAGAGCCTTTAAAGTTGTATTAGTTGTTGTATGCTTTTCATTCCATTTCAGGCACACATAACAAGCATCTTGCGTTCCAAGTTTTCTAACTTCAGAAATTTTGACACTTCTCTGTACACCTGCGCGCCAGAGTTTGATTTTCTCGATCCAGAGGTGTGTTCAGTGCAGCGATTACCAACTGGGAGTATATTGGGAAAATTAAAGGGCACCTCGGCTCTTGAAACAAGTTGATGTTAAGTAGTCTAAAATAGTGTCCAAATTACAGATTTTATCGGACAAAGGAGATAAAACATTTCATAATGATAAAAAAACGGAAAAGATTATCGCTTTTAAAATTACCGTGCACCGCCATGTTGGATTTTATGACGTCATTGCGTTGTCCTTGTTGTTATTAATGAGAGGCTCTTTTGTGTGAAACAATAGGACAACGCACTGACGTCATAAAATCCAAAATGGCGGCGAGCTGGAAATTTAAATGCGATAATCTTTTTCTCAGTTTATGAGTATGGAATGTTGTATCTCCCTCATCCAGTAAATTTGTAATTTAGAGGCCCTGGGAACGAGGTTGCTTCTAGCTGATTCATTTGATAGAAAAGTGTCAACTCTCTTCTGTCAATTAACATTGTGGTATGGGTACTCACTAGCTATTTTGCATGACCGTGTAGAGGAAATCTAGAAGTTCATATTTTTGTTCATGAAATATATGAGATCTTTTTCTGCAACATTCCAATTCCATTCACCATTACATAGCTTTGAGGTTGATCTTGAAATTCCTGGAATTCAGTGCGTTTAAAAACATCTCACATTTCCGTCTCTCTCATGAAGTTAGAGTTTAATTCTGATCTAGAATGCCTGTAAATATATATTTCAGATGACTTTCCCAGTCGTCAGTATAGTTTGTTACTGACTGGACTCATTTGTTCTTCTGTGTAGAGTCCGAACAAGTTAACCAAGACTTTGCTGTTACCAGCTGCAGTTGTTGCTATCACTGCTGTTGTGATAAAGGTAAAAGATTTTCCAACCATTTGACCAATTATTCCTTAACTAATCGGCAACCGCTACATATTCCTTTTATCAGTAACTGGAAATTTTGTGAAATTACGAATTTGCCAGACTAAAGTTGACCAAATAAGGAGATTGTCAAAGAGTGCAGTCTGTTATTCAACAGAAAATGTGTTTGATTCTCCAATCCTTCATAATGACTTTAATATTCGTCACACCGTATTTTCTTTAAGGCCTTTTTGAGCCTCCTAAATCTTCATTTCAGATTCTCGGAAATGAATGGAAAGCCTGGATGGGTACAAAAGACAAGTCAAATAAAGCAAACGACTCAGATCCTGAATCTGATGAAGAAGAATCCGAGGATACTAAGTAAGGCGTTAACTTAAAGGGGAAGTATAACGGAGTTTATCACGATTTTTGGTCAGAATTAGCTCAATTTAAACTCCTAACCCCTCGTCAATATTCAAATCGTTTCTAAATCACTAAAAAATTTTTAAAACATCAAGTGAATTCAAAACAGAAGGACGAGGCAAAACATGTTGGTACTGATTTCATATGAGATGCAATGAGAAAACTTGAAAACGTCGGCCCGACGTTAAGTTGGCATCAATCTCGATCTTGGCCACCCGCCCGCGAAAACATCTATAAACATTTTCTATACATATCGCGGTAGTCTTGCAAGGGATGTTTTATCATCATCATGCAGCTTCTATTAACCGAAAAGCGTCCCTTGGATTTTCGATGTGTTACTAAAAATAGCATGATAATGCCCCTTTAAGAAAATGGAACTGCTACGGATAAATACGTTTTATCTTTTGAATTTAGGAAAGCATGCGTTTAGTGTTTGTATAAAAATTTACTCATGTACCTTCATGTATTTTAATTGATAAAACATTGTGGGATTTCAGTTTATTTTGGAAAAATAAAGTCAACTCTAGTCTGCCGTGTTATACTCATGGTTGGTAGATAATTGTATGGTGCTAAGGAGATAGAGCTGATTAGCAACATGTAAGTTGTGTAACTTCAAGAAAATAAATTCACAAACTATTTCTTATGTTAGAAATGGCTTGCAACCATTAAAAGGTCTCTTCTGTTATTTGATTCTTACATACTGGTTGTGTTTTTATCTTTTCTGTAGGAAAGGAGTGAATCTGAAACCTTATGCCGAGGTAACTATGGCACATTTGTCTCCTCGTCATTCCTAGCGCCGGCCGAATATGGAGTTAACTGATAAATGTCATTCGTGTAACCATTGACAGTGCTACAAATTAGCAGTCGTCCGAAACGATGAGAAATTTTACAGGTCAACAATTTTGTAATAAAATTAACAGCGTGGTTGCCCAAGAAATTTAAGCAATGGACAACCCAGTCAAAAATGAAAAAAAAGTCATTTTCTTCACAGTTCGTGCCTGTAGTCCACCTCAAAAGTGTTTCCTCGTGATGTCATCAAGGGAACTAAATTCACGGGCTTGTTTCTCCAGCGTTTCAAAGAGCGACAACATGGATATTTGTTTTTAATTTCGAGCACTGCATTCATCTAAAAATCTATTGGACACTAGGTTTAGGCTGTACCAGATGCTGAATTACGAACTTGTTATGGTACTGGACCATATAACTGAGGCCTTAGTTTATGGTGCTGTTTCTCATTATGCACGGTTTACTTTAAACCATAATTTTCCCTTCTCTTGCTTTTTGTTTCAGCATTTGTACCACGTGCTACAGTCACTGGCGTTTGTTGTCATGGCGATCATTATCATGCGATTGAAATTGTTTGGTACCCCGGCGTTGTGTGTTTTGGCGTCACTCCTGGCTTCGAGACAGGTAGTTCCAGGTCACGACTGTAAATGTACTTTGTCACTGCACGTGTAAGTCAAAAGATTTAGAAGGGTCTAATTTGAAATTCATCTTGTGTGGTCACATTTTCGGCGAGGGTAGTCCTAAAAAAGATCGTTGTTTATAACTGAAGGTTAGGCAACCCGAGAGGAAGTTGTTAATCCACTGGCGGAAAAAGATGGTGGCTGTGCATTTTACCACAATACCTTCCGAACTTAACACAGCCCACAGGGCATATGGAAAGCTACGAGTTATGTTAACGAAATTTGTCCCTGTATTAACAACATATTGTTCTTGTCAAATCTAAGCGTTTTAAGGGTATTAGTCGCCATCTTTTAGCGTACAATGGATTGCATTCTTATGAAGCTGGTAGGTAATGGTGTTTTGTCCAACCCAAAATTCTTTTCACCAGCATTAAAAAAATGAGCGACAGCCATAAGGATGATTGAGAGTTTGAGCTTCGGAATTTAAGGAGTGGAAACATGTTCACTGTCTTTTCTTTTTCTTTTTTTCAGTTGTTTGGGTTTGTTTGTGACAAGCGGAAACACCAAGCTGCAGTGGTCGTGCTTATAGCCGTCATGTCTGTACAAGGGATCATGAACCTGCAAGTTCAGTTTGTAAGTGTTTTGTTATCAAAACGTCTATATAAAAACTGTAAATCAGAGGATCCTTAGTACCGCGCCGTAGCCCTTTCTCGGAGAATATCCCCTTTTCATTGTTTGACGCTTCGAAATGTTTCACGGCTGGTTCTCACATGCGTCCGAATTGGCTGCGATTTCATCACCGACATTTGCTCCAGTTAAATCAGAAACGGTGGTCACGTCGAACAATTAATAGGGAGCTTAAGCAATGAGGACGGCGACGGCTAGGACGACTCCTGCTTAAAAATGAATTTATATTTTACGCACGAATCTCGCAATTGCCTTGATGTATTCGGTGCATCTATCGCTTTCAAACGTAGTTCATGTAGAAAATATAAGGACGGCGGTTATTTTAAAACAGAAAAATGAAAATTTAGCAGTAGAGGTTCACGTTTTCCAAAGTACTCAGAAATTGGTCATTTCACGTTGTTGTTTTGCAGAGGACGGCAAAGAAATGTACAAAGAATTATAACGCACGTGCAGAGCTATTGTACTGCTCATTAAATCTTTTGTTTAGCGACGTTCTCGTTGACGTTGCCGTCGTCGTTTGCTTAAGCTCCCTCACCGGGAAACGCGGTGGTAAGTGCGCTGGACCCCTCATGCAACACCCCTGGACACTGTTGTGTTCTTGGGCAAGACACTTGCTTCTTTTTAACCAGGTGTATAAATGGGTACTGACATATTCAATGTTGGGGGGTTACCCTGCGATGGACTGTCATCCCATCCAGGGGGAGCAGAAATACTTCTATTCGCTTCATCCTTAGATGCAAGCTCCGGCCTGATTGATCACTAGCCGCAGACTTAACCAACACCCGCTAAGGATTCCAGGGATATCTCATATCCGTAAATTCTTAAAGTGCACCTAATCCAAAAATATTTTTGCGTTAAAATAAATAAACCTTTGCACCAGTTCGAAACGCATTGCACCTTTGGTTTCTCCTTTTTACTAAATGCGGACTGTTTATAGCATTAAAAAGTTACGAAAAACTGTACGTTATTTGGTTCACGACCGAGTCAGAAGGGACGTGGGTCTATTCCTGGGTTGACGTCACAAACTGATTTGTATGCATGTTTACAAAGACTTGATGCGATGCAAATCAGTTTGTGACGTCAACCCAGGAATAGACCCACGCCTCTTCTGACTCGGTCGCGAACCAACTGATGCTCGGTTTTTCGTAACTTTTAAATGCTATAAAAAGTCAGCATTTGGTAAAAAGGAGAAACGAAAGCGTTTCGAACTGGTGCAAAGGTTTATTGTAGCGAAAAAATATTTTGGGGTTAGGTGCACTTTAAGCTTGCGTTGCTAGAGATCTGCATCGGCTAATCTTTGCTTCCTTTAATGAATGAGTGAGTGATTTTATTATTTCAATAACTGAATAAAAGAGAGGACAAATGAAAATATTAAAATCGGTCAACTCATTTCAACTTCAGGCGACCCAGGGAGAGTATAACAATCCAGAACAAGAAGCACTAGTAAGTTTTATTATCAACAGCTATTTTCTGCTTACAATATCATTGCACTGTTAAGCAAACAGGTGATGGAAATAATGGAAATCTTGATGTGATACCATATTCTCTTAACCGACATGCAAAGAAATGAATGGCCGTCAGAAAGGAGAATGTGGCTATTTTGTGATTGGATTCTAAAAATCGCGTTTGTTTTCCCTGAGTCCAGTTAAAGAGCTTTTCAACTTGGATCCAATAGTCCACTTCGGAAAATACCATAACACTCTTTGTTTGTCCCCAAAATTTTGCATAAGCGTTGTTTCCAGTTTCTCATGGGACTTACAATGGTCCCAAGAGAAAACAAAAACAACGCTTATGCAAAATTTTGGGGACAAACAAAGAGTATTATGGTATTTTCCGAAGTGGCCGATTGGTCTGGAAAAATAATGCAGCTTATTATATGGCAAGGCAGTCTTGAGGTAAATTCGAGCGTTCTGATTGGTTCTTCCGTTGTCGGGATTGCCATACGGACCGTTTTCATGGAAACGGTATGTAGTTTTTGCTTATTGAAAATTTTTTAATTTGTTTTCTGACTCGTGGTAGTCTGTTCTTACTGAGTTGCTTAGTCGTCAAAAACACGTTACGAATGAATTCACTTGACAGGAAAGTGTGTTTAACATGAAAATCCAAAATCCACCTTTTACGACATTCTTTGCGTTTTTTAGCTTGCTTTTGGTAGATTGCCCAAATTAAAGGGCGAAAGGACACGTAATTAATATTTTTCGTTTCTTATTTACCTTTCAAATTTGGGTTTTATATCTTTTATAATTGTGCAGGTTGATTGGATCAACACAGAGACACCCAAGAGTAAGTTAGTGAAATGTGTTTGTGTGTGCCTTAACTGTCTCTACTAATGGATCTTCTTGTTCCTCCGCCGAATAAATGCATTTGATTATCAAAACTGTAGTGTTTTACAACTTACGTTTGTTTTGTTTGGTACTAAAATTTGTTGGTCTATTGTCAAAACATGTTTGGCTCTTCCTCGGAAGTCATTACATTATCATTACTTTGTTTAACAAATGAAGAAGCCTAAGCCATGTATTATACTGTCATAAAACACGACGGACATTTGAGAACACGAGGGAAATTTAGCGACGAGTGTTCTCAAATGTCCGGAGTGTTTTATGACAGTATAATATATGGCTTAGGCTTCTTCATTTGCTTTATGATATAGATTTTATACGCCGCGAGTAAAACACACAAAAACACGCACGATCGATAAACGGAAGCAATTTAATTTCGCTTCTTCTACTTTCCTCTCGAACTTGGAAGCTTTTTCGACAATCTCTGTAGCTTGACTCAGCATTTTGTCCGGAATTTCTTCATAGAAAATGTTCGCCGCCATCCTTTGTGAACTTTCACTAGAGTAAAGCTGACGAAAAACACGCTTTTTCTATGTTTTATACTCTTATAAAACATGGTTTTTTGACCAATCAGAGCGCGCGCAGAGTCCTATCTATATTACAATAAATAATATTAAAGCCCCCCATTTTATAAAAGTTGGCGTTTTATGCAATGACTGACGGGACTCTCGCGCGCTCATTGGTCGAGAGCTATGGTATATGAGAGTATAGACCATATAAACGACGTAACATGAAACGTAGCATAACAAAAAGTTCGAAAAACTTAAGAAATTGATCCCTCTTACTTGTGAAACAGAATATGATGAGTTGTGAAACGTGAGCTGAAACTCGTAAAACATGGGTTTTTGACCAATCAGAGCGCGCGCAGAGTCATAGCTATATTAGAAATACAAATAATACATACTTCTTTTGACTTTCTTTATCAAATAGGTGCCGTGTTTGCTGGTGCGATGCCAACGATGGCCACAGTTAAATTATGCACGGGTCGGGCTATTGTTAATCATCCTCACTATGAAGACGTTGGCATCAGGTAGAATAATTTATTCATGCGTAAGTGCTAAAATAATTATCATTAATTATTGACGAATTAATTATCATATATTGCTAATCACAGATGTAGTGAAACGAGGAAAACGAAAATTGTTTCAAGACATCGGGAATTAACATGCTGAGGGAAAGGGAAACAGTTTTTTATTGTTTGAAGTGTTTTACCCTATCTTAAAAAGTCCGCAAAATCATTTCAGCATATATTCCAGTTCTTGTAGATATAGTCATTAGGGAATGGTTTCCAAATCTCGCGCCACAAGTAAAACCAAAACCTATGACCCGGGCGAGCTCGTTTTCCCGCGCTTTTTGTCGGCTACATGCATTTACTGCGAGTTTTGATTGGTTCCTGGATTGTCTGTATTGTTTGTGATTGGTCAGAATGATAAGTTGTTTTATCTGCGACACTCTTAACCTGATTTTCCCAAATAAAAATTTTATTAAATGTTCACTCTGGTTATTTCATTGCAGAGAAAGGACACGTAAAGTGTATCAAATCTTTAGTCGGAAGCCGCCTGCTGTTGTCTGGGAGACACTGAATTCCATGAAAGTTACTCACGTTATTGTTGACTCACAGTGGTGCAGGGGAAGACCAAAGTAAGTTTCAGCTTCATGCCTACGAGTTTTGTAAGGCAACTCATATGTTGCATTGTATCTGCTTTCCGTCTCAGAATCTTTTGTGAAATGATGTTCCAATTTTCCGTCAATTTGACACTTTTTCATTATAGATCGTTTTCACTGCCACGCAACAAAAAAAAAAAAAATAAATCGAACACCGTTCAGTGAATGAAGTCAAGAAAAAGAAATATTATTGGAGATATTAAAAGAATTATTTTGTCCAAGTTTTATGACTGTGCGTTACCTCAAACCGAAGATATTCGCCGAAACGTTTTGTCTCAATTTACAGAGCCCAGTATGGAGCCGCCATGTTGGTGCACCTCAGATGTGCACCAACATGGCGACCGGAAAATAGTGTAAACATATGGAACTTACTGTAGTTATCTGGGACAATGATAATCTGTTATGGAGAAACAAACATTTACATAAACACTTTTCCTACTACTTCGATTTCTCAAATGGCTAAAAATCACAATATAAGTATACCTTTTATGACAAACGTGATCGACACTTCATGTTCATAGCCCTCATGCGTGTTGACGTCAGACTTGCTTGTTTCACACCATGCCTCGCTTTCGAAGTGCAAATATGTAAATTGTATCATGAACGAATTCCCAAAGCAGCAAAGATGAAAATCCATGAAGGTGATAAAGGGATGGAAATAATTTGCGTAAACGAGGCCAGGTGGCGAATTTTGAGCATATTTCGTCATCATGCATAAGGCCTATAGATGGTTTTCAGTCACGTGATAAGGCGGCCATATTGGTGGACTAAACAATACGTAATTGTTGTGTAAAATTTGCATAATAATTATATAGCTACACCAAAATCCATTATTGTCAACAGATGCATTTTTATTAATTTTTGTCAACAGTCCAAATCTAAAATAAATTTTACAGTTTTTGCTCAAACTGTCCAATTTAAGAAAATATAATTTGGTTTTATCAACTGGGTTGATAATGTGAATTGGCCACCGTAAAGAGATTCGTGAGCTGACGTTTCGAGCGTTAGCCTTTCGTCGGAGCGAATCAAGGAATTGTGGGTCGTGTGTGGTTTATATACAGAAAGATGAAGCTACGCTATTGGTTGGTGCCTGGTAACGTGAAAACAACGGAATGAATTAGTTGAATGAAAAGCGTTCGTTGATACCGTGAGGATTAAGAGTGCCGATTTGAAAAATAAATTTTTGTTCTAGAGTTTTGCGGCTTTCCGTGCTACCTTGGTGAAGGGAAAGGCCGCAGACTGCCATATGTTGCTTAGAATAATTTGGGAGATTGAAGTGTCTCGCGACGGGTTTAGATGCATTTTTGTCGTCTTTCCCTACGTTCCGAAGGTGTTCTCGGAATCGGTCGCCTAATCGTCTCCCTGTTTCGCCGATCACAGAGTGCAAGTTATGGAGTAGATGACATTGGCTGAGGTACAGTTGAAATGATCAGTGATCTTGATAGATCGCTTGCGTCCCGATATTTTGTCAACGTTGTGAATGAAAGGGCATGTTTTGCATCGTGCGCGAGCGCATTTAAAAGTTCCGGTTTTGGTTTTATCAACCAAGTTGATGAAACCAAATTATATTGTTATACTTCCCACCGACGCAGCACCACAGTTTCTTTAGAACCTTACCCCTCTATTCAATTTAAGAAAAATCTGGATACCTTCCAGAAACCAATCAATTGTGAAGAAAAACTAGTTTGGAGGGCGAAAGATTTTCCATGTTCATATATTTTTGGATGCTATATATTATTAATTAATAGGTAACAGGACTACCTGCTTGTCCAATAATTTGCATGGAAATAATTGGATTAAAAAAATTCCTCTAACTGCCAAATTGGACTCGGCCTACAACCTCGTCCAATTTTGCAGTCCTTGGAATGTTTTCTCATCCAAATATTTTCAAATTGGACAGCATGTAGTCCTATTGCATATACAAATAGAGTTTAGCTGCCAAAGGAGAGAAAGTCCGTGTTCGAGCCCCGGCCGGGACATAACGTTATGTTCTTGGGCAAGACACTTTACGCTTAATGTACTTCTCTCCAGCCAGGCGTATACATGGGTATCGGCCAATTTAATCCTGTGGTTAACCCTGCAATGAACTAGCGTTCCATCTAGAGAGGAGTAGAAATACTTCTAGTCGCTACGGAAACCGGGATAAGCTCCGTCAGGTCTGATGGGCCACGAGGCTCGCTCAGACTTAACCTAGTTGCTTGTTGACCTCGTTTTTTTTTTCTTTTTCATTTTTCACTGCAGACCTGGTTGTGGTATGGTAGACATCTGGGACCTCGAAGACGAAGAAAATAAATCTCGACCGAGCTGCTGTTCTGCACTGGCAGATAAGCCAGCACCCTTTCGAAAAGTGTTTAGCAATGACAAATATAACGTGTTTCAACTTCATCACAGCAATAGATTCTGAAGGGTTTTTGTCAAAACCTCAGACTTTCATAAAAATATAAAATGCATTAGGTGTGTTGGTATAACAGTTAGTTAAGGTTGATCCAGTATAGAAGAAGAGAACGTAGATTATTTCTCATACTTTTCAAGTTGCTGTAAAAGCGCGCGTATAAGAACCCGCTTTTTTCCTATGTATTGGGATTTTAGGCTATTTAGTTTCATAAATAGGCTCTTATTTTCGTGAGAAAAAAACGTTTTTTTTTTCCGGCAAGGTCGGTTGTTTATATACACCTCATATGGATGTAATCATGTCTAACAACTTCAATCAAAACATAATAGAAACCCTGTTCCGGTAGAGCTTGTTTTGTTTGATTTCGGAATTTTTGGAAAAATGAATTCTAAGAAATAAGAACCCGTTTTAAATTTTGGGTTTATAGAGGGAAATTTTAGCCTGAATAGTTCTTAGATTTTGGGTTCTTACATGCGGGTTTTTGCTAAAGGTTAAGTTCAATTCCAAGATAAGACAAAATCAAAAACATGACCAAGAGAAAATATTTGTAGAAATCCATATCGAGAAGTGGTCGTGCTTTGAACAACCCGGCTTAGGTTTTTAGGTGAAGAGTGGTTTATGAAATTATAGGATAAATAAATTTTGAACCGTAATGACAAGTCTGTTTACGGCTGAACTCTTTTAGCGCGAAATAATTCGGAACAAGTATATCAAGAAAAAAAAAAGGCAAAATAAGGCGTATATATCATGCAATAAGAATATTGCGTTTTCCACATTTTTCGTATTTCCTGTGAAGATATATCTCGCAAATAGCAGAGATAGAATACACTAGAGCTAACCATTGACTCCAAAACAGAACACACACACACTCTTCGACCCTTCCCATGACATCCCGCGCGCCTTAGTCTACTCTTGTGTCTCATCTTCTGTCGCCCCCTAACACGTAAATAGGGACTGGGTACGAGTCTGAGAGATCCGTGAATCACTTCCATGCGAAATTCCAACCGAGGAACAACCAATCACAGAACGAATACCGATCTCTAGAGTTACGTCATCAGTGCACGAAACGACTAAGGTTCACGAAAAGACAACCGTACGCCGGTTTTCCTTTTGAAAGGAATACGTCGTTCTTCGATCCTTAACGTTGTGCCCAAGAGAAAATGAGAGGAGAGGGGGAGATTCGGGCCTGTTCACGATTAATTCCACTGTAGCTAATGGGCTCCTGACTATGGCTATTTTGGACTGGCCCCTGGCACGGAAATGTTTTTCCCCAAAACGTCCGAATGAAGGAAAACATTGATCTGATGTTTGGAAGGAAAACAAAGTTTTGCTTGTGCCGAACTATGGACCAAGTGCTGTTAAGTTTTGTCGACGAAACCGACTTCCAAAAACAAGGGACTACACGAGAAACAGTCTTCGTTCAGAGCTAATCCATATCCCAGCCAATACATATGCCTTGGCGTACCTTTTTGACCCTCTTGGTTTTGCATATTAGTGAAAAATTAACTGAAACTATTTTGGTTTTCGTTTTTTCTTGAATTCAGTACCAGATGGTTTACAAAATGTCGTCAGATATAGTGGAATTCTCACTCGCACCAGTTGGAAATACTTTTCAATTGCATTATATTATACCTCAACCTTGGTTCACATGCATTTTCCCCGAAGACAAAAGAACATTGAAATGCGAATGTATGTTTCTGGCGTGAAATTCGCAGCAGCAAATTAATAATGCAAAGATGGTCCACATTATGGACCCTGAATTTGCTAATTATTCATCACGGGTTTTGTGTACCACAATCTTCGTTGAATGTTCCCGTTGCCCATGGCTTCATAAGGAAATGGGGGAAACGATTTGTATCATTACAAAAGGGGCAATATCCGTAGATGGGATGATTTGGACATTAACAGCGGCTCCTTTAAACTACAAAGCTCGGGTTGGAGAGCAAGATATGACAACCTCAAGGTAATATGCACGTCGTTTTGAAAACATCTGTAGAACTGGCTTTGGGATGACTTTTGTTAAGATCGTTTGCCTTGCTCGCTTTCCAAAAAGTAAGACTTGAACTGAGATGGTAGAATTTTTTTTGCATTGTATTGAAACTCTCGTCGCTGTGATTTTCAGCGTGGTACAAAATCTTTCTGAACTTAAAACTTTCCTTTCGCTTTAACTGAGATTCGAATATCAAGTAGCTAGTATCACAAGCATTGTTTTAGCTTTGCCGGTTATTCTCATCTCTGACATTTATTTCAGGGCTTCACCAGGGGAGAACGGAAAAGGCAAAGGAGTTTTTAATGCATCTCTGTGACGCCTAAATGAAACTAATAATTAGGTAAGTATTTGAATGTTAATCATAATCGTAATCGTAATCGGTTTTCAAGTGCGGACGGCGATTGTTTCCTACCAAATTTTCAATCCACACCAAACTTCAAAGGCTCCGTCGTCCTCCTTGGAGCAAGCCAAATGTTTGCCAAGCGTCATTTTAAAATTACTCTCTTCAAACGGAGGGAAACGTCTGTCAAAAAGATTTAATCTCGCTTTTCAAAGTGCCTTCCCGCCTTCGATTTCAAGATGATTGACATTCACATGACTCCGATAATGACTTCCGCTCAGGTTGTCGAAACGTCAGTCACTGTCATCGACAACAGTCCTTCTCAGGACTACCCTCAGTCAAACTACACGATCGATTAATAATTTTCACGTGACGTCATAAAATTTTAAAAAACAAAATTCGCTGGGCCTGCTTAATTTTTATTGTCACCACGTGAAAGAAATTCTAAAAATATATCTATTCACAAGTTTCCACCTGGATAGTGTCCTTTGTGTTTGAAATACAGCATGTTGAATTTTCAAGATTTCCGCCGTACGTGACTTCACGATGGCGCCGTGACAAAGCTGTCGTGCTCCAAGAAAAGGTCTTTTCGCAAAATTTTAGCAGTTTAAACAGTTCAAGTAATAGGAAGGATGTGTATGTGTATATACACTAGATCGTGACGAAGGAGCAGTCGCTTTCGTAGCAAAAGTCTGTGCCAGATTTTTTCTTTGATTTCCGGCCGCCATGTTGGTGCTCATCAAGCTGGGCACCAACATGGCGTTTCCATACTGAGCTCTACAAATTTTCGAGAAATGCTTCGCCAAATAACTCACGAATGGTGTACCGCACAGACCTGAGACTTGGAGATGTTGTTTACCTTTCAATATTTTATAACATTTGAATTTATGAGATTTTTTCATTGCATGGTTTGGAGTTTATTTTTTGATGGCGTGACAGTGAAAACCACCTATAGGGGTGATGATAGGCTATGTGTTTATTAGTTCCGTTCATACTACTTATACTTAGTGAATTGATAATACATTTTGAAAAAAATAAATAAATGAAGATGGGAAGCCAGGTTATATTATGATGCTGATAGCGGAGCTCTGGCGGCCCGAAGGGCCGCAGAGCGGAGCTCCATACCTGTAGAAATAGGAGAACCAAGCACACATACAACGTACAAACAGGAGAACCATGCCTTTCATTTCTCATGGTCAAAATGGCAAGTGGCATGACTCGTGGGCGTGTGCAAAGTACAGACGCACGTACATACGACGGTCGGCAATCAACAACATCCATTGAAAAGCCCTCTGGCTCGAAATGCACTGGGAACGAGTTTGGTTAGCTAAATCACCCTGGTTAGCCCATGATAACACTGCGGTTAGCCTACAAAGCAATCTGGTTAACCTACAGAGCACTGCGGTTAGGAGCTCTTCAATTTCTAGTGTTTCTCGTCAGAGAGTTCCTTTAACTATTCAAAGAGGGATAGAATAGTTTCTTTACCATTCTTAAGATTCGTAACGAAACGAAACTTAACTCGTTGTGTTTCAGTTAAAGTTCGGCTAATTTCGAGAAGAGTTTTCACGCCTTTTGGGAGATTGGATTAGATATAACTGTTTGCATTACAGTAGACTCGGGAGAAAATACGTGTTCAAGAAAAAGTTTTAAAATTCTGATTTTGCGATTTTCAGCAAACCGATAATACGGCATAATGTTCAAGACTGAAAAAAGGACAAAAAATAGATAAAGGTCCCGAGCTGGAATAAAAAGCGACCACGATGTCCATTACGCCACGCAGGGCGCTTTTGAAATTTTGTCAAAATTATAAGCACATTGCGTTTGATTACATTCTCTGGACACTACAAGGTAGGTTTGATAATTGCAATACAATGGTAAAAATCTGGACACTAGGAAAAGTAAGGTGATTCCTCAGAAATAAAAGTTGTCCAACAATTTTTTTGAAACTTTCCCTGAATGTCCCCTTCCAAGCACTGTTTCCAAAAATACAATAAAAAAGGTAGGTCACCGCGCTCGCAAAAGAGATATGATGGGCCAATCTTACCCCATTTATTAGGAAATCCCTACTGTACGGTCAGCCTTTCTGTATTCAGTTCTTAAAATAATATAGAGGGGGTAAGTTTCTAAAGAAACTGTGGTGCTGCGTCGGTGGGAAATATAACAATACAATTTGGTTTTATCATTTCACTCCTCATGGGAAATATGAACTCAATAAATTGACCACGCTCGCTCTGTGGCTTCATAGCTCAGTTGGTAGGGCATTGCACCGGTGTTTGCGGAGGTCATGGTTCGAATCCCGTTGAAGCCCTGATTTTTTCAGGCTTCTTCTTTCCAATTGCTTAAATTGGAAATTCACTGCGATGATCATTCTTCACGTTCATTATTATTATTGTGACTTATTGTTAATTTACTTTATGTCATTGACTTTTTTGTTCCAGGTGTGACGCCGTTACATTCAAAGAGTGCAAAGATTAGTGAACTGTTAGAGATCTCAGTACACACGGATGCGTTATAGATCATTATACACTACCAATGATATCCGCTATGTCAACGTGGTTATTGTGACAGGTTAGATAGTCTTTTAACTCTAAGATTGGGATAATAGCCGTAATCTGGTGACGTAGCGAAAAGTGAGGCGTCCAAGACTTTGCCATGTATTTAAAGAAGTCAAAGGCGCAGGAATTCTCTACTTGCACAGATCCCATAATACACCTCTTTTACCCCCCAAAATTTTGCATAATCATTGTGTGCAATTTCTCCTGGGACATGAAGATGGCCCAAGGGAAATCTAAAACAATGCCTATGCAAATTTTTTTTTGGGGTAGAAGCGGTGTATTATGGTATTGTGCAAGTACAGAATAATGATAAACAGAGGGAAAAGGAAACAAGGATTGGTTAAAATTAGGGAAACAACGAACGTGCAAAAATTTAAGCAGAATTTCAATTCAAATCGCAGCTCTTTTTCCTGAGATTTAATTTTTATCTTGCATTTGAGAAGATAAAAACTTACTCTGTACATCGAACAAAGCTGAGCTTTTTAATAATTAAATTTTTTGTACGTAAAGTATTTTGGTAAGGCAAAGAAAAGGGTACAACATTGCAGAACGAAAGTATATGTTTACGGTGCAAAAATCCGCAACACTCAAAGATATTTATAAATTATTTTAGTAACAACTGATGTATGGGTAATTTTAAATTCACATTTGAAGGCCGAAAGTAATATAATTGTAAATCTTTGTAGCGGTCAAAGGAAAGCAGTAGCGTTATGTATAATTGTGTTTGATTTTTCTAATGGGTTTTGTGAAATTGTGATCAGTTTTTTACTTAGTTCATAATCTATAGTTAGTTCTGTGGCTAAAAGCAACCGAGTGTTGTTACGGCCAAAGTCGGAGGGGCGTTTCACAGGGTAGTAAATAGGTAAGCAACTAGGTATTCGCTATCAGAGTATAGTAACGCAAGGTTTGTAATTTAGGAGTTTATTTTTATCATGTTATCTTCAAAGGAAACGGGATTATGAGGAACGCCTACACGGACTTGGCTTTATGCGACTCTGATAACGTTATTGGGTTGCATAGCCTGGTTCACACTGGCGACATGAGGCCGACATAACGACAAGGTCACGCAAATGCAAAAAAGACCTTACACTCATGTTTTATGTCACCAGTGTGAACAACACAACATAACGACATAGTAGGAACATAATGACATAAAGCAACATGAACATAACGACATAAGGAAAAGATTGATCTTTTCCTTATGTCGTTATGTCGCTAGTGTGAACCAGGCTTTGTCAGCAGATGAGATTTACACTGAAACTATTGAATTTATGTAACATCATTTTATTGACATGTTTGTTGCAATATTACAGAATAAATAACTTAACTGCTTTACAAAGTTGTTTGTGGTTTACTAAATACTATTATCTCAATGTTCTTTTGCAGGTGCCTTAGAAATGACGAGTCCAAGGAAAGAAAAATGTCAACATAACCTTGGAAGGAAGGAAAACGTTGATGTGGAAACCCTGTCTCCACTAACTTACATTTTTTGCACTTGTAACAAGAGTTCTCATCCTTGAAAAGCCTCTAATACGTATACGTACGGGGTGAGTATGCCTCACTTGTAAAAAGTACGTGTACTGTATATTGTAACTGTATCTTTACTTAAAGTTACGACATACAATACACCCACCTTTTCAATTGAGATATACTCAACCAGTACGCATGTGTATTAAATACTGCTGTACCACAAGGATGAGGACTCCAAACTTTTGCTAAAAGTATAAAAGAAATGCTAGATGTACTTTTTCCTTCCTTTTAAGATTGAAATTTTTCTTTTCTTGGACTCGTCATTTTTAAGGGACAGAGAGCTCATAAGCGACAGAGAGCTCATAAACGTTACACTAACAAATATTTTCCCGCCAAAAGACGTAGAAAAAATTGAATTCGTGAATATAAACCCAAACGCGCATGCGTAGATGTACTGGTGCAAAGTTGTACCACAAGGATGAGAACTCCAAACTCTTGCTAAAATTATAAAAGAAATGTTAGTTCGTATTTTGTAGATACACTTTCATTCCTTCCTTGCAGTAATGCAAAATTGTACCACCCGCTGGCTACACCCTACTCCTGCTTGCTACACCTTAACCTTACTTGCTAAACCTTAACCCTGCTTCCTACACCTTAACCTTGCTTGCTACACCTTAACCCTGCTTACTTCATCTTACCCCTGCTTACTACACCTTAACCTTGCTTGCAACACCTTAACCTTGCTTGTTACACCTTACCCCTGCTTGCTACACCTTAACCCTGCTTGCTACACCTTACCCCTGCTTGCTACACCTTAACCCTGCTTGCTACACCTTAACCCTGCTTGCCACACCTTACCCCTGCTTGCTACACCTTAACCTTGCTTGCAACACCTTAACCTTGCTTGCTACACCTTAACCCTGCTTGCTACACCTTACCCCTGCTTGCTACACCTTACTTCTGCTTGCTACACCTTACCCCTGCTTGCTACACCTTAGCCCTGCTTGCTACACCTTAACCCTACTTGCTACACCTTAACCCTGCTTGCTACACCTTACCTCATTTGCTGTCTACAACATTGATAAGGAAAGGAAAGGATACGAGCAGATAAACAGTTTTGTCCCTATGCAGAAACCCCCAATCCTTGCTAAGCGCAGTGCCATAGTGGGTCACCGTTTGGATCTTTGCAACACCATTCACACCGAGATACAAGCCCTATTTAAAAGAACGTTTACCAGTGATTCGGAAGTCGAAAGGGTTACACAGCTTTTCAAACACTTGTAAATATACTGTTCACATCTGTAATAACATAGATTTATAAAAGCCTAGTCTAGAATTTCTAAAATGGTTAGATTCTCTAACCTAGAATGGCAACCAACCCCTAACCGTACTGTCGCACAATTTTCAAGGATTTGTAGGTTTGTTCTGTCTAAAAGAGTACCGTAATCAAGGCCGGCTGGTAACGCGTCTTCTCTGGAGCAAACATTCTGGATGACATTCTTTTCATAGACAGCTTGTCGTTTTTTCAATTCCCCCTCTGCTTTCCCTAAAACATTTGGGATCACAGAGTTAAAGAAGGGTTATTTTCCTCATTTGTTTAACATACCTGAGCATCAGGCGTACGTTGGAGAAATTCCAGCAGTTGATTACTATTCACCGCAACACATGTCTGTCAAAGGACGAGCAGAATTTCTAAAGTGGCACGAGGAAGAGAGGCGAAAAGGCCAACCGTTTGACTTTCGAGAGGAACTGAGGGCTTATTGTGAATCTGATGTAAAGCTCTTGAAAGAGGAGTGCCTGACGTTCAAAAGGTTATTTCAGAAAATAACAGGCTTTGATCCATTCTCTAAGAGGACCATTGCCTCTGTGTGCAATGCGGATTTTCGCATGAACAGAATGATCGAGGAAAGTTTGGCCAACGAACCCTTGCTAGGATGGCGAGGGCAAATGAACCAGTCCCACGTTGCAATGGAGTGGCTCTACTGGGAAGAAGAACAGTTAAAACGGACAGAACTTTCAAGTATGACCGAAGGAGATCGTATGGCTTTCCATCCGTTTGATCTGACCGAGTACAGCACGCTAAAACTGAGGGAGAATTTGTGATTCCAAACACACACTATCATGTAGACGGATATGATCGGCAAACAAAGACAGTTTACGAGTTCCATGGATGCTATTTTCATGTCTGTCCCACCTGTTTTCGGAACAGGGAAGAAATTCATTCCCGTCACACTGGGGTTAAAATGCATGACCTTCATCAGAGAACATTGAAAAAAATTTCCTTCCTTGCCGAGGAAAGACAAGGGTACATCGTAAAACAGATGTAGAAATGTAGTTGGACGCAAGCCAAACAAGAAAGTGAAGAAATAGCTCACTTTGTCCGAGCTCTTGATTTACAGCCACTGTTACAGCCGCGCGACTCTTTTGGGGGAAAGGCATGTGCCATCAAGCTTTACCATCGTATACGGGAGGGAGAGGAAGAGATAAAATACGTA
>OX393566.1:5788729-5806229 GCA_947652115.1 Blastomussa wellsi | reverse complement strand
TCTGAACTCGGCGAGCGTGTGCGGAGCGATGGGGACGTCCTCGGCATGGTCAATTTCCTCAAGAGAGCAAACGAGACTGATGTCGTGTTGAGCACACTGCGTTGTGTTGCGGTAAGCGCGACTCAAGACATCTGATATCCACATAAGTTCTCCTTTCTTGTATTGAACTTCCAGAGAATAGGTCTGAAGAGCCATAAGCATCCTCTGGAGCCTTTTGGGAGACCTGGGTATTGGCTTGCTGAAGACCGCTTTCAAAGGTTCATGGCCAGATTCTATATGTACGACTTCGCGTCCCATTATGTACTGGATGAACTTGTTGGTTCTGTGTCAGTCAGTGCTCTAGACGCGAAGGCGATGGGTTGACCCTTTTGCATGCATAAGCACAGCTCCTAGACCGGTCTCACTAGCATCACATCAATACTGGGGCAACTGCCAAGAACTGCTTGATGGTGTCGAATGCTTTCTGGTGTTGCTCCAGCCAGCACCATTCAATTGCCTTGTCTTCTAATCTTCTCAAGGGTTCTGTCATGTCAGACAAGAGGGGTAAGAACTTGGCGAAGTAATTGACCACCCCAAGGAATCTCTTAAGTCCTTTGACGTCGCTCGGCGAAGGCATTTCCAAGATGGCTTCCACTTTGGACGGGTCAGCCTTCAGGCCTTCTGGGGTTAGGAGATGTCCCATGAATCACACTTCGGTTTGGGCTCGCTTGAATTTCGTTTTGTTTAGCTTGAGGTTCCACTGACGGCATTTCTGCAGGAATGCGCTTTCATTCTTTTCGAGGCTGGCATTGACCTCCACATCAGTTGCACCAAAACCAGCGATGAGGAAATCGTCGGCGATGACTTCGACCCCCTCGAGATCTTCAACGAACTCGTGCATTCGTCGTTGCCAAACTTCACTGAGGAGCGCTGGATATGCCGAAAGGCATACGAGTCCACCGGCAACGTCCAAAGGGTGAGTTGAACGTTGTCAAATAGCTTCAGGCGTAATCCAGTAGGATCTGATGGAAGCCATCCTTTGCATCACAGAGTGTAAATTTCCTGGCGCCCGTTAATCGGGATGCAGCTTCGTCGATGGTGGGAAGCTGATAATGTTCTCAGCGTATGGCGCGGTTGAGGTCTCTGGGATCGATACAAATCCGTACCTTGTTCGGTTTCACAATGGCCAGCATGCTTGACACCCACTGCGTAGGCAGGTACAGGTACGAGCACTTTACGTTTAACCAGGTTGTCAAGTTTTTCCTTGATGGGCTGTCGCATGGCCACTGGTACTCGTCTCGGGGCGTGGACACAAGGTGGAATGTTTTCGTCGATGACGATTTGATACTTTCCTGGCAGGGCCCCTAGTCCCTCAAAAACATCTGGGAGTTCGTCAAGGGGGGTTGAGGAGGGCGTATCAACCTTTAACGCTAGGACATCGCAGTTGTGAAGGCTGACAAGGCCAAACCCAACGCTTGTATGTAATGATAAAACAGGCTGGTAATCCCCATCTATTATATTAAAGTCACGTGATTTTCGAAGTCCGCCTGACCAGACGGGAACGAAGACTTTGCTAGCAATTTTGCGAAGTTCTCCCGTGTAAGAAACGATCTCCTTTGTACATGGTTTAAGATTATGAAGCACTGTGTCTCCTGTAACTTGCTTGTATATCCAGGCGGGGAGTATGTCGCACTGAGATCCGGTATCTATTTGAAACTGAACTTCTTTCTCAGATGAGGGCGCAGACACTTGCAGTTTGATGACGGCCATTCGCGGCTGGGGTTTGTGCTCCGCAATCGAGCCAATGTAGTACGAGTCTTGCTCGGGGACTGCAGTTTCATGAATAGTTGAGACTCGGTTTCTCCTTCGTGGAGAAGCGCGGCATTAGTGCGCAAAATGATTCATTCTTCCCCAGGTGAAACATGTTTTCCCATACGCAGGACAGTCACGTCCATGGAACGCAATATTTCATCAGGAGTGATTGTATCGTGTGCACAATTTCGGGCGATCGTTCGCAGCTCAGTAAGGTAATTAGTAACATTTTCACCAGGTTCTTGGTTTCTGTTGTTGAATCGGTATCGCTCATAGATCACTTTCGTTCTGGGTGCACAGAACTGATCGAACTTCTGTAAAACTTACTCGATGTTGTTTGGGTCTTCTCCTTCGATCCAAGTGAAGGTGTCGTAAACTTTGACTCCATCCTCGCCAATGATACTTCCTTCTTGTTTATGCACGCCAGTGGCAATTTCGTAGCGTTTCCAAGCTTGTTTCCACGATTTCCAGGTCGTGGCCAAATTGTCGTCAAAACAAAGCGCTTTAGGTGGCGGCAAGTGTGCCGACGGCACGAAAATTTGTCTCGCTCCGCCTTCTTGTTCTGTGTCTGGCATCCTGAGGCGTGTGATCAGACCGCTATTCCAAACTGCAGGGAAAACTATTTTTTAAACTCAATCTTAAGCTGGCCAAGTTGGCAAGATGGGTGATGGAAACCAGTTCGGAAAACTATCAATTGGGCCCCAACCTGCGCTATGATTTTTTTCCCTGACAATGCTAATCCTGCGGCTGCAACACTATCCCGGCCACTGAAATTTAGAGGTTGTAGGAGCTGCGAGGCTACCGCATCCTACAACCTCATTGTGGCTTGTTGAGAACAATGAATTAAAACTCAGCAGCTTTTGCAATTGGGTGTTTCTCAACACACAAACATGTCTAAACGATCTATTCAGTCATCCTCAACGAACGTTGCAAGTCTATTCCAATGTAGGAGAGACCCATGGGGTCGGCAACCAAGTCACAGATCTTGTGCAGGCGATTAAGTCAAGGGTCGTGGTGGTGTGTATTTTGAGCCGCTTCAAATTCACTACGTAAACGTGCGTCAAACGCAATATGATGTAGCCTCCTACACAGGCGTTATTATGGGATTGCGTTACACTTCTCCCCACTAACGCCTGCTTAACCGAGGCCAACATTCCTAAGAAGTACCACAGAAAAAGTAAAAGCTACAATCCTTTTAAAAATGCTATATGGAACGCTACAACAATAAAACTGATATAAACTGCGAGGGGAAGAAATATCCAGCGGAAACAATTTATTTGCGACGGCATATGACAGACGTTGTTGGTTCCGAAGCGCTAAACATGATTATGTCTGGACAAGTTCGAAGTTGATATTTGAAGTGAAGTGAAAACTACTTACTGTAACTTAATTTAATTAAGAAAATAAGGGATGAATAAAGCTGTTGTTGTTGTTGTCAACAAATATAAAATATCATTTCTAAAAATTTATATGCATTTTTCTGAGATCAAAATAGGAAATTTAATTAAACATTATAAACGTAAGAAAATATTTTGCAATGCTGTTCTCTCCATTTCGAAAATAAATGCAAATTTGATGGTGTCGAAAATAGGGAGACCCACACCTTTTTGAAAATGGAAATCCTCATGGTCCAAATGAACGGTTCATTTGGTGAATGCAGTGTTGTGATTGGCTGTTACAAATAACGCAATGAATCGGGGGATTCGGCAACGTATTTACCTTCGTTTGTGATGATTCATTTGGGAGCTTACAAGTGTCCTGTTCTTGCATACCCAGCTGCGCGAGAGAAAATCAGAAATTCAGTGAGGAAAAAATAGCATAATCATCAGGTGAAGCGATGGGGAGAGATTCTGAAGAGATATTTACTATTAAATTGATTCATATCGAGCGAGAAATATATTTTGCAAATGAAACTTATTCGCCCATTTGGATTTTTAAATTTTTCTCGCCGTCAGTGATCAAATGGAAACGGTGCATGTTTAATAAGTAAACATCCAACACCTTACCTGGAGTAAATCTTTCCAGAATTTTGGCTGTTGAGTAGTAAACTGTAAGATGGGGGTAACGTTCTTCATGTAAGCAATCACAAGCCTTCAACATGCCACTTAACTCGATCCACTAATCATGCCACTCAGCTCGCTCAAAAATGCCACCGATCGTAGACTCATTGATATAAACTCCACCAGTTCGCCGCACGGAGTTGCATTACTCTCAAACGAAACATTCTGAAACAGATATCAATTTTCTAATCTAAGCTTGTATTGTGTCCTTTCTTCAGTGAATCATTAGGCAAACTTCTTACCTCGTTTTCTCCGTTGTGAATAAACCTTCGCGGTATTTCGTTTCCGGCAGGACCAACATGCCTATACCCATCCGGCGTCTTCCAAGTGCAGAGTACTTCAAGATTTCTTCTTGCCCGATGATCTTCGACGCGTTTTGAAGCAGACCAAGAATAAAATGCAAATGAAAAATGTCACTTCACTTTTGCACGTGCAAATTGAAGCGTGGGGTTTGTGACTCTTTTGTTGAGATGAATTATTCTGATTAAAAACTCCTGTATAATAAGAGCAATTTTCTTTAAATCACGAAACATCCTTTAACAATTAGTACCGATTTATATGGAGGAGAGTTGTCTCTGATAGAAGGCCGAGCCATCTTTGACAAAGCGTTTATATGAAAAACAGTTCTTCCTGGCTGATCGAGTCAAAGTTGATCCTGTATAATTATTTATAGCCCTTTGTAGATAATGAAATCTTCATTTCTCCTTCTTCCTTTGAAAATTTTTGTTTTCCAATCACCATCGTTTGTTGATTCCCCTTTTCTAAATTTATTTCTGTCAAATAGTCAGATTCTTAATTATGATACCAGAGCCTCCGCGCAACGTCGGCCTCACGCTTGTCGAGCAAATATCAAGCCAAAAATATGGAACGCTTTACCATCTTCGGTTACCTGTATATCTTCGTTCAAAAGCAAGTTTCTTGATTTTTTCAAAAATTAAAATATGCAAAACTCAAAAAAATATCTAAAAACAAAACAAAAATATCTAAAACAAATAACCTACTTGATAAGTAAAAAGTAGTCAAAGGTATGATATGTCTGAATCTGTCATGCAACCTCAGTCTCGCGAAGTCAATTTAAGGGCCCCTTAACTGATCTTTCCGAGCCGTTGCTAAGGAAAATTTATTCTCATATAACCTCATCATTTTTGGTCAGTTCTGGGTTAGTTCAGTTGTTTTAACTGATGACGTCATCAGGTCACGCCCTTGGTCATGTGACTAATACTGAAAAAATGCAAAGGCTCCCAAGCAAATTACTTTATCGGGATTATTTTCCTTGATTTAATATGTTAATTTTAATAGTCATTATGCTATGCATATATTTTGTTTTATTTGTAAAAGCTCAGATTTTGAGAGAATTTCAAACTATTGAAAAATTCGTAATTTTCTGAAAAAAGCATGATTTTGAAAAAGGAAGGTATAGCTTATTTTCCAACGTTGGCATTAATCAAAAATCGTCGAAAAAGGCTCGATTTAATGGGAAAGCGCAATTCCTTTAGCATTTAAAGAAACCGGAGGGGCGCTCAATCAGCGCGCGCGCAACTTACACAACCAGCGCACTTCGGTAAGATCAAACAAAGCACCGTCGACTTACGAAGCACAGCTGTATCGACTAGGACTCCGCTTACTGTTTGACCTTCAGCACTAACTATTTTCAACTACTGACTTTAGCTAGTTTACTAACTTAGAGCAGAATTCTCCTAACGGAGCGGGTCAACAAATATACCGCCGTGTACAAAAGACTAATTCAAGACATGGACGTAACAGACCGAGTTTACCAACGGATCGAAACCGAAATCGAAGTCAGTTTTAACGAACCAGACTAACAACAGTCGACTGAAAAACAATTCTTCACATGACTCTGATTATTATTTCTACTCCGGATGTTGAAACGTCAGTCACTGTCATTGACATTAATCTCAGACGCTTCCCAGGACTGCTCTCACAAGGACAATCAAACTATACGATCGAAGAATTGTCTATCTTTATCCGGACCGAAAGACCGCATAAAAAAAAATATGGAGACAAAAAGATTTCAACTTTGCCCCAGTAGCAGACAATTTGGCAATTTACCCAAACTCGTGATCGCCGTATCACGTAACTCGCTGAAGGGGAAGTTTTCATACTACGTTGTAGTCTTTGAAAAATAACGGATACATACGGAAATCATGGCTGATAAAAAACGAAATATGCCTTCATTTGCTTCCATAGTTTCTGTTTTGTCCATTTTGTTTTACTGCGCCGGCTTTTTAAGAGTTGAGCTGGAGTTACATGAGCACAAGAAAAGAATAAACGATCTTGAAAGAGTTCCAGAGGCCACTCCGCCGTCAAACGATCAAGACATAATCAAGAATGCTCCCGGTAAGTTTGTCTTCATTTCAACTGCTTGTAGTTTACAAGTTGTTACTATCCTACAAAGTCTACAATGCAATCACCAGTATAATTTTTTTCCAAATGAAAATCACGTGTGAGAATTAAGTCCGTTTGCGCTCTGCAGCCATAAAGAAAATGGAAGGTTGGTAGGTCAAGTTTTCTGCTATCCGATTCAAACGACTGACTTCACCATAAAAATTTATTCAAACTAATTTTACTCCAGCTCGTCATCTGTGACAATCATAGTGGTAATTGAAAGAAGCTCGTCAGTTCTCTCGCTCAGTTCGATCAAACTTACACTCGGTTACAGACGTTTTACAACAGAAAATTACTGCGGTTTTCAGAAACATGCGAACTCTGCTCATGTCGACGGTTGCGTTTTTCGCTGCCGTCAATCATCAAGCGGACCTCTCAGAAAACAGAGGTACACTTCAACAGGGTCAAAAGGTCACGACTGACTGCTGTGATTGGTAGACTTCGATCCATTTTGTTTGTTTCTGATTTTCAAGGTTCATTAACTTTTACCGTAATTATGATTGACGGCAACGAAAAACGCAATCGTTGGTTGGGTTTTGAACTTCAAAGTTCGCATGTCATTGAAAACCGCAGTAACAGAGGATATATTTTTCTACTGTACCTCTGCTGTGCTGTTTTAGTCTGGAATGGAAAAGATTACGGGTAATATAATGCTGATTTCCCGTCTCAGTAATCCAATGAACTGAACTGAGAGCAGTTAATATTGCCTGCCTGAAGCGAACATTCGTGCAGAGAGGGTAGGCGAAACATGCGCAAAAATCATTCCGTTTTGATCTTCCCAACATAAAGGGAAATTACAGTAATGTCTGATTAAGAGTTGTGCGTGTAAATAGCAAACTCTTTATTTCGCTTGTAGAATTACAATCCAATAACCACCGTAGAAACAGCCGTCATGTTGACACCTCTAAGAATGCTACAGAAGCTAAAGGTACAACGATGCTCCAAATCAGAGAACTTTTATCAGAGGGTAAAGTGCATCTCTGTCAGTCAAATGGCGTCACGTGCCCGTCAGGCTCACCAGGCCCTCCTGGTCCACCTGGACCGAGAGGACACAAAGGAGGCCGGGGTCGAAGAGGACAGAAAGGAAGAAATGGAAACAAAGGAGATAAAGGAATTATGGGACCGCCAGGAAAGAGCGGCAAGCAAGGCATTATGGGGCCTGCGGGGCTAAAGGGAGAGACTGGAACCAAAGGTGAGAAAGGAGATGTAGGGCCCGCTGGCATGCCGGGAACTAAAGGAGAACCTGGTGAATCGATTTCATCTCCTGCTGTTGTTGTTTCTCCGGTGACGTTGACAGTGAACGAAGGTGGGTCAGCCTCGTTTCAGTGTTCAGCTAGTGGTAATCCTGAGCCCGCAGTAGTGTGGAGTAAACTTGACAATCATTCAGAAATCAGTCAGTCAGCGGTTTCAGGAGGAAAGTTGCAGTTAAAGAAGGTGACCGGAAATGACTCGGGCGTGTATCAGTGTTCAGCAACAAACATTCTGGGTAATTCACGGCAAGTTGTGCGATTAGCAGTAAATGGTGAGCTACTGGTGTTTTTAGTTGTTGAAAATGAATTTTCCAGTGTCTTAAGCCAACAAAATTTTGCTAACAATGTTACCGGTTTTTGAATCGCTTTTAAATTGATGCAACATTTCCCCCTAAGAAAATACGATTTTCACGCTTAAAATTGTGTAATGTCACCTTTATACACTGCTAGACAATGAGTGCTTGAGACAACAGAAATGCATTTTCCAAACAAAATTCATTTTCCCGTTTTTATAGAGTAACAGTCCCACGAATGGATTCTTTGCTTTTTCTTTTCAAATACTTAAGAAGCCATGCCATTTTCAACCTGAAAAAGACCTACAAAGTGGGCTACCTAAAAACACTAATTAATAACAAGTGCTATTTGTCGAAGGTCTTAATCGATTACTATCCGAAAATTTAATCTACCGCTATGAATTCTCAATATCAGACTTTGCGTATTTCACTTTGCTGCAGTTTATCCTCGCGTTTCTCTTCATCCGGGACCTACGTTCGCCACTAAAGGAAGTAGCGTCATCCTGCCAACCTGTCACGTGACCGGATACCCGGCGCCAGTGGTCACCTGGAGGAAGTCACCTGGCCAGTTACCCCAGGGGAGGGCGCGCTATAACAACAGCGCCTTACAAATTTCGGATGTTCGTAAAAGTGACTCGGACACATACTTCTGTTCAGCAGTGAACCTTTTAGGAAATATTGAACGGAAAACTCAACTAGTTGTGATTTCACTTCCTGTGTTTACCGTTAAGCCACCGGGAAAGAGTTTTTCGATTATTGGCGGAAATTTGACATTAAATTGCAGCGCTACCGGTGATCCACGACCAGTCATCAGCTGGAAACGACAAGGAGCAAAACTGCCCGTGGGGAGGAGTCACAGGACAAACGAGGCACTTATATTAAGAGATTTGAGAGAAGAGGATGCTGGGAATTATATCTGTGTGGCCACAAGTGCAGGAGTGCTTCATATCGAGGCAATAAGTGATGTTGAAGTTAAAGAACCGAGAGGTAAGCTATGAATGGAATTATTACATTTGTACACAATATGATTTAATAGAGTACATTGCAGAACTTCTTAACTTTAGAGATTCCGCCATTTGACATTATTGAGCTACTTTAGTGATACAAGTATCTTTGGTGATACTAGTATAAGTATCGCAGTCCTCCCTAGGTATTCTTTCGACCTCCATACTGTACTTGTATGAATTGCTTTGTTTTTTGACGAGTTCATTGGACGGAAACAAAGGAAAAAGGAAGGCTAATAGACCATTTCCGAGTTCCCTGAGGCAAAAGAGAACTCGAAAATGGCCTATTGAAGTCACTGCGTCCCTAGCCTGATACGGCAAAATTTACTATCAAATTTTCCGTCGTTAAGGGGATTTTGAACTGCAGTTTTCAAAGCATGTCTTTAGGCAAGAGAGAAAGTCGAAAGGTTAAGTGAAAGGCAGATAAAATAACGCACTTCTTTTGACGATGTATTTCTTTTAAATTTAATTCCTTTTACTCTATTTGCTCGGACAAGCGAGGACTAAATAATTCTTTATGGTACCTGGAACTAGTTAAACGAAAAAGTGAAAATTAAGTATACACATTTCTCATGCAAGATCGTTTCATCTGCTAAAAACAAGCCACATCCAACGTGGATTGCAGTCTGCTACCAAGCCACCTGCTTACTGTTACTTGTGCACTGATTAAACATGTGTATCGGCAAAAGGTCAGGGGACAGCCTCCATACATGCATAAAATTATCTACCATTTTCCCTGAAATAATTCTTACAGAGTATTTTATAACTACAGTACGAATATAAAGAATGCGTTTTCCTTTTGCAGGCTGTTAAGACCTGCTCAAATCAGGCAGACAATTCTTGTACTGCCTAATTAGAATAAAACAAGAATTTAATGCAGTCGTCCTCTTTTTCTAGATTGTTCGGATCTGCTCAAATCAGGCTATGCTCAAAGTGGATTGTACTCTGTCAACCCAGACGGTAGAGGACACTTTACTGTCTACTGTGACATGCGCACTGACGGTGGAGGCTGGACCGTCTTTCAACGAAGACAGGATGGCTCGGTAGACTTCTATCGAGGATGGAACGACTACAAAGCAGGCTTTGGTCAGCTGACGGCTGAGTTCTGGTTAGGAAACGACAAGATCCACCGACTGACGGCCTCTAGACCGAGCTCTCTACGAGTGGAGCTGGAGGACTGGAACGGAGTCAAAGCGTTTGTCAAATATGCCAAGTTCAACATTGGTGATGAGCAGGCGCAGTATCGACTTGAAGTGGGTTCATCTTCAGGTACAGCGGGAGATTCGTTAGCGTATCATAATAACATGGCGTTTACTACAAAAGACAGAGATAATGACGGGAGGAGTGGAAACTGTGCTGTGACATACACAGGCGCCTGGTGGTACAACAGTTGCCACTACTCCAATCTAAACGGACAATACCTGGGAGACAAACGTGATCTCCGAGGAGCTGTGTGGCAGCACTTCAGAAGAAGTCTTTCACTCAAATTCACTGAATTGAAACTAAGACCATCATCATAGATACAATACCAGTAACGGTTTAATGCATATAAACACTTTGTCTCGCCTCCCGGACAACTCTAAACGTGGCGAGTCTCACGTACTGTCTGGATTTCAGGTTTTTTAGCAAAAATCGCACTAAAGAAATTGAATTTAACCCAGCAAGGCCTCCAGTGATCGAATAAACGAAAGAAATTCAAAGGAAGAAGGATAACTGGTGAGTTGAATATTAAAATACTTTAGGAATAATCAAACAGGGTCAACTTTAACTCGGCTGACAGGGACAATTTTGTCATATAAACATTCGGTAAAGTTGTCTCGGGAGGGAGGGTTGTCTCGGGTACCCGAAACCATATAACTGAGGCCTTAGATACCTCGTTTGTTCCCCTCCCCGGGGTATAGATAAACGCAAACGTTCATTAATAATCGCGATACGGTGCAGTGAACACATGGCACTTTTTTGCCATACAACATAGTAACAGTATAGTGACACAGTTTTGCTCTGTTAATGTCCAAAGACATTTCTTAATATAATTTGATCGTATCATATCTCTCTTTAATGAAAGCTATAATGAGCGTTTGCTTAAAAATACTATTTTAAAATATTTCATTCAAGGCTAGATTAGCTGGAAATATAGGCTAGGGTAGAGGGGTTCTGAATCAAACGCTAATCATTTCACTGATTGGCTAAATAATTTCAGTGACGTTAACCATTGTCATTAATGCGCCAACCAGAAAACTATTGGCTGGTGAAACAAAAAGCTCTTTTGTTTAACTTGTTGGCTCTTCAAATAACGAAAACAATATTTTTAACCAAATATTTTCTTAAAAGATGTTTTTTCTTTATTGTAGAGTTAGGTCGTTTAGCTCAAGAGAAAATGAAATACATTACAGAAATGATAAAATATGAAAGTGGAAAGGCATTTGTAACATGAGGATTAAATATTTTTAAGCGAAAAGAAATAATTTTAGTTTGGGTCGTGCGCTATTGGTAATGTAAATGAGACAAGAAATTCCGTCATCAGGCTCACTTCCCCGGACCCTAATTTCCACTTTCTCCTCGAACTGCAAACACACGAGAACTTGACCTCTCACCCGAGCGAGCTGGACGCAGTGACGTATTCTCATTTCATGATGTATTATAGGGATACAAAGATGTATGAAAGGCTGTGTATAGCAAGCAAACTGTATCACGATTTCTTGAGTACATTTCTGTCGTGGATTACTAAATCTGTTCCCAAGCAAAGGAGGCTAACCAGACTGACGCTCAGTCCTGGATTCCACAAGATAAAGGGGCAAGAAGAAATGCCACTCCCTTAATTATAAACACGTTTAATTTCACCTACATCCGCAGTTCAAATACATTGCGACCTCTATTAAGCGGCCACCTATTAGACGGCCAGCCTCCATTAAACGCCCACTTTCTAAAGTCCCGAATTATTTGTCCAATTTATATTTTACCTCTATTAAGCGGCCACCTATTAGGCGGCCAGCCTCCATTAAACGCCCAGTTTCTAAAGTCCCGAATTATTTGTCCAATTTATATTTTACCTCTATTAAGCGGCCAACCTCTGTTGAGCGGCCACTTTTCAAAGTCCCGATGGTAGCCGCTTTACAGAGGTCGCACTGTATATGAATTATTTCATATACTTAACATCATTCCAGTCCTCACGGGAACATAAGAACTCAATAAATTGACGTCGCTCTCAATGTGTGGCTTGATAGCTCGGTTGGTAGAGTATAGCACCGGTATTCGCGGAAGCCACAGGTTCGAATCTTGTTGAAAACCTCATTTTTGGCTCATCCTTGGTGTAAGAACCTGTTAAACTCACCAGTGACGTAAAACAAAGAACGAACAAGACAACAAAGAACTTCGAAACAATACAGAACGCAGAAACAATAGCTCAAAAACAAAGAAAAAAGTCACAGGTTCTTACACCGAGGCAAACCCTCATTTATTCAGGCTTCTTTTTAATTGCTTAAATTAAAAATTAGCTGCGATAACCACTCTTCAATTTTAATTATTTTATTATTAGTAAGGCCGCTGATCACTTGCTAAAAATCGTTGTACAGATGGAGAGCAAGTATTTGGGAAATGAAATAAATTATGATTTAAGGTACTTAGTCATGACGAGAATAAAAGTGTTTTTTCGTCAAGTTTACCGGGAGCTCATTAAAGTTTTGATCTGCTGAAAAGAAAGGTTCTCCTCCCAAAATCAAGGTTGAGGCTAATACAAAGGACAACGACCTCTGGCTGGTTCTGAAATTTCAACATGCACATTGTGCTCATTGCCGATTGTCAGCCACCCAAATGTTGCAATGGCGACCTTGAACATTGGGTTATTCTTGGTGCTGGCCAAAAGAATCACAGCATCTGGTGACAAGAATGTACAGTTGCCACCAAAATGACAAGCATAGTTTGAGAGTATTGGAATGTTTATTCCTGCAAATGGCAATGTTTTCTAATTTAATTGTTCACGGACAACTTACAAATCGCTGCACGACTTACAAACGACCATACAAAAATATTTTATCCACTACAAAACCTATCAAATGTAACAAAAATAACAAACACACCGCCAAAAAAATATGTTCTAACTTTGCTTTACATGATATTAATATAAATAACACAAAGTATTAAATATGTCTCTGTCTAGATAAATACTACGATCAAACAAACCTAATAATAAGATTTCTGAAGAGATTTCAACTCAGAGACGATTTTCTCTCTGTCCCACCGTGAATCCTTCAAAATCTACTCATAGAAAATCTGAATAAGTATTCTATCATACACAAACTGACAACAAATTTAAACTCATTCTCCTTGCTTCGTAGTGATTTTCTCTTTTTTTATAGCCTACTCCGCGAAGTAAACAAGGGCACCTTGTGATGCTTAAACAATAGCCAGGGTCCCCGTTAATCCAGTCGACAGGTTGCCACATTAAAGAGGTTCTTTACAATAATGACTGACTGGACTTACGCATCACAAGGTGTTCCACCTTATTTTTATGTATCTATTCCAGTCACAACCCTAGAAAAATTATAATTCATCGAAGTGAGACCACTGAAAAATCGAACCATAGATTTCATAGGATTCACGCGGGCTAATGGAATCGACCGACTCTCTATAATAATCTTTGGTTTTATATGAAGCATTTATATTTTCAATTTTCTTTTAAATTAGCACGTATGCGTCAACATGTACGGGTTAAAAGCGAAGACAAACTAATGAAAAGTTTACTCTATTAACACTAACCTCCTTACGACAATTTAGCCCGGTGTTTATTTTTAGATCCCTTTTTAAGCGTGTGCCTGTTGTTGCAACTGCATCTGTTGTTTGAAACGAAGTGTAAACTAATTTTCCTATACAACTAACTGTTGGAAGAAGGCTTCAACACTATCTTTGATACAAAATACACTTGGCGAATTCGACTATTTGTGAAGGGATACTATACTAAAGTGTCATCAATATCGTCTGCTTTTTGGAAAGGAACTTGTTGTGCCACCTTGAAGAAAAAAACACATCATTATGAAAACACAAGAGCAATGTGCGACAACGTTCTAATGATGAGTGGGAATTCTGCTGAAGGAAAAGGGTCTTGGCCCTAAAAAAACAATGGCGTTCACCAAGGCCTTCAGCCATGTCAAGGAAGGCAAAAAAAACATTACTTTTCCTTAAATTCTTTCAACCCTTTCCCTCACCTACACCCCTTTTGTGCATGTCCCAAACACAACTTATCCCAAAATGGCCGCTGATTTGAGGCAAGAAGGGCTGATTTGAATACCAACAAAATAATATTAAGATGGCAGCCATTTTGGGATACAGTGTATATTCCACTGATTAACTAAGATTCGCTCGGTCGGCACTCGATAACATCTCTCGAATGGCCCCCAACACTTTTAGACATTTATTTTTTGTCTAATAATGAGAAAAAACAAAGTCAATCATAAAAGCGAAGAGGTGGAATCGATCCCGCGTCACTCAGATCACGAGCTATTCCCACTAACCACTACACTACCGAGGCCCGGCTGCCGAAAACCGAAAAATTTTAAGAATTTATCGTGTTACCCTTACCATTCTTGAGAGCTAACCGTATAACCGCAGTGCTCAGTAGGCTAACCGCAGTGCTTTGCAGGCTAACCGCAGTGCTATAATAGGCTAACCAGGGTGATTTTGTAGTGTAATTTAGCAAACGAAACTCGTTCCCAGTGCATTCCGAGCCAGAGGGCCATTCGATAGATGTTATGGATTACCGACCGTTTCGTTCAGGTCGTAGAATGATACCACGAGACGCCTTCATGAAATATACATGAAGCAATCGTTACCTCTATTGATAGCTCCCAGTCTGTTTTGTAAAGACTCCAGTCTATGAATGTACACATTCAGCGAGTGATCACCGCTTTCATTGCCATTATGCGCTGACCCCATCGAAGACACACCAGATGGCGATAGTGGCCGATCACTATGACGAAAGACATCGGGTGAGGCGGAACGATCCCGAAGATACGGTGAAGAGTGCCGAGGTGTTGAATCAAACCGATCGCGATCACCGTATTCCCGTCGTGTGGTCATAGTGTCTCGAACAGGTGGCGATTTTAAAGTTCCGGTATAGTCGGAACTTGTTGGTTCCCGGGCGTGTGGAGCCGACGTCGGCCGAGAATCTGACAAGGAACTTTTAGAGAATGTTCGAGGTGACCTACTCAAGGACGAAATGTGGCTTCTGCGCGATGAAGGGCCGTCAATAATAGGGACATCGTCTCGACGACTGAGCCTATCGCTCGACGATGTAGTTGTAGGTCTAATGGGACGACTTCTTAAATCAGTATCGCCATTAATTTCGGTGTGATGTTTCTCGTAAGTTCGTCGATCGCTTCTAGGCGAGTACCTGTCAGTGTATATGGTACCAGCACTAGGCTGATGTAAATTCAACGTTGGTACAACATTGGCACCGCTAACATTGCTGGGTCGGTAGCTGGTCGACCGAGGAGCGTACGTACTAGCTGGGGCCTGGTAAACAGTGTGATCGTGACCGTTGACATCACCGTTGACCATGTGTGACCTACTTGTATTCTCGCGTGACGCTGAGATGGAAACACGTTTGGTTTTGTTGACCAAAAAGTTCATGCGCTGGATTGCAAGAACAGCGCGAGCGGCAGTGCGAAATCTGCTGATTGCCGTTCGTCTGTAGGATTGGTTTCTGTTGCTGGGAAAAGCTCCCATCTGAGAAATCATGGCAAGAGTTGTTGACTCACAGTCTTGAAAACCTCCTAACAGCAGCAAAAGGTATCTTTTCTGATAGACAAGAGCTTTCCTGAAACTTTCGGCCTTGATGAAGCGTTTGTAGAGCTTTAAGATCTGAAGAGGGATAAGAAATGTTTTAACATAAGACAAAGCTGCAGAATATACAAAGGTTCATACTCTTGAATTTTTCAAATCCCATGACCTTTTTCTTTCCCTTTCGCAGTTTCCCATAACCAAAATTTAACCATTTTCTTGGAAATTTTCAAACATTTTCTCGATTGTGGGTACATTTTTCCCATTTTCTTCACAGAAACAAACACTGTTTAAATTATTTTATACAATCGACATCATTTTCCTTGACTTTTCATGGCCCACAGTTAAATCCAATCGCTTTTACAGGAATGGAAATTGAAACTAAATTCCACTACTTTCAGGTTTTCCATGACTTGTAAAAACCCTGAATGTGACAGTAAAGTTGTTGTCTGAAAAGTTTGACTCGTTTGTGAAATTCATACAACATCTTGAAATGTTACGTATAATAATGTAGCAACAAATGCACAGTTTGTTTGTCTAGAACGTGATGTTTTCAGCTTTTAAATAGACCCTATGCAAAAATGGCTGCCATTGTTGTTTGTAGTCTGGTCAAATTTATTAAGATTCCGATTGCGAAACTTGGAAGTAAATGGCATAATATATTACTCTGAGAAGTTTCAGAGTTTTCTGTTAAATTCCTGCAAAATTGTGACTGATTTAAATTTAAGAGATTTGTATGGAAAAAGCTACTCTGGCCCGCCTAGCCTCGTTTTCATGTTTATGGCAATATAAATGGTCCTATAACTTTCCATTGGTTAGAAGTTTTGCCTCAAAACTCCATATATCGATTTAATTTGACTTAATCTTTAAGGGAAAGTAATTAATTCTCTTGACAAATGTTTCTTTTCGGGACCAAAAAATAGCGGCCGCCATATTTACAAATGAATAGAGGGGGTAAGTTTCTAAAGAAACTGTGGTGCTGCGTCGGTGGGAAGTATAACAATATAATTTGGTTTTATCAAACGGGGTTGATAATGTGAATTGGCCACCGTAAAGAGATTCAAGTGCTGACGTTTCGAGCGTTAGCCCTTCGTCGGAGCGAATCAAGGAATTGTGCGTCGTGTGTCTTTATATACAGAAAGATGGAGCTTCGCTATTGGCTGGTGCCTGGTAACGTGAAAACTTGGGAATAAATTAGTTGAATGAAAAGAGTTCGTTGATACCGTGAGGATTAAGAGTGCCGATTTGAAAAATAAATTTTTGTTCTAGAGTTTTACGGCTTTCCGTGTTTCCTTGGTGAAGGGAAAGGCCGCAGACTGCCATATGTTGCTTAGAATGATTTGGGAGATTGAAGTGTCCCTAATGGCGAAGGTCTTCTAGCCCTCAAACATTTTTTTGATTTACGCACTGTTAAGGAACCAAGCTCGGAAACACTACTCCGCCTGGCTGAGTTAGTGTTAACACTCAACTGTTTTTCATTCGCGAACAATTATTACAAACAAATCAATGGCGTGGCCATGGGTACCAAAATGGGACCCAGCTACGCCAATCTTTTCGTAGGCTACATTGAACACCAATTTTTTAATCAATACAACGGCCCAAAACCTGAACTCTATCGTCGCTACATTATTCATTATTCATTATCGGCGCTACCTCTTCGACCAGAGAAGATCTTAATCAATTTATAACCGCTGTTAATTCGTTTCATCCTGCCCTTAAATATACCTGGGAAATTTCCGATACTTCCTTAGCATTCCTGGATATCAAAGTTTCTATCGAAGGCAACAGTTTATGCACCAGTGTGCACTACAAACCCACAGATTCTCATAGCTATTTGTTGTATTCATCTTCACATCCATCACATGTCAAGAATGCCATTCCTTATTCTCAGTTTCTTAGACTTCGCCGTCTTTGTAGTGACG
>OX393566.1:5746071-5788529 GCA_947652115.1 Blastomussa wellsi | reverse complement strand
GGTCGCGAGACACTTCAATCTCCCAAATCATTCTAAGCAACATATGGCAGTCTGCGGCCTTTCCCTTCACCAAGGAAACACGGAAAGCCGTAAAACTCTAGAACAAAAATTTATTTTTCAAATCGGCACTCTTAATCCTCACGGTATCAACGAACGCTTTTCATTCCACTAATTTATTCCCAAGTTCTCACGTTACCAGGCACCAGCCAATAGCGAAGCTCCATCTTTCTGTATATAAAGACACACGACGCACAATTCCTTGATTCGCTCCGACGAAGGGCTAACGCTCGAAACGTCAGCACTTGAATCTCTTTACGGTGGCCAATTGACATTATCAACCCCGTTTGATAAAACCAAATTATATATTTACAAATGGTCTATAACCTCTGATAAAAATAAAGGCTAAGAGTCATTTATCTTTCAAAATAACACTAGAAAACATCCTTTCTCTCTTAATTTTAGTATAATTATATACACAGACACGATCTTCTATTGACTAGAGCTTCACACCAATTCAAAGGCGACAGACCACAATCTCAATGTTGGCTCCTGTAATAAATATCTAATTGCCATAACCGTTCATCAGTAGTATGCCTAAAATGCTTGTAATTCCACAATTGGTTTCGGCTCCATTAAATGCCCACAGGGAGGCAATTTATGCCATAGGGAAGCAATTTATTCCACAGAGACCCAACTGATGCCACAGGAAACCCACCTTAGACCGTGGCCATGTTATTTCGTCCGCGTCTGATTCATGGCCGCTGACCGTTATACGTGTAGGAGCGTCTTTATTGGCTTCTTCCCTGAGACGAGCCACTTCGGCTTCAGCTGACCTCAAGGCCTGCTGGCATCGAGCTTTTTCCTGAGCCCACAATTCCCGTTCAGTGTTAAGCACGGCCTCGACATGCTCCTTTGTAAGGCGTGAGTTCTAAGATTAAATGAGAAAAGAGAATGACCAACGTTTGCAGTGATTTATCTCTGAAGCTTTAAAGTGCCTATGGAAGACGGTGAGATAGGTAGGTAGGTATACTAGGTAGGTATACTTTATACTTTTTACTTTATAGTAAGCGTAGAAGTGGACGATATTGCGTTGCTGGGGCTCCAAACAACCAAAGTTGCGAAAATACGTCTTACACCCCGAGTACTAGCATGCATCAGTTTCCATCCGATCTTTCGCGACTGGAGTCAAGTGAGCGTAAACAAAATTCTTGCAAACAAACTGACGTCACACGCTTTTTTCTCGCAATTCTCTACTTGCACAAATCCCATAATACACCTCTTTTACCGCCCAAATTTTGCATAATCATTGTTTGCAATTTCTCCTGGGACATGAAGATGTCCCAAGGGAAATCTAAAACAATGCATATGCAAATTTTTTGGGGGGTAGAAGCGGTGTATTATGGTATTGTGCAAGTAGAGAATAAATTCGGACCCAGTCTCTTTGCCATTTTAAAGGTAAAAAAGCGTAACTTTAAGCGGTGGAAAATCGACAATTTGTACCGTAGCGCTTTCAAACTTTGGAATTGCTTGTTTCAAATAGTAATTTTTTAAGTTATGTCGAGAAAAATTTCGCTTCATAGGCACTTTAAAGGGGATCAGTCACGATATTTGGAGTCATTTGTGCAATGAACCAAATTCTCTACAAATGAAGGAAACCTCAAAATAATAGTTTACTAAGGAAGATTAACACCAAAGAGGTGAAACTAAACCAAAAGGGAACAAGAAAGGTTTAGGATGGGAAAGATTTAGACGGATTGAGAAATTTGGGCTCAAGTTTTTCGAAGTGCACAACGCACGATGCAACTCCCTTATAATAGGACAAAAATACAGGAACAGTCAAATACGCAGATACCTGTTCGTTTGCTCTTTCTCGCTGCCTGTATTGTGCGATTTGTTCTTCTAGATTGGCTAAAGCGTTTCTCAATTCCTTTTTCTCTTCGTTCAGTTTGTTAACAAATTCCGCCAGTTCTGTGTTTTGGCGAACGATTCTCTCCTGTGCAGCAGCTTTTATCGGAGACAGAGGTACAGTCTGTCCATCCTAAAACATAACGAGGTAAGAGTTTAGAGTCTCATATCGAATAATGTTAATATAACTTACAAATTATCTATTATCACGTGTTTCGATCATTCGTCCGTCCGTCCGTCCGTACGAGACACAAACTTTCTAAATATAACGTCAGTCACCGAGATGTCCTATAAGCTTTAATATGGCATGAAAGTGGCGTAACTTACCACCTTAGACCTCATGTTAGAAAAAAGCCCACTTCTCCCCAGAAAGTGTTGTAGCAATTGTGGTCGATGTATCGACTTTGCATCTTTAACGTTGAACAGGGGCTTGGAAGAAGTTTCTAACTAACACAATGCGACCAGGGTAACCTTGGAGTCAAGCGTTGACAAAAATGCATGGTAGTTGTATCCAACTTCGCGCGCCAAGTCTAGAAGATGTCGTGCGCATGACGAATGAAAATACCATGATTCCTTGGTCACAAGTCGCATAGAGGGTATTGGGGATTGAAAGGGCCCGCGGGAAGAATGTCAGCACAATACGTGCATGGTTTAGCCTGCACCGCAAATAAACTTAATAGAACTTACGTCAATGTGCACAGTTAGTGTGGCCCTGATTTGTTCCAGTTCTTTCAGCAGGTTTGCAAGTGACATTTTTACTTCATCTAACTCCTTGTTGTCCCTAAGAAACGCAAGTGCAAACTTACTTATTAAGCCATTGGAAAAAAATTAGCAACGTCTTCGATGACAAACGTGTGAAATTTCTTCGAAGATCTTCAATAACCGCCGAGGCATTTCTTTGAAAGTCTATAAAATTATTCATCGCATTCTGACGACTTCCGAAAACAAATCTACATTATGACAAGTATATGAAATAATTCATATACATAAATGTCTTGTTAGGGAGACAAAGTTCTCAGGAAATTCGCGGAATATCTTTGAGGTTTTAAAAAAATATCTGCGATGTTCTCCATTCCAATAGTACACATTTCCCTGATGCATCGTTGGCAAAAATTAATTTACTTTATATCGATCAAGTCGCCAGAATTTTGGCTCGGAAGAGTGCGGTGTTACCTGGTTGCAGCGGAGTCCACAGAATTCTGATGTTTGCTGATTAGCACCTGGTGTTGCTGTCTCATGGACTCCAGTTGTTGCTGATGAAGCATTAGCCTCACCCTAAGTGGGTACATAGATGCTTCCTGTACACAAGGGCAGTTGCGTTACAAGAAGAAAAAGGTACAGTTAACAGGGTCGTCACGCAAGGCTTCTCCTGTTGCGTGATGTTTTACAGTTATGGCCAAATCGCCACGAAAAATACACTTTCCTGGAAATAATCTTGCCCATATAGTCAATTTCAATGTAAAATGAAACTTTGGTCAACAATGGGTCGCCCACTACCTCTCACGTCATTGGCTCTTAAAAAATATATGGCAGGTCACAATACCCCTAGCCCTAGAAAACAACAAAGGTAGTAGTGTTCAGGGACGGACCATTTTATTTTTGAGGGGGAGGGGGGGGGGTTGGGTAATTTTTCTGGGCAAGATTTTTTCACCTTAAGGTTATCCAAGATAATAAGATGGTCCGTCCCATATAGCGAGCGAATGAAAAGAGAAGTTCTAGTAGTGTAAACTTTCAAAAAACTTTTACCACACCGGTAGTTTGTTCTTCCTTCCTAGAAATTGTTTGTCATCCTAACTTCCTAATGTGTTCCTGTAATTTGCCAAGTACTACCCTAAACGAAGGGCATGAAGCCTTCGGTTCACTGACATACCTTTTCAGACTGCTTCAAAGCTTGATTATCTAGGTCTTGTTGAAGCTCGCCTATTTTCGCGTCCCTGTCGGTGAGATCTCTGTTAAGAGAAACGTTCTTTTCTCTCTCGTTTCCAAGCTTCTGTTCTAGCTGAGCTCGCTTCTTCTTCTCGTTCTCCAGGTCATTCTGTAGCTGCCGCTCTCGTTCCTTGTGGCTCATGGCGGTAGCTTGTTGAACGTCTCGTTCGTTCTGCAGTCTTCTTGCTCGGACTCTTTCTTCTTCTAACGTACTCGTCAATTCAACTAACTGTTTCTGCAAAAAAGGAAGTACTCACTCACCATAAAAATCGAACGTCGTTCTAGCCTGCTAATGAATTCCTGTGCTAGTTTTGAGCAAGGTTTTGGAAAAACAAACGATTCCTGTTTTAAAGGTGTTTTCTCGAAATCGTGCATCACTGATACGTATATGGTTTTCAAAAGAAGCATCAAGTTAAGTTTCTTTCGATGACATCGAAGGGTCAAGATAATTATTTTGAATCGAAAAAGAAAATACGCCAAAATCTATCTTTTCTAGCTTTCCTTGCACCCAATCGAATGGCTTTTCACGCAAACTTTTCGTGACCACGTGACTACGCAATGTTCAGTACCTGTACAACATCTAGAGACCCCTTCAGTTGCTGCGCGACTATCTTCTCCGTTTTGGCTGACTCGTCGTTTTTGTCTTTTTCTGTTTCCAGCGACATTTCAAGATAAGCACTGCGGTTCTTTTCATCTTCCAGAGAAGTACTGAGCTCGACGGAGCGATCTCTTGCCGCATTCAAGGCTGCTTGTAGCTCTAAAACAGCGAGGGAAACATGTTTGATATCAGTTCAACTCCGATATGTTTAGAGTCTGTCTTTATCCGATACAACTTCTCCTACGGAATAAATCCATTTTTAAGCCAATAGTTGATGGCAACAAGGGAAATGATAAACTGCAGAACATTGCTTTGATTTCTACAACGCCAAATTCTCAAAGCTGCAACAAAAGGCAATGTGTCACAATCAGAAGGAAACATTACACTTTGGAAGTCTTGGACAGAAATCATAAACGAACAATAAGGTGTTTCCTGTTTCATTACCTTTATTCACGTTTCGGAGTTGATCCGCTCGTTCCTTAGCGTGCTTCAGCGCCTCTGTCTGTCGTTTTTCGTTCGTCAGCGCAAGCTGTATATGTTCTGTTCGAGCTTTCTCGTCTCTCAAAGCTGCGGACAATTCTACGATCGTTTCACGATCTCTTTCTGCAGTTAAAGAGGATAAAAATACCAAAATGTTAGATTTTACACTTGCTTCGAAAGAAAAACGCGGCATTTTATTGTAATCTAAACTCTCTATAAGCCGGACACCTCTCTACTGACGGACAACTGGTGTTGGTCCCTGCAATGTGTTTTTTGTTCATTTTACTGTTTCTAAACACTCTATAAGCCGGACACCTCTCTAAGACGAACAACTGGTGTTGGTCCCTGCGCACCGTTTTTCGGTCATTTTACTGTATCTAAACTCTCCAGAAGTCGGACACCTCTCTAAGAAGTACAGTTGGTGCCGGATAGTGCCCGTCTTTGGAAAGAGTTGGGCGTATATTTAAAATAGAGAATACAACAACAAATAGAAGGTTAAAAAACGTTTACCCAAAGCTTCTCCTTGTAACGCCTTCTCGGTCTCTAACTCAGACTCCAAATTAGACAAGGCGATTCTTTCTCTCTCGAACTGCACCTCCAAGTCAGCTTTTTCTTGTTTATTTGCCGATAATTGTCGGCGGAGAGCGTCAATGTTCTCTAGAAGTCGATTATTCTCTTGTTTGCCGCGCTGTCGTTCGCTTTCCACAGCGTCTTGGTATTTCTTTGTGTTGGCACGCTCGAGTTCCAATGCTTGAGTCTGGTTCGATAGCCGTACTCTTTCCGCTTCAAGGCTTGTCCTAAAAAATAGAGTTGGAATTTGAAAGGAGAAATTTGAGTGCTGTCGGACAGCGCTATCCTAATAACGAGAATTCAAAGAAACGAAGAATAAGAAAGATAAACATATAGTGTTTTATATTTGGGTAGATTTCAAATCATAGGACACTGTCACGAGCATAACTTGAAAAACTTCAACAGCCCAAAACCATGTTTAAGCCAGTGGAAACCTACAGACAATGGTCAAGTTTTGTTAAAATTACTTTGCCAGTGTACTGAAGCTGAATATGGAATGATACCATTATGATAGCATCAAGAGCTTTAGGTCTCAACTTGAAAAAGTCAGGCTGACTTTTTCGAGTGCCGTCCTTGTGATTTGGAAAAAATTGATGAAAACTATTTATGGTCACACTCTTCCTTCAACAATTTGCTTGATATCAATTTCTTCATTTTCTAGCGACATTTCATGTATGGATGAAAGAACTTTATCTGAATTTTGTGGCCATGTTACTAAAAAAGCTGAAAAATGACGTGTGGTCGAGGGTTGACATAATGATATTAAATGGGCTAGCCACTCTTAAGGTGGATTTCCACTGTCGCGTAATTTTTTACGTGCGTAAATAAAATTAGAGACGATGTATAGAAAACTTGCGTACACGTTTACGCAAGTCGTTCATACATTGTCTCTAAATTTTTTTACGCACGTAAACGCACGTAAAAAATTACGCGACAGTGGAAATCCACCTTAAGGAGCTACGTCACGATATTTTGGGTCAGTTTCTAGGACAGACAAAATTACCCTTAAATGAACGAAACTTCAAAATAATAGTTTACCAAGGAAGAAAAACACCAAAGGTGTGATAGTAAACCAAAAAGGAACAAGGATGGTTAAGGATGGAGAAGATTGAGACAGATTACAAATGATTACAAATAACAAGCCAGGACGAAAGCTCCTTTAAGCCTTCACCAGCCAACGACTGTTACTATTATTTACGGGTAGCCACTACCTCTCTGGAACCGCGATTTTCATTGATCCACTGTGAGCACTACCTTTACAGTTTTCCAGAGCTAGAGGCATTGCTTGCTCGGAGACCCAGGGGCGAAAGTTTACAAGAAGTCGTAAGAGTGCATTCATGTTGTGACGTATTAACTATTGTTTCAGAACCAATGAGATCGTTGCCAGAGGTAGGTAGCGACCCGTTATTTGGGTTGTCACACAACGCCTCTCGCCAGCTTGGCGTGACATCAGCAATGCCCGAAACAGATTTAAGCGAGGGGGAGGGGACGACGTACGAAACAACACGGGAAAAATGCCCGTATTAACATAAATGCTTTAAAAAGAACCTCTAGAAGTTGCTAAATTTGTTTTGTTTGCAAATTCTGGGATATAAAAATATTTGACTTACTTAAGAGACATGACTTGCACCCTTTCCTTCTCCAGGGCGGCGCCCAGGTCTGTGATTCGAGTTTTCTCTTTCGCCAGAGCCTCTTTTAAGTCGGACACCAGGGCTCGTTCCCTCTTCAGCGAGTTGGTGAGATCGTTTTGCATGCGCTCGGCCTGTTGTCCTTTTACTAACACTAAAATGACATTGGAAGAAAGAAAACTTCCAAAATTAATACCAATAAATTTTAGAGCATTTCACGACCTTTCGATTGATACGTCTTAAGGCGGTGCTTTTAATTTACCCAAAATTTTCAAAAAAATTCGGAAAGAATAGAAATGGAAACGTCTGTTTCGGCTCGTTCCGACAGGAATATTCGGGACCGCCTCTGAAGGTGGTCCACTTTGACCGGTCGGACCGAAATTGACAGTTTCATTTTCAGAAACGGATTAGTTGCCCTGCTACAGTTCAGGGATGAGGGTCGACTGGTGAAAGAAATTCCAAATCGACAGGATCGCTCCATCTAGTTGGCCCGGTTTAACCAGAAATGTCGCTCCATTTTACAATAATTAATCTCGGTTGATCCAACTGGTCGGACTCTGAAAAATGGAAAACATCCTTAGTTTTCTTTGGGAAAGAAAACACCCGACCAGACCTGAAGTGTTCAAGTTTGTAATTCATGACCCATCTTAATGTTCTACAAGTTAACTCTGCGTCTGCCATTGTTGTTAAAAGGGGACTTCTCTTTTTCCCCTCACTTATAACTGATATAATGCGATAAAATTGCAGTTTGCAGTAACGAATATCACGTGATTAGCTATCTCGTAAAGTTTTCTTACACTGTGTCCTGATGTCTCTTTCTCGCTTGGTAGCTTCATCCAGCTGGTCACGCAACTGTTCCACTAGGTCTTGACTCTAACAAAAAAAAAACAACGAAAAACAGTTCATTAGCCAAGACCGACCGATCACAGCGTCTCCGAAAAAAAAGATAATGAAAATGTGAAATGAGCAGTTTACACGCTGTGGTTTTCTTCGATCAGGATTAAAAATTTTTAAATACAAGGGCCGGCCGGTGAAATCATCAGCCGCAAGATTGGACTGCGCCTCCAATCAATATTCAGTCGACTGCCGTGCACCTGAAAACATAACCACTAGTCGACATTTCATTCAGTTCCTGTTATTTAAAAAAAAATGTCTGAACTCACTCTATCGTCAATCGTTAATTTGAAAAAAAAAATAATACAGAAAAATAAATAAAATGCAAGACTTTGAAGTTCAAAAGCTTTTAAACTGTACGAAACGCGAAGATCTGTAGGTTTTACCTGATCGATCAGCGGTTTCATCATGGAGGTCTTTCGAAGTTCATGGATCTCTGCCAGCAAAGAATCACGGTCTTTCTTGCGGAGTTGCTCCATAACACGACTTGTGAGTTCATCCTGGGAAATGCAACAATAGGCTATTATACGTCATACATTCTTAAATCTTTAAAACGGAAACAAACACTTTATACCTGTGTGTTAATTTGATCTCTCAGTAGTCCGGTGGCAGGGGAGTCATAACCGTTCACAAGCTGAGAAGTCCTCAGCTCGGCTACAAGAACATCCCTGTCTTTCTCGAACACCTGAAACAGTGCACAGAACAACTGAGTAAAATTCAAGAAGAGCTCCTTTGCGGTATCCAGTTAACTCTTTTTCGGTCATCTTACTGTATCCAAGCTCTCTGTAAGCAATTCCAAGAAGGCTGCTCTTTAGAGCGATCACAAATGAATACAAGGACTGGGTAAAAGGGAAAACAACATTTCATTTATAACTAACCGTCTGAACGGCGTTAATCAAGCCTGTCCGCCAGTCTGTGTCTTCTTGAAGTTTGGAGGGCTAGAAAAAATTACTACAGCATTTGAATTCTTGCCAAGTGAAGCTAATGTGGACGATAGCGACGGTAAAGGTGGATTTCCACTGTCGCGTATTTTTTTACGTGCGTTTACGTGCGTAAAAAAATTTAGGGACAATGTATGAACGACTAGCGTAAATGTGTATGCAAGTTTTCCATACATCGTCTCTAATTTTATTTACGCACGCAAAAAATTACGCGACAGTGGAAATCCACCTTAAAGGACGCATTGACATTCATTTGATAACGTGGTACACTAAAATCGTGCTAACATACATCACGTAAAATGTGCAAGGCTACGAGAAAAACTTTACGGCTTAATTCTACTTAACGAATGGTAAACGCCATGGTGTACACTACTGAGTTATGGATAAACGCGGCAGTGCTCGACACTAACTTTTCAGCTTACTTGCCTCGTGGCTAGTGACAACTTAGATGTTAGTAGTCAAAAAAAATTTACTAGCCCAGCGTTGGTGTTGGCTAGGTCCGATAACAGTCTATCCCCAGCAAGACTTGGAAACATAAAGCAAACAGCTTTCTTTGAATACATTGTTCTGAAATCAGTTTCAATAATAAAACAATTTTTGTGGAACATAGTCTGGTAGCATGAGATGTCCATGATGAAATTCTGATCTTCAGTTTCCGAGCAAAGTGTTTGTTTTTGTCTTGCTTGAGGAAGACAGAAACTGCTTCAGCCAATTTCATTTTGTTTACCAGCTAGCCAAAGTGGCTAGTGGAAATCGAAAACCTACTAACCAAAACTAAATTTCTACTAGTCTGTGGCTAGTTGGCTACCGTTAGTGTCGAGCCCTGCGCGGGAGGTTGCTAAGCAAGAAAGACGTGTAAGCTATCGCCTCGTGCGACTCTAGCTTCTCGAGTGTTTAGCAAACCTCCCAAGTGTACGCCATGACGTTAACCATTTCTTTTATAGCACAACGTCCACGCGTTTTACTGGAGTTTCAACAGGAGTTTCAACTGCGCGCGCTTGCTGAATTTTGAACAAACGCATGCACTGACTCGGGCAGTTCTTAGCCAAAACATAAAATGAAATCAAACTTTTGAATAGTTTTCAGACGCAGCCAACGAAAAAATTATTTCAGTATTATGGAGGAATGTATTCTAAACGTGAAGCTTTTCATATTCGCCAACCACAAAAAGAAGAAAAGGAGAGTAAACTCGGAAAGTTACACTTTCTTTTCTCTTCCTTGATCGCTTGCGCCATGTCGCTTCACATCAGCGCGCGCTAAACATCGTCAGCAGCGTACACCCATGGGCAAATAGTACACGCTAAATTGACCGATCAGAACGCGCATTTCACCCAAGTTGTGCTATATAATTTGTATTAATAGAAACTCAGCTGAGTTCAATTAGAAATCCTTGAATCTGATTGGTTCTCCGACTGTTTTCTATTCGCCGATAGAAAACGATCGCGGGCGCGTTGTTCTTTGCAGGCAAGATTTTTCTTGATTTTCGGCTTAAAAATCCATAAACTGTTTAACAAATTTTCACGTTTTGAATGGTGCATTCGCTGAAGCGCGCGCATTTGCATACACGTCAGCAGCATACACCCATGGGCAAATAGTAGATGCTGAATTAACCAATCAGAGCGCGCGCTTTGCTTTAGTTATGTTATAATTAACAAATGGTAAACGCCATAGCATGTACTATTGAGTTATGGGTGCACGCGGGAGGTTGCTAAGCACGAAAGAAGCGTAAGAGTCGCACGAGGCGATAGCCGAGTGCGACTCTAGCTTCTTGAGTGCTTAGCAAACCTCCCAAGTGCATCCGTAACTCAATAGTACATGCTATGGCGTTTACCATTTGTTTTATAACATAACACTGAGACATTGGGACAACAGAGCTGCTTTTATTGAGGTACATCGCAAAAAATGTTGGTGTAGTCTTACATGACAGGAGAAAATAAGCGCGCGAAAATTCATTCATGACAAGCGACTGCACACCAGCAACTCGATAAAGTTTAATCACGTTTCCTGAAATATCGATCAAAATCCTCTTTCTAAGGTCTGTATCCAACAACCGGTGAAATAGTTCAATAGAATTATGAACAAACTCAGGGAAAAAAGTAGACAACCGTCCAAAGTTATTAAAACACGAAGGACTGAATTTCACATCGATTCAGAGAATGAACCGTTGAAAACAATTTTCACATTTTGAATGGTGCATTCGCTGAAGCGCGCGCATTTGCACACACGTCAGCAGCATACACCCATGGGCAAATAGTAGATGCTGAATTGACCAATCAGAGCGCGCGCTTTGCTTTAGTTATGTTATAATCTTATTTAGTGAGCTATTAGACTACTCGCCCTCATTTTCTATAAGTGATAGTCAACTGGGCTGCGCCTCGTTGACTATTCGCTCATAGAAAACTCGGACTCGTAGTTTAATTGTTAATTAATGCCTCAGAAAAGAGACTTCTGATATAAGTGTAAGAGAGACCCCGATAACATTCGAAAATCATCGGAAATAATTGATAATCTTTGAGTAATCTTCGGTGACCTTACGACATCTTTTACGTTCTCTTCCTTTGAATTCGGAACACTCGGGTGTATACTAAATCGGGAAGTTCTCAGCAGATCGGAATGTGAAATACTTGTGTAGTGAACAATTACGTTCGGTACACAACACGCGAATACACTTATTACTTCCAGGCGTGTTCGCATTACTTCGCAATGGACATAATGGTGTTTTTTGGCTTAAGGATAACATCGACTGGACGCAGGCGAAAAGAAGCAGTTAAAAGTGTTTTACCTAAGTGTAAATCTTACCGTAGACGCTTTTCTACTGTGCGCGACAAGGTTCTTCAGTGACTGTAAGGCTTCAAGCAATGCCTGCTTTTCGGCTAACCACGATGACTGCAGAGTCGCTACATCCGGGCTTGCAAGACAGCGGTCCTGAATCGGTGTAGACACTGCACTGACAAGAGACTGGATAGTCTCTGCCTCGGTGTGAAGATTGTTGAGAAGGCCCTGGAAAAGAGAGCATTTTATTTTAGTGATCTATTTGACCAAGTCGTGCGCTTCAATAAAAAATAAGAAATCGAAAACAAGTTGGCAAACATGGTCGTGCGACAACGGAGTAGCGTCAAAATTAAATTCGACATAAATATACGTAAAACGAGGATAATTCGCAAGCCCAAAGAGTAGTTATGCGAAACAAACCACAGCAATTTCAGGTTGCTTTTGTCGCTTAATGAAGACACATTTTGCATCACCTCCGCTCCTTGGCTCGATTTCCGCCGCTCTCCCGAGACCGGTCTTGCGGGCTCCGGTTCCCGAACAGCGGCTGGTAATCGAGCCTACTCCACTCCCTGGTGTAAGATTCTTTTTCGCTTAGCCCCATTATCAAGTACCCGATCGCTCGTAAAAAAATAAACATCGGCTTAAATAACTGCTCTCTTACTTCAATAGTATTTTGAGATTTTGGAGGTGAAGTAGTCGCTGGCTTGACGCGAGCCTGCCGTACCAGCTGTCCAACAAGTTCATTGTCTAGTCGTTCGTTCTCGTCCAGCGCCGAGTTTAAGCGCATGCGCATCTCAGGTGATGCGGAATCGATACCTTATAAGGACAAAAGAAAATTGTTAGCTTAATACAGAATCCAAATACAAAAAGGAAAACAGAAAATTGCCAAAAAGACACTTGGTACACGTAGCAAGTCGCTGCATGTACCAAATAATTCTACAAGTAATAATGGTCGTTATTTTCGGTAGGACAGTATTTGACTATCGTTTAAAAATGGACGACCAACATTAAAACGCGCGCACATAAACATGGCTAAACATGAGTTTTGTCAAGTGTTGATGCAGCGGGAATGCTTATGATAACAATAGTGCCTTTCTACGCGTTTACTTTCCAAAGTCCTCTGAAACCTATTGAGAAGTTACAGCTATCAGATTTAATTGTATCAGTATACTTTCGTTTCTAAAAGGAGTTCTGTCTTCGATCACAATCCTTCTCAATCTTTCTCATCCGAAGCCTTCCTTGCTTCTTTGTAGTCTATTGCTACCTTATTGGTGATTTACGAAATTGGTTAACTATTATTTCAATGTTTCATTTGATTTGCAGATAATTTTATACATATCTCCAAATATGTCCACGATTGACCACTAATGAGATGCAAGCTCTTTATGACAAGCTTCACATAGTGTCCTTATTGATAAAAATTCACTAAAACACACATGATGCTGTCAAATATGAAGTGACATGAAAACAGAAAATAACCCAGTCAAATATGAAGTAGTAATTGAACAACACCTGCGTTCAATCCTGGACATACGTGTCACGTTGAGGAATTTCCTTATTCTCATAACCTTTCTTTTAGAAATTGTACTGATATTGTAAGGAGAAACTCCATGTTGATCACGCACCTGATATTGTCATCAGCCGTTCTATCTCCCGTTTGTGATCCTGTCGCATTCTGTTGACCTGGTCATTGTGTGTAGCTAGTAGTTCTTGTCGTAGATTGTTCATTTTAGCCAGGTTGTCCATGTCTAGCTCGGCTTTCACTTGTTGTACATCTCTCTGGCGTCTTTGCTCTTCATTTTCTTTCACGGCAACAAGTTGATTCTCGTATTGCCGTTTCAGGTTTTCCTCTACGCTTTTCAGTTTCTAAAACACAATATAATTGTTCACTATGGATGTATACAGACAGGGAAATACTAGAGCAGGGTCTTTATACGCTGGGTGGGGGAGCGAGTGGGTGGTTTTAAAAGTTAAAACTTAAAAGAATACTTCGTTGTCGATTTGCAGGCGTTAAACTAGCGCAATACCTCCCTTTGTCGGTAAACAGTATTCTATGCATAGGAGTTATAACGCTTAAAGCCTACACCTTTTCATTTGTTGCTAACGAAACAAAAACGCATGCACCCCGTTTGCAAAAGGACAAAATTACTTATGAGTCACAAAGTCACTTTTGAATTCTACAAAAGTTTGCAGTATACATTGTAATTATCAAGTTAGCAATAGCATACATTTCGCAACAAACGGTTTACCTGCTCAAAGACAAGTTGTTGAGTTGGGCTCAGTGCGTCCTCAGCTCCCGTGGGTACTCCTCTCTGGACGTTTTTCATCTCTGCTCTGAGGGTGTTCACTTCATCTCTGTGTGTCTTCTGTAGGTCAGCGACAGCAATCACGTGACTATCCTCCTGGGACTTGAATCTGTCACGCAACTGGTCCATTTCTGCTCGGAGGGCAGCTAGCTGCCGCGACTCGGCTAGTAGGTTTCTACGAATCTGTTCCTTTTCATGCTCTTTCGTTTTCAGAACCTCTTGGACTTGGTTTAATTCTTGGTTCATTGTTTGCAACTATGGGAAAGAATAAATAAATCATGGTTTTCAACAAAAAATAAAACAAGTTTGTTGCGTTCATAGTGAAACGCCGTTACTTTGTACAGACAAAGAAACGCAAAAACAAATGAAACTGACAATATATAAAAAGGGTGACCTTTTAAAGATACGATGCGGAAAAGGTAAGTTTTGTTTATATTCGTACGATTCAATCAAGACCCAGCTCGACTTAGCAGAGAAATTCAGAGAAAAACTTACAGAAGACCCAAAATGCGATTCGCAATAATTCAAAAAGAAGTTGATCAATAAAACTAACTTGACAGATTACTTTTCGTGAAGTTTACAGAGAAATCATATTTTACTGACATTACTTGAGATCCTATTCCCACATAAAAACTGGCAGTATTTTGCGCAAGTTTGCCCTTTCTCCCAAAAAGGCTGAAAAATATGGCGAACAAGTCTGTAGGACAACTAACAACAGCAAATAAGTCGCAAAAACAGGTAAAAAAATGACAGATCAAGTTCCCCTACCATACTAGCTAAAAATGTTTGAAATGCGGTTCTCTGTGCTAAGAGCAAATTTCTCTCCGTGCTGTTTCAAATTCAAATTGATGACCCTCGTTGCGCAGACAAAGAAAGACCCGACGCGCGCTACTACGTCACTTCCGGTTCAGCAACTAACCTGTTTGGCAAGAATAGTTTCGGTCTCAGTCTCTATCTGTTCGCTTTCAGTCCTTTCTCGACTCAGCTCATCTTGCAGTACTTTAATTTCTTCCCCTTTCAAACTCAACTCCTCACTCTTTCTTTTCATTTCCTCTTCTTTAGAAGCAAGTTGGTCTGTCGCCTCTTTCAGCCTTTCTTCGTAAGCAGCGTTCAATTGCTCCATCTCATTCACCTTCGTTTCAAGCTCTTCAATTACATTTTGCTGTTGATCCAAAGCGTCTTGACTATCTTTGAGCGCTTTGCCAAACTCTTCCTTATCTGCCGTCTCTTTCTTGCCCTCCTCGAAGAGTTTCTCCAACTCTTTCATGCGGTCTTCGCGATCGTTTATTAAGTTTTCTTGCTCCTTTAGTTTACTGTATTGATCTTCTAACAATTTCTGTTGTTCCTCCATCATTTGGTTCATTTCTTCCATCTGCTCGGCTAGATTTTTCAGTTCGTCGTCCTTCTTGTCGAGAGCCTCTTTAAACGCGTCCAATTGCTCAGCCAGCGCTCGGGATTCTTCGTCTTTCCGATCGTAGGCTTCGCGCTCATCTCGGAGCATACGGACTGGGGTTGGGGTTTCATCGCGTTCCGTCCCATTTTCGTGCTTGCTTCGGTTAAGTTGCTCCTGATAAAGAAAAAAGGAAACTCAAATTTAGGGAACCATGAAAATTTAATGCGCTGAATATGTTAGAAAATCGGCGTCAACTCACCTTCAGAGCGGAAATCTGAAGAAAGCTCTCGTTAAGCTGCTTTTGCATCGCTTCTTTTTCTCGCTCCAGGTCCTTCTGCGCCTCTTCGCTAGTTTCCAGGTCCTCTTGCAACTTATCTCTAAACTCCTGCGCTTCCTTGGAAGCTTCCAGAGTCTTCGTCAACTCGTCTTGTAGATCTTTAATCTGCGCCAACAAGTCGATCTCCGATTGCGATTTCGCGCTTAATTCTTTCTCCAGCTCGATGTTATTTTGTTCTAACTCCTTCAACCGAGTTCCAAGCTCCTCAATGGCGCCTTGCATCTCTTCGTTTGACTGCCCATCGACGCTGAGTTTCCCTTCAAGCTCTTTGCATTTACTAGCCAAATCTTCTCTTTCAGAGCGGACCTGTTCAACTAACTCCATCAGCTTGTTCGCTTCCGGTTCCTGAATACTATCCTCCAGCGCTTTCCTGTAGTTTTCAACCTGTTGTTCAAGGTCGGTGATTTTTGTTTGTAGTTCTCGAACTGTCCGCTCGTCTTGTCTAGAATCTCCTCCATCTGTCTGGCCCTCAACTCCCCACAACTCTTCTCCATGTATGCCTCCTTCAACAGTTTCAACAGTGGTTACCTATTGGTCAAAAACATTGCTTATTTTCAAAAATTTAGCCTAAACTTTTCATCCAGTCCATCTCAATTTTCTTCATCCTTAGCCATTCTTGAAAGTAAGAAGTGATCGTCGCAGTGAATTTCCAATTTTAAGCAATTGGAATAAAGAAGCCTGAAAAAATTCAGGGCTTCAACTGGATTCGAACCCGTGACCTGCACCATACCGGTGCGATGCTCTACCAGCTGAGCTATGAAGCCACACATTGGGAGCGAGGTCAATTTATTTAGTTCACATTTTCCCGTGACGAGTGACATGATACAAAGTATATGAAATAATTAGCCATTCATGTTCCTTTTTGGTTTAGAATAACCTCTTTGGGGTTTTTCTCCCTAACTAAACTATTATTTAGAGGTTTCCTTCATTCAAGGAGAATTTGGTTTCTCGCAAAAATGACTCAAAATATCGTGAAGTAGCTCCTTCAAAGGACCCAGGTCAGTCACGCTTTTATTCTTGTTGGCATGTGAATTTTCCGCTATTTTATTTCATGCAGAGCGTGTCAAAATCAACGACATTGCTATGAAACAGCTTAAGATAATTTAACAGGGTTCCAGTAACACAACTTGAGGCAATACGATTTCGCTTCACCATGCAATTTTCATAATTTCGAGGGAATCTAAAATGGCAGAAGCCCCACTCGCACAAAACTGGCCTACAAAGCGGGGCTTAACGCAGTTTCACAGCACCAAGCCATAACGCTCCGCTTCCTGGTCGGGAAGCTAGCCTATCGCAAGGTGCCCCCCACCTCCCTCTCCCCGTTCCCCTATCTCAGTATTTGATCGGTTTTTCGAAGCGTTAGCTGGAACCCATTTCTAATCCTCCTTAGAGAGGCACATTGGCGGTAAAGTGACTTTTTCAAGAAAAGGACGCAGTGACCCGGCAAAGGCTCGAACCCAGAAAACTCGATCCAACATTCAATGTGCTAACCATTTGTCTAAATTGCTGCATGAAGGGCCCTAAAATAAGATTCCGTTGCAGAAGTCCTTTACTGTGATGGAACTTTAATCCTTCAAAAAAACACAATACCTGAATCAAGGGTGCGTCCATCTGAAGGGAGGCAGCCCGTTGGAGCTTTTCTAACTCTCTTTTGTCCCGCTCGTTTTCCTGCCTTAGCTGATTCACAAGCTCGTTTTGCTCCTCAGCCTCGGCTTCTAAAACGGGAATCTTCTCTAAATGAACCTGTGCCTTCTGAAGCAGCTCTTGCTTCTTCTCTTGCTCCAGCTCGGCGTTTTCAAGCTTCTCGACTAACTCTCCATTCTGCTCCGTCAGCTCTTTAAGTTGCGCCTTTAGTTGTTGCAGCTCATCATGCTCCAACGTGTCCTCTCCCTTCGCCTTGGACAGCTCAATCCTCAACTCTTCTTTCTCGTCCCAGAGGTGTTGCACCGCGTCTCTGAACTGCTCAATGGCGTCTTTAAGCTTTTCATTCTCCTCTTGTAACTCGCTGACATCCTCGCGAAGTTTCTCGACCTCTTTCTTCAATCGATCGTTCTCCTCGATGACCTCACCCTCTGATCCTGTCATCTGTGATCGATTAGCTTCTTTCTCTAAAGAAGTCACTTTAGCCGCCAGTCCTGAATTTTCCTCTTTCAGCTGGTCGCAAGCCTCGCTCAATTCCTTCAATTTGGTTTTAAGTTCTTCCGGTCCGTCCAGCTCATCAAGTTTCTGCGCCTCGATTTTCGACACCTTCTCTTCCAGCTCTTTCTTCACATTTACTAGATGCTCCAAAGCAGCCTTCAGCGTTTCATTATCTTCCAAGAGGTCATCACTGGTTTCTCTTAGAGCCTCTAACTCTTCAACTAGTTCGTCTCTGGTCTCCCTTAACATTTTAGCCTCCCGCGTGAGCTCGTCTTCGTGAGAATTCTTCTCAACCACTTCTTGTGCGAGACGGAGCCTCCCTTCTTCCTGCAAAGCTTCCACCTCTGACGATAGCACTTGCCTAGCTTCTTCAAGCTGATGCTCGCGAGATCTGCCTTCTTCTAACTCTTTCTCGACAGCCTCGACTTTCGTCTTTAATTCTTCGTTTTCCTTCGCCATTTCTTTACACCTTTCGTTCAATTCGTCCTTCTCTTTCTGAACGGCATCATTCACTGCGATTTCTTGTTGTAACCTGTCGTTTTCAGTCGTCATTTCTTCCATTTGCTCGTTAGCTTTATTCAGTTCATTCGCGAGCCGTTCTTTCTCTTCCAGCTCCTCTTTTAGTCGAGCCATTAAGTCCTCCTGGGCCGCCATTACTTGTCCGAGCTCCTCGTTACGTTGAGATGTAACATCAAGAAGTTCTTTCTGAGACCTGCGGGCTTGATTCCACTGGAAAATAGGCCATATATGAAAAACGATTAGCGAGACACAACCCGTAGCGATTGGATAATAAGTAACTTGTTAAAGCATTCTACAAGAAAGCTTAAAAGTAATGTTAATCGACGTTTCGATGAAACAAACATCATTCTCAAGATGGAGGTCGTAAATGCCAATGTCAAATAAGAGTTAGAATTAAAAATACACATTTTGATAAACTTTATATACAACAGTGTAGTTAACTGACGTTTATCAAGACAACATCTTCTAGCACATTTTATCTCTTCTTTTAACACTTGTATGCCTGTTTTGGCAAGTACGGTATTACCAGGAACATAAGTAAATATTGCAAACGAAACAATGTTTCCCCGTTTGCGCGAACAAGTAGCATTTGTCCCGTAAGCTTACAGAAGGTTTCCGGGGACATTTTACAGTCGAACCTCGATGATCCGGATTTCTCGATTGTCCGGCTTGTTTCTCTAGTCCCAGGTTTTGTACTTCCGCGGGAAACATTTCTTGTTTGTGTGGAAAAGAACCAAGTTTGGGACAGATGTTTCTACGTTTGCGGTGGCCTTTGCAACGTTGCCCTCGCTCTCTATACGACGCAAAAAAGTGTGTACAACAATTTCAAATCATTGTAATGACCTTGCAAACACAATTGCAATAAATATAAAAAAAGTACCTGTTTAGTCATCATGGCGACAACTTCGAGCAGCTTTTGTGCAGCAGATCTCAACCTGACTCCGGAATCTGAAAAACAAAGAGTTGAGAAAAAATGTACTGATATCTATAGTGGCCATGCACGTAGCGTCATAAGCACTAAGCGTAGCTAGTTTTCAGGCATCCCACTGAAACAAATATTTTAATAGAACATAACATGGTCCCTACTTTGTTAGTCACTCGGGAGGTTTTACACACAAAAAGCTACTAGGCCAAAACCAACATCCCGTGTCAACCACCATTACTAATATTGTCAGGGAAGACGAAGGGGTCGGGGGAGGGGGGCAAGGACAGGTTTCGGTCGCTCGGCATCGCACGTTTCCCTTTCGTAAACAAGCGATGCCATTTTAGCGACGCTTAGAATTTTTTGGCTATCATCGATTTTTTTCCCACAAAAATCGAGCCCGGAACCTATGACATACCAGGTTGATACGCCAAATCCCCGAAAAATTTAATTATAAAATATGACTTTAATTCTTAATCTATTTTACTTTACTATTGCCCCAGCCAATAAATAAAAGCTAACCGCAAGCAAACCAGTGTGAAAGTGAGCAATTAAGCAATTGGAGAGTGTTTATTAGTCTATCATGAAATTATAACCTGTTTCGAAAAAGTCCAGGCTTAAACTAGAGCAGATATAGCATCGTCCATTCTGAAAAGCTTGGTTACCAATTATGGCATCGACCGTTATGGCTTCCTTACGAAAGGGAAACGTGCCCCGGCGTCATGAGCTACGTTAGAAAAATGACATGAGGATAATGAAGGGAAAACAATTCGAGTTATTCTGAGATGGATTTGCCAAAAGAGTAGACTGCTAAATAAATTTGCCTTTCTACTGGTCCTGCTGCTATTACCTGATTTAAACTTGTCAGTGTAGAATGGTACACAAAATAAGAGAAGTCCCTACCCAACTTCGAGCCAGTTTTATACCGTCACAAATTTTATGTTACCTATAATGAGCTCCTCGGCTTGGTCGTCCAAGCTCGGGCCCTGGAACATAGTGTCTGTTTGTCGCTGAGACAGTTCCAGTCCTTCATCACTGAGCAGTGACAAGTCGGTCTTGCTGGTCAGCGTTGCATCTTCTGATTCAGAGAGGTCAGCGGCTGCAGCACCTAATCAGTAAAATAATTGATAAACAATGGTATTTTAATTCACAAACAGTTTCACATTGAGCAAAACTTCATTCTTGGATTAATATTTCATACCGTTCTACAACTGTTTGCCATTCTACAGCATGTCTTACAGAAGGCTTGCTCTAAACCCTCTGCGCCAATCACATGCCTATTTTAGACAGACCTAACATTTTGTTAGAAATCTTAACACGAGTTGCATGCCTATGCTCGAAGTACCACAGTCACGAATCCCACTGAATTGTAACCAACTGGCCCGGTTTCAAACGTTTCCAAGAAAATAAACAGTGAATTATTGAAGATTAATTTACCAAACAAAGGCCCTCTCACCTCCAGCCGGAGTAGGAAAATTGACCGTCGGAGCACTGGGCCCTGCGGCAGGTGTTGACGTCATTAATCCAGGGGGAAGCAAGCTTTCAGGGCGACCAATCGAGTCCCGCGGAAGCTGGGACTCGTGCAAGGTACCCGATTCCAAGCTCTGTATGGGCCATTGTGTAAGCTGTTCCTCGTTTTGGCTTGTATCTTGTATGAGGTCCTCTAACTGTTTGTTGATCGTTTCTTCTGTTGAGGCAGCTTGCTTTACGACGTCTGAAAGAAGTTTTAGAAGCCGCTCGTTTGCTCGTTGCAACCCATTTCTGGTAAAACGAAAACAATACATCAAGGTTAAAAGCTATGTTCTCTTCTCTTCATTATTATGTGTCAGATTGCTCCCGTCTGGCCTTGACGTGCAGTCGGTAGAGTAATGGTGATCTAAGGTTGTGGTACCAATATCCCACCGAAAAGAACTTTTCTTTGCTTCACAGTGCTGCCAGAGCACTATCTAACGGATAAATCACTATCCAGTGGATAGCGCAGTTTATGTTGTTGGTGTATAAACCATCGGGAATAGAAGAAATTCACTGCGAATCTACCGGCCTTTGACACTCTTCTGTGCATGTGTGACGATTTGATTTTGAAATCAAAGTTAATTTATGCAATTAAAATCGTCTTCCATCGACCTCACGAGGCTTGTAAAAGCTATACAAATTGAGGTTAAGGATTATTTGGTCATTTGTGGAAGTTTTAAAAGGAATATCTCGCTTGGCTTTGATTTTTTTTCGAAGGGTAATACACAAAGCGGCTCGGGATGAAAGCTAAAACAAAGAGATGAAGTCAGACAAAGAGGTGTTCGAGCGCACGTGAAAACTCCAGAACAATAGACCATTTCCGAGTTCCCTTTTCCCTCTGTTTCAAAACGAGTCTAAGCTATTCATATGGAAATGAGCTCGTTTTGTATTAGAATGAAGATGTTGGTAAAACAGATTTTCATATGAATAGTTTCGCACTTAGACTCGTTTTGACACTGAGGCAAAAGAGAACTCGGAAATGGCCTATTGCAGAAGGCCACGGCGGCTCATGACAGCGTGATAATTACGGCTGCACATGCGCATTATTGTGATAATGCCTTTGAAAGTTGTACAAAATTTGCATCAATGTTCCCCAGTACCTCTCAGCCGCCAGACGTTCCACGTCCGAGCGGAGCATGGTGGTGAGGTTATCCTCCTCTCGGTGCTCCCTGTCTCGCCGAGTTAAAATCAAGTTGTAATTATCTGACTGACGCTGGAGATCATTTTGAAGGCGAACTTGCTCAGCTTCCATCTGCAAAGCAGAAAACACAAAGATAACTTAAATTATACGATAACCAAATCAATGCGCGTGCTATGATTGGTTAATCAGCTATGGTTTATGTGATGTTTATATAATAACCAAATCAATGCGTGCGCTCTGATTGGTCAATCAGCTATGGTTTATTGTGCCAGTAAACTCATGGAAAAATCGCGCGTCTTCTGAATTATTATATTTAAGCAATAGACCACAAGTTTCTATGGTTTATAAGCTGATAAACCACGCGGGATGTTGGCAGAACACGAGAAGAATTTGTAAATCACGAGCCGCAAATCAATGCGCGCGCTCTGATTGGTCAATCAGCTATGGTTTATTGGGCCAGTAAACTCATGGAAAAATCGCGCGTCTTCTGAATTATTATATAAAAGCAATAGACTTGGGATGTTGGAAGAACACTCGAAGAATTCGTAAATCACTCGCCTGCGGCTCGTGATTTACAAATTCTTCTCGTGTTCTGCCAACATCCCGCGTGGTTTATCAGCTTATAAACCATAGAAACTTGTGGTCTATTGCTTAATTAAAAAACGAGCAGCAGTGTTTTATCAGGTTTAAAACACGAGGCGGAGCCGAGTGCTTAAAACCTGATAAAACGTTTGTGATCGATCTAATCATTTGTAGAATAATCATCGGGTTTATTATTATTATTCCGGAGAAAATTGTCTGTAAAATTTAGCAGTGTCTTTATCAGATATAAAGACAATCATTAAACATTAATTTCTTTTGTATTTCCTTTATGAATTATTAATGAGTTTTTGAATGTGCCAGTAAACTCATGGAAAAATCGCACATTTTCTGAATTATTATATAAAAGCAACAGACCACACGTTACTATGGTTTATAGGCTGATAAACCACTTGGGGGGTTGGAGAAACTCGCCTGCGGCTTGTGAATAACAAATTCTTCTCGTGTTCTACCAACATCCCGCGTGGTTTCTCAGCCTATAAACCATAGTAACTTGTGGTCTATTGCTTAAAGAAACTTCCGCTATGTCCTGGCAGACTGTATATAATTGAATAAGTTTTCGAGTAAGCAATCGAAAATACACGTGCTTGATTTTAAATAAGACTCAGGAGCCGAACAAAGAGAAAAATAAATGCCAATGAAAAGTGATATTTATTTTTAGAACTGTTTGACCAATGTTAAACATCCCATTAAAAATTTAACAGCAAGGCTGCTGGAGATTTATTCATTTCATAACTGGCTATTTAAAAATTTCAAATACTGTCAAATTAGCAATAAACTCGCGTATGAAACCTATTGTCGAAGTATGTCGCTAAATAAGTTTAAAACTAACCCGAATAATCTTTCAGTGAAGCGTTATTCAAAAGTCTTTCGAGATTAATCGTATGTTTACTCTGCTCAGGGACGACTGAGGTTTGCACAAATCTGGTTCATTTTGAGTTCGCGGCGCTCGGCAGATGATTCACAGAACTCGGGCATGTAACGCTCACCAACCAATCAGAACGTAGACAGCTGTCCTCATCGACAAATGATGTATCAGTTGTTTAAGCCTTGTGACTTCACTACCTTAGTTTTAGGTTAACGAATCATTGAAAAAACGTTTAACTCTCTCCCTTAGAAAAATAATATGATTTAAATCATTGCTTCATCTCTGCTTCACTAAGTTTTTCGTCAATTTGGTTGCAAATCAAACACGCACCTCATTTATCAGCGACTGATTCTCGTTAAGCTTTTTAACCAGTTTCTCATTCTCGTCCTGCAAAAAGACAAGAGTTACAATAAACAAAAAAAAGAGCCTGGTGAAAGCAATGTGGGGCCGTTCATCCCCATGAACCAGTTAAACTTCCTCTCGCGACTGTGCGCATGCACGTCGAATTCTTCTGTTCGCGTTTCTCCCGGCAATTCGAAGACTTGTAGTATTTTAGGAATAGAATCATTTACAACCTTGGACAATATAACTCCATCCATGCATTCGTAAATAATCGAAAACTGTTACTCACAAATCAGCCTTCTAGAATGAAATACCTCAAGCATTAAAAAATCTTTCCAAAAATGCGTTTGAAAAAAAAAACTCAAGCAAATTTTGTTCAACATTCTAGGTTCACAAGACTCTTAATAGATTTATCAGAGATTATGCAATTGTTAAGTTCTGGTACTACTTCTTCTGATCTGTCCTCTTCCAACTAACATAAACAGTAGCTGTGCCTTGAATATTTGAAATTAGGTCAATGAAACGGTTTTTCTTGTTGTTATTCGATACTGTCTTTTTCCCTTTTACTTTATTAGTTAATTTCTGTTTTCGTATACCTTTTTAATTCGGCTATTAAGACATGGCCAAACCAGATTAGCTTCTGCTAGTTGCGGGTATGCTCTTTTTTCGTAAAATTTAATTTGAAAATAATAAAGTGTGAAAGTGTGAAAGTGTTACCACAATGAACAACAGAAAAAAATTTAAAGACAGACAAGGAGCTAAGATTAAGAAGAAAGATAGAGAGCGTATACGGTTGTCGTAAAGAGTGCTTGCCACCAGGAAGCGGTTAAAATCGTACGCGATTTTTAACATTGGCACCGACTCCCGTTCGAGCATGCGCGTACCGTGACTGTCTCCTTTTAAGAATTCGTGTAACTTTAGTGCCACTGTTGATTGAAACCCGCCTTTGAACGCCGTGTAAACTTCGTTTACATAACCTGCCCAAAGAATCGGACGCTCTCGGGTCTATTAAGAGGATTTTCCGAGAACACGTTTTCCCGCCTGTACAAGTGCAAAAGAAAAACCAAGAAACGCAGAAACTTACCTTAGTCATTTCAATTTCAGCCATGAGTTCCTTCTCCTTAGTGTTCAGGTAGTCCTGCAATGTTTCCACCTCTTGCCGGAACTGGTTCTCGAGTTCTTCAAGACTCTTGGCCTGCTGTGCTTCAATTGCAGCAGCTTTTTCTTCAGCGGCGGCCAGATCGGACTTGACACGCTCTAACTCCTACAAATGTTAAGCCAAACGGGTTCATACTTTCAAACAGGGTCAGATCGTCACGCAACATATGTGACAACTGAGTGAACAGGTGTTGCGTGACGAACCCAAAGAAGGGTCCCAAGGGAAATTTTGGAGGTTTACACGATTCGCTAATCGGAACCAAGTCGTTTGCTGTTGGTACGTTTGTGAGAGGGCAAAATCTGCAACTAATCGTTAGCAAGTGGGTTCTGTTATCCATAGAAACTATTCAGTTGATCGTTTGTTTTTCTTGAATGTACTGAGCCGGCCCGAGGGAAAAAAAGTACCTTTTCGGGCGTTTTGGCGTTTTAGGACAGAAAAGCCTACAATCTGTACTATAAACGACGTTGCTGTACACAGATCTATGTAGTGTCTCTCGTTAGATTTCATTTTTCGAGTACAAAAATCATGTAATTGTTGGTTTGAATCTTTGATGCCGCTCTCAGTGCACAATGAGCCTTATTGAAATCCCTAGTGACCAGTCTTGTCCACTGACAACAAAAACTAAAGCTCTAGGCAAAAGATTGCCACAGGAACAGCGTGACTAGGACTTCGGGGTTTCCACAAACTATTGGAAAGCTCTTTAGTTTTGTTCTCAGAATAAGAAGAATGCCATACCCTCTTTTGCCTCTCTTCGAGTAAACTCTGTAACTCCTGCACTTGTTCTCCGTGCGCAGAGTCTACATTACTCTGCAAGCTCTCCATCTCCTTTTCAAAGTTGTCCTGCATGCGTTGCACGATGTCGCGATGCGCGGTCTGCATGCTGACCTGCACCGCTTCTAACGCTTGCACGCGAGATTTCTCTCTCTCAAGCGCTTCCTTAAACGTGTCAATCTCCTTGCTGTGAGCCACGTCTAACTCCTCCTTCACCTGGGAAAGTTCTCGCTCGGCGTCTAGACTGACAGCGGAAAGCTGATCGCTGTACGCTTGCGCAACCTCGTTCTTAAGTCGTTCAACTTCCGCCACGTGACCAGCTTTGAGGATGTGAATTTCCTCCACGTGTTTCTGTTGTAATTCAGCCAATCCGTGGAGCTGTTCCGCGTGCTTTTGTCCCAGGCTTGCCTCGAGCTGTCGGAGGTTCTCCAGATGTTCTTGTTCAAGTTCGTAACGGGCTACCTCTTTGGCTTCTTCCAGTTCTGTCTGGAATTTCTGAGACATTTCTGCGCGGGTAAAGTCCCGCATTCTTTCGAGATCCGCCTTTAGAATAAAAACAAAAGAGATTAAATTAATCAAGTCTACAAACTAGGTAGTCGAGGAGGTGTGCATTATGATGGAATATAGGCACGCAGAGCTTATTTGCAAAGGTAAGAGAATGAACAGAAGTTAACAAGCAGTTATCAAATGAATATACTGTTATAAAAAGAGAAAAAACAATGTGCCTGGGGTAGGGGTGGTGGGTTTCGATCTCACCGCCTTGCAGTTATCGATGTTTGTCTGAAGAAAATATTCAGTTCTGTTTGAGTGTGATCATAAAAAAAGCCCTTTGTGAAAAATGACAAAATTATCAAAATAAACGCCAAAATAAATGTATGGCCCATTCAAAGTGATTGCATTGCAATCATCACAGAAAAAAATAAACTTAAACAAACCTCGTGTTCAGTCTCTAGTCGGGCCGTCATCTCGGTGAACTTTTCCATATGAGTTCGCACCAGTTCCTCTCGGACAGCCTCGAGTTCACGATCGTGTTGCTCCTTCAGCATTTGTAACTGCAACTCTTGTTGCTCGCTGAGGCTACCGCTGAGCGCTTCTTGTAATCGAGCGAGATCAGCTTCCTTCTCTTCTTCGAGCTTAAGTCTCTCGGCGGCAAGTTCTTCGTTGAACCTCATCTGCAGAGCCTTCATTTCAGCTTCGTGTTGCTTTTGGAGAGAGTCGAGGTCGCCCTGATGTTGGGTTCCCTGTTCCTGTCGAGCTTGGGCCATGGTCGCTTGGTGTTCTATGGAAAACGAAAGCATCGATATTATAATCAAAACAGCCGTCACTTCTTTCTTTTTCTTTGGATAACTATAGCAGTTATTCAAACGATACTGAAGAGGTTCTAAAAAGCTACGGCTCAAGAGCATGGATAAAATGCTCTCAGGATCCACAACCGAGTGAAAATGTCTTTCATAACAGATCGGACTAAACTGCAATGCGAAGAAATCTAAAATACATAATAAAAACTATTGTCACTGGCTTCACCTTAGAGCTGGATTCGCTATAAAAACAAAATTAACGCCATCTTTCGCTGAACTCTATCGTTTCTCGAGAAATAACGTGAACATTCCGTTGATTCAATCACTGGTCAAAACCTCTGAGGCAAGCGGAATGCAAAACGGCTGCAAAACGTTTCGAAAGGTCGGATGCACTCCAAATTGGTATAACCACAAAATGGCAAAGTCCTTTCGTTTGTGATGTTCCAAGAAAAGATCCACATCCCTCGCCTGGTTTTGTAAAACCAAAAATTTCAAAACAAACGAGAAAATACCGAAAAATCCTTGTATTCATAACCATGCGTATGTTTACCACCCAAAATGATTCGTATTTAAAATGCAATTATGGAAATACAGCGAGACACTTTTATCATTGTAATTTACTGCAACGGCAAAGAAAATGAACAATAATTTATTGAACCACGGAAATTAAGTCGTCCCAAGAGAGGAAGTTTCTAAAGGAATCGATTGCACAAACAAATAACTCTAGTGTCGTACAAATGATAAAATCTTCTTCACGAGAACATGGAAAATTATGAAGCGAAATTTGTTTCTGCATAATTCAAAAACTAGCTATTTGAAACACACAATTCCAAAGTTTCAAAACGCTACGAAAAAAATTGTCGATTTTACACGCGCTGAAAATTGCGCTGTTTTACCTTGAAAAATAACAGAGACTGGGATTCCAGCGTGTGACGTCAGTTTTTTGCAAACGTTTGTTTACGCTCGTTGATTCCAGTCGCGAAGTTGAAACTCTGAGAGAGTAAATTATGTCTACTGACTCTGAATCTAGCAATTTTTCAGAGGTATCTAATAACTTTGAAGAAGATATGTTAGAGGAAGAAGAGAAGGATGTTGAAGAAATGTTCAGCCAACAAACACAACGCATAACATGAAAGGATTTCCTTAATTTCAATTTCCGACTGCGACAAGTCTGTATTTTTCGTTCGCAAGTCTTTCTCTGGCTAGCAGAAGAACGACAATTGCGGGCAAGGGTGGAGGACATCCAGAGGTGAACTAAAGGTCTGTTTACATGGGGAAGAGTCGTCGTTAACCTCACCCCCAGCCATATTTCACATAGCGTTTATATGAAAGAAAAAAAGATGCCCTTGCTGACCGAGTCAAAGTTGATCCTGCATAATTATTTTTAACCCTTTTTAAACATTCTAATCTTCATTTCTCCTTCTTCCTTCGAGTTCCTTTCGCTCGTATCGTTACTTTTGTCTTCGCAGAGTTAATTCTTTTGTTAAATATAAATTTTTCATGAAAACCTAAAATTTTGCCTTTATGTTTCGGTCGGCATGCCGTGAGTTGCCTCGGGAAGGCGGGGGTCACCCGACTTTCAAAGCGAGTCACGCTCCAGCCGGGGTCACAATTGTAAAATCACGACTTTTAGGACCTTTTTATATGAAGAAAGGTTGACCCTGGTGTAATCGATGGTGTAAGGGTTACCCTCCATACACAGCTACTCAAGGCGAGAAAACGACGAAACCGGAAGGAGAAATTAGAGAAGTTGCTCTTTTTCGCAAATAAAATACTGAGCACCTCTTTTCGAGTCAAGATCGAACATTATTGTTGACGTTTATTCAACCAATCATTAACCTTAAAAGAGAATCTTTTCAAACCTGCTTCAAGTTGTGATTTTTCCTCAGCCAACCTTTCCTCTAATTTCTCTTTCATATCACCCATTTCCTGCTGTAGACGAGCCCTCGTTGCTTCTACATCGTTATCAGCGGCTAGCTGAACCTGTTCCTGAAGGGTTTTCACTTCATGTAACATATCCTCTTTCAGTTTCTCCATCTCATGTAAGTGCTCAGCTTCGAGTTGTCGCTTTGCCTGTTCCAGCTGCTCGTCGAATCTTTCTTGGAAATATGGTGCCTTTTCTTCTCTAGCAGTTTCTTCTGCTTGCACGGATTCTAAATCCGTCGCGAAAGCTTCTTTGAGCTTCAAAATCTCTTCTTCGTTTTCCTTTACGAGTTGCTCTCTTAAAGCTTCCATATGACTTTGGTGTTCTTTCTCCAAGCTTTCTATCAAAACGTCGAACTTTTCTTGTTCGGATGTATCAAGCATTTGCTCTCTGAGCGCCTCAACTTCTCCACTCATCTTTTCTTTAAAGCTTTCCATTTCATCTGAATGTTCTTTAACAATCTGTTCCCTTTGAGCTTCCAGTTCGGCTTGATGCTTTTTCTCGAGTTCCTCTGTGAAAAGCTGCATTTTTGCTTCGTCCGAAGCCACAAGGAGTTCCTCCTTCAACGCTTCAACGTTCTCGGCAAAAAGTTCTTTCATTTGTTTGAACTCTCGTTGATGTTTAGCTTCCAGTTCGCTTCTTAAACGCGAAAGCTCTTCCTCGTGTGAAACTTTCATGTTTTCGTACATGTCTTTGAACTGCTCTCTCTCAGTTTGTAATCTAGCTCCTATTTCGTCGATTTCTTTGCGGCATTTTTCCAACTCTTCGACCAAGTATTTCTCATTTACTTCCTTGCCTTCGTCTTTGGATTGATTAACTTCTTTCAAATCTTCAATTTCCATTTCATAATGCTGTTTTATATCTTGAAGTTTCGCCTCGTACTTTTGGAATAATTCTTCCTCGCCAGCTCCTTCTTTCACCGACGTCCACTGCTTAGAAAGTTCGAGTTCTTCTCTAAGTTCCTTGAGTTGCGATTCGTACTCCTCGCTCAAGTCATTTATCTGCTTCTCATGTTGCTCTAGAATCTCGTGAATCTTTCCTTCGTACTCGTTTATAGTGGCGTCTTTCTTAGAACTATCTTCTACCATCTCTAACTTCGCTTCTTCCACCTTCTGCACTGCTTGCAAAGCGAGCTCCGCTCTTACACTCGATACTTCATCTAATAAGTCACTAAACTGTCTGTGCTTTAAAGTCTGGACCTCTTTTTCGTGGCTTTCGCTAAGATCTAGTAACTCTTCTTCTTTAGAGCTCAATTCCTGTCGTAATTCTTCCATTTCGTTTTGATGTTTTTCATTCAGTTCCGTTTTCAACTGCCGTAATGCCTTGCGATGTTCAATTTCCATGGATTCGACCTGAGAAGACAGTCTCAGCGCTGTTCTTTCGTAATCCTTTTGACCTTCCATTCTAAGCTCTTCCATTTCTTTCTCGTGCGTGGCGCTAAGGTTCATCCGCATCTTTTCCAAAGCCTGCGCATTTTGTAAGGCCATCTTGGCGCTCACTTTGGCAAAATCCTTCAATTTCTCCTCTTGGTAATGCCCCCTTAACTCTTCAACTTTAATCTCTTGGTGCGACTTAAGCGATCGAATCTCATCCTCAAATTGCTCTTTCAACTCCATCTTACACGTTTCTAATTCTTTTTCTTTTGTCTTTTCAAAATCAAGTTTCAAACTCTCAATTTCCTGTTCATGTTTATCCTGAAGCTCTTTCACAAGTTTCCCGAGGTCTTCTTCGTACTGCACACCCAGGTCTTTGACAGTGCTCTCCATTTCGCTGTAATGTTTGTTGTCCATCTCTGTTCTGACTCTAAGCAGTTCGGTCTGTAGTTCTCCTATTTCTCTGGCGTGCTGCTGTTCCTTGGAAATGTACCTGGCAAGATAAAAGACAACGACAGCGAGCTATTTTTTTTTTACGGAATGGAACAGACATCTCTTAAATAAACTGTTCACAGCCCTCCAATAGACCTATTCGGCTAACGTGTTTGCTTCCTTGTGGCCACCCAATTCAGATCATGTGATCATTCATTTGAGAGGTTCAAATAGCTGTTATTGAAGTTGAGCCTGCGATAATATATTCTTTTGTAAAGACAACATGCGAACGAGGCGAAAGGGTCAAAACATCGGACAACACAATGCACAATGACCCGTTAGCCTCGTTTGTATGTCAAACCGCTGACAACTTCAATAAGAGCCATTGTTCTTTTCGTAGATACTCGCATGCACTCAGTCGCGTGTGACAAATTGCACAATTGTAACCTCACAAAAATGGGGTAGCAACAAGGACATAAACACGTTAGCCCAATTGGTCTAAACGTCGCATTTGCCTTCGATAGTCAAACGCGGGAAAAGAGTCCCGAGATATCTGGACGACAGCGAACACGAGAGGCGTGAGGCGTGAGTGTCGTAAAACCAAAACCAAAGTAATTACTTTGGCCAATCACAAAGGACACGGACAATCCAATGAACCAATCAGAACTCCAAGTAATTTACACGTAGCCGACACAAAGCGCGGGAAAACGTGCATGCGCGAGTCACGATTGGTTTTGGTTTTACTTCTGACTGGTTGAGAAAGAACGACGATTTTTTAACCAATCACAAAGCGCAATAATGCAAAAACAAAGCAAACGCGAATCCCGAACCCGTGAACGGAGACGAGAAAAGTACATCGCAGTTGGTTATGGGCTTATGGCATATAACAAAATACAAATTTTGTCACCTTCTTTCCATATCTTCCGCTAATTTCTCCAATTCACGGACATGCTCCAACTCTCTCTCCATCTTCTCCTGTTCCAAGCCAGACCTCATTTTCTCAATCTCCTCGGCGTACTTTTGATCGCCTTCGACGAGCCGCTTCTCAAACTCCTTCTTCAAACTCTCCAGCTCCGCTAAATGCTTCGCCTTCAATTCGTCACGCTGCTGATCCAGCTGCGCCCGCAAGTTTTCCAGCTGTTGCGCATGCTCTTTGGCGGTGTCATCGTACGTTCCTTCCAAGTCTTCTCTCATCCGCGTCAATTTTTCATGTTCTCGTTTCACCTGTTCGTTTATCTCTTGGATCTCTTCTTCGTGCATTTTCTCCAAGCGTCTTCTCGTTTGCGCAGCCTGCTCGAGCAGCTGTTCTTGTTCGTTCCTTATAAACTCTACTTCCTCGGCGTGTTTCTTCCCCAGATCATCCAAAGCCGCGTTAGTGACTTCTGATCTTTCCTTTTCCAGCTCGTCTCGAAGTTCTTCCAGTTCCTGCGCGTGCTGCTCACCGAGATTTTGCTCCAGTTCTTCGAGTTTTTCTCGGAACTCTTCCATGAGTTTGTTTCGCAAAGCATTTAGTTCACTTTGATGTTGTTCATTCACCGCCGTTTCTATTTGCTCTATCGCATCAGTCAAGCCAGCCTGGTGTTTATTTGCCATTTCCTGACGCTCTTTTACCCGTAATTGTTCAAATTGCTCTTGCTGCTGGGACATTTTTTCGCTTAGTTCGTATTCATGTTTCTCCTTGAGCTCATCGATGTCTTTCTCATACTAAAGAAAAAGAAAAAAGAAAAATTTAAGTTTCTTAAAAGAAACTAAGCGAATTGTGTTACATACAAGATGATCTAAAATAGATGTGGTCACGCCAGTTTGGTGGTGTTTAAGACAGCAAAGACAGGGGCATGAAGACAAGTTTAGTTGCGTGTTTTGCAAAAAATATTCGCGCAGTTTTAATATTTTTTTCCTATCTATAAATTGGCAAGGAAGAAGTCGTAAGAATTGACAAGGCTCCATTTATGTGGTTTCGTGTAACCGAGAAAACCCTTTGCCGGAGACAACTTTATCGAGCGTTTATACGAGAAAGCTTTGTCTCCGAACGTTGAGTTAAGGTTGACCCTGTTTGACTATTTATAAAGTATTTTTAATAATCAAATCGCCAGTTATCCTTCTTCCTTTGAGTTTCTTTGGTTCATTCGATCACTGTGGGCCTTGCTGAATACAATTGTCTTTAGTTCAAATTTGAGCTTTAAAGCGTGAAACTTGGACATTACGTGACACTCGGCACGCAGTGAGTTGTCCCGGGTAGGCGAGGCCAAGTGTTTCTAGGAGAAAAATTGTCCCGTCCGCCAGGATTACCGTACCCGCCGAGACGAGACAACTCGCCTACCTGAGTTATCTCCGCCCACCACCACTCCCCGCCCAGAGAGGAGTTCGCGATCCTCATATAAACGGTTCTTTGACTTTTACAACAAAATAGTGAAAGGTAGCTCGCCCAGGGTGACTAGGGGAGGGTTGTCCCGAGTACTATATAATCCCATATAAATGGGGCCTAAATTACAGTCGAACCTCTTCCCACGGACATCGCTTTAATACGGACCGCTCATTTGGTCTCAGAGAAACCAGAATACATATGATATCTACCTTTATAAGACAGACTCTTAGCTCTGCTTTTTTGGTTACCGTATTGAAGAAGCGCGACTGTACTAAATATTTTGCGTTTGTGTTTCCATGAACGAAATGCACTCACTTGTGTCAACTTTTCTGCCATCGTCTGAAGTTCAAGCTCGTGTTGTTCCTTCATTTCGCCCAGCTTCTCTTGCCACTCGTGCTCAGTCTCCAGACGGGTAGTCTCGACCTTGATGGCAGTCTCGGCCAGGAAGCTGGCGGTGAGTTCATTCAAGTCTTCTTCATGGGAAGTTTCTAGCTGTGACTTGACCGCTCCCATCACTTCGTGGTGTCGTTCATTAAGATCTAAAAGTATGCAATAAAAATAAGATGGAATTAAAGGAAGGGAAACCGTAAATGAAAGCAAATAGATGGAATGCATTCTTTGCTATTTTGCTTGTTATAAAATCGTAGAGAAAGCGATATTTTCACATTTGGAAAAGTTCTAAACAAATCAACTTCTTACTGCATTTTTTCTTAAAAATAAAGTTTTTTGGAAATGTGTTTAAGAATCTGTAAAGACACTTTTTTCCTGCTAATCAGTCTCTTAATTCTTACAACTTAGTTTCTAGGCTTCTCATATCACTTACCAAAAGAGAAATTTTTACATTGAAACCAGCTAACTGCAACACGGCGATAATAATCAAAGACCAAGTTAATGAAAGTACTTCACGAGAACTATCATCTCAACCGTTAGAAGATTTTGTCAATGGCAATCATAAGCTCTGAACCACTTTCAATATTCGCTAGTTAAGCGCAATTTTAAATAATTTAAAGTATTGTAAATTTATGAACCGTTTGTAATAGAGGAAATCTTACAAAAAGTACCATACCTAACTAAAAGCGCTCAAAAGTGTATAAAATGTGTATAAAGTGTATAAAAAGCGAGTTTGGTTATACTTCACAAATGCCATCGTCGAAAAATTGAAATGTTCTCGCACGAAATCGCGGAAGGCCATAACGCGCACTTTAAAACAAGAGACGATCTTCGCGATTTTAGGAGTCGAAGAATATTAACTAATCATAAACACGATACATCTTTTTATCATGTAAAACCAGACATTTTGTTACTATGGCACCAGATGTTCCAGCAGGGTATGTGAATGCAAGTGACCATTAGAAATCACTTCAAAGTTGCAGTGTTTACTTCCGATTCTCAATATACTAGATCGAAACGAATACTAATTTCACATTCACGCTAATGACGCCCTCATTCAAACTCGGATAGAGACGGGGGGGGGGGGGGGGGTGTCAACTCGAAGAATGCCGGGAGAGAGAAGAACAAAATTCTTCAGGAAATCTGAAGATGGAGACTCGGGAAATTTTCGGAAAAAACATGAAGTGCTACAATTTAAATTTCAGGAAATCTGAGACATTTTCAAGAATGATTCCAAAAAAGTCGGGATGATATTCCAATTTTTTGGAACGACTTTGATCAAACAGCGTTTGATAGGTGTCAAATCCCGTGATAGAGGACATAAAACTACTTCTAAAGCCGAAAGACAGTTCAGCAATAAGTAGGACGCGAGTACAAAGCATCAAGGACTCGAGATAAACTTTAAAAACCATCGCAAACACTGTAAGGAATTCCAAGCGCAGACTTAGTACTAAAATCATGGTAACATCCTCGAGAAATAGCACGGATGTAGGTAAAACACGGCCGCCATTTGCAGCAAGCTATTTCAAAATGTGTTTACGTTGGATCTGACAGCCATAATCTTACGATTGAATATAAATGTGACTGAATACAATTTGTGACAAAAGCATAGCGTAAAAGTAAACAGTTGCGTTATTTGACTAACAAAAGCGCTCGCACAAACCAAACGGCGTGGTAATGGATTAGTTAGCTAACAGTTCGCATTTTGGACTTCGCGCAGTGCCTTTCTCTGCCCATGGGAATAAATGGATATCGGCGACTATTCTAGGAAACTTGAATGATATAATGCTGGGGGGGGGGGGGGGGTAACCATGCGTTGGACAAGCAGCCCATCTAGGGGGAGGAGAAAATACTCGACGTCGCTATTTAGTGCTACATACACCGAGATATACTCTGACTTTGTGGCCCACATTGTCGTGAGTACGGACTACTTAGTTCACAAAAGGACTCTAATCTTGCAAGAAAAACCACTTGACGATAATTGAAATTCATTTTACGCAACACTAACTTCTTCGAATGTAACTATGCACCTCGCCCCCTCTCCCTTTTAGTTTAAAGCCTGCCGCTCACTCTTCATGCGGGTACATTTACAGGATATTCTTTAAGTTCGAACCGAAACAGTTACGCGTTATCAGAGGAAATTCGCAGTGGTTCGTTCACTGAATATACAAGAACTTTCTTTAGCTTCTAACTGATATATACCGCTCATGCTTCACAGCAGGAACGACCAACGTCTGAAAAATATGCAACAGTTGCAATAAGTCAAAAAAATTTTCGTCCTCTTACCGTCTCTTAGCCCATCCATCTGTTCTCGATGAGCATCGTCAAGCTCGATCATGTCTTTCGAATGCTGTCTTTCTAAGACGCTCTTCATTGTGCCTACTTGTTGGAGTCGGTGCGTTTCCAGTTCATTCTTGAGCTCCCAGAGTTTCTGTTCAAATTCGGCGTTCATTCTAGTTATCTGGAAGGGAACGAATACAGAGAAAAACCACAGATAAAACTCTGCACGCAAACTGTTCGTGCGGAGGACGCCATCTTTGTTTGCCCACTGACTCAAGCGTGTTGAGATCGGACAGCGTGAATTGTTGTATGTTTGTTTTAGCACAGTGTACATAACCTCTGTAATTATTCATCTTATGCATGGAACAATGCAATGGGGGCCTGAAGACTTGTGCTTCAATAAGCGACAGAAGTTTGCTGTCAATTAGGAGAAAGAAAGGCTTGTGTCTTTGTTATTGTTTCGAAAACAGTCACTTTCTTTCTCTGAAAAATACGACTACTAACCACCACCAGAACCAAAAAAGAAACTACACTGCCAGCAATTTACTGCGTACGTCTAGCTATTCAAATTGAGCCTCTTCTGTGAAAGGAAACTTTCAGTAACTTCAGAAATTATTTCAATAATCGGAAAAAGTGGTTGTTTTCTACACTAAAGGCCTGAAAAAATGAGAAAACACGTTTCCTTACCAAGCAGTCGTATAGCAGAAGTAAATTTTGCTTCTTGGAAACAAAAAATGATGCTGGAAGCAATGTTTCCCGCATGGCAAAACTCGGAAATATTGGGGAAACATGCGCCCGTTACGAATGTTTCTCGTCAGTAGAAACTAAGCTGTGTTTTATTGGAAATCCGAGAATCTGATTGGTTCGCCCACTGTTTTCTATTTAAGCAATAGACCACAAGTTTCTATGGTTTATAAGCTGATAAACCACGCCTATAAACCATAGAAACTTGTGGTCTATTGCTTTTATATAATAATTCAGAAGACGCGCGATTTTTCCATGAGTTTACTGGCACAATAAACCATAGCTGATTGACCAATCAGAGCGCGCGCATTGATTTGGTTATTATATAATCGCCGATAGAAAACGATCGCACGCGCTTTGCTCTTTGGAATGCAACATTTTTCTTGATTTTTGGCTCAAAAAATACTCAGTTAAAAATTGTAGCTTTTGGAATGTAACCCTTTAGTGTTTCTACTAAAACAATTAGACTACTCGCCCTCGTTTTCTGTGAGACTAATAGACTGATAGACTATTCGCTCTTAGTAAAATCCAACTAGTGGTCTATTATCAATGCTGCGTTCTGATTGGTTGAGCTACTACCAGGCTATATGTTATAGCCCACTTGTAGCGAAAGCGCCGGCTTTGAAAACCAAAACAATGGCGGCTGAATTGCGTTTTCGCTTTAGTTTCGGACGAGTATTTGAGCTCATTATTAGATAAATCTATACTTTCTAGTTGGATTTTACTAAAACAATTATTCCTCTCGCCCTCATGGCCTCTGAGTCAATAGCCCATTCGGCCTTCGGTCTCATGGGCTATTGACTCAGAGCCCAATCGGGCTCGAGGAATAATTGTTAAATAGAAAACTCGGTCTCGTAGTCTAATTGTTAATTATTTCAATGGAACATTAACATACAATTTGCGTATTAGTCTTTGAATATTTTTAACAATGTTTGATGTGATTATTGCCTGCCTGTTTGTATTTATTGATTCACAGCTATCTACACTCTCTACAACGAAACAAATCAAGCGATGCATTAACGTTTTTGTTGTGTCTACGGAAAAGTGAAAAGCTTTATCTTAAGCAAATTAACCACAACCAGATATTTAGAACGACGCGACAAATCGTGAATGCGTTAAAATTATATTATCACCTACAATTCAATAAACAGAACTGCACGTTTTCAAACCAAATCGCACCTATACAAATTTTACTATTCGAATTTTAATGAATATATATCACCAATGAACGTTTTGTTCAACTGGTGTTATGCGGTCAGACCGTACTGGAGTTAGAAAATGTGGGGATTTTACTCAAAAATATCAATAGAAGCAATCATTAAAGCCTAGCGGGGACTATTATACTATTTAATATCATGCACCTGCAAAAATGGTTTCATTCTCACTTGTTAATTAGACCAAATCTTTTCGAAATCGTTAACGCTTTTGTCGACTTTTTCTTCTTGTCATAAGCCCAGTTAGGGCCGAAAACCGCAATCACGCAACTCAGCGTGATAGCAAAAGGACCAAAGAAACAAAGAACGCAATCTCAAACAACGTCCCACAGGGCTAGGAAAAAAAACAGGCACAGAAGTCGTTATTATTGGGGAAGAATCGAAAATAGAATTGAATCGATTTCACACACGAGTAAACCTATTTATAAAGCAGACATTATAGGTTATTCCAAACGAGGACAGTTATTCAAAAGGCTGCATTTTTTCCTGTGTACATTGGCCTATTTTTCGAGATATCGCAGCGAATTTCCATGCGAAAGAGATATAAGCTAATACGAATCTTGTTGCTCGAGTGATCGACTAGTAGCTTCTCGTATGAGGGTCGAATGCCTCAAACTGCCAATGCAGATTTGCTATCAGCGAAGCGAGATGGCGAACGACGCGCGAGAAACGAGAGTTTTTAACGCAGAAAAATTGCGATCTTACTGAAACTTCATCTGTACATGCAAAGTGAACCATTATAATTCATACTGCATGCAGCGGTTTAGATCGCGAATGGAAGTTACAAACTGCCTGCAAACAGCTGCATTCGATTGGAAATACGAAATACCCTTTGCAGATAAATTATGTCGGGTCACCCACTAAATAAAACCATTTAAAAACAGTTTCCAGAAAGGTACGAGTCGGAAAAACAACAGCCTTGGGATAAACATAACAAATGAAATATTCCAATGTTTACCTTTTAGTGACCGCTCAGGTGTTTTTGCTGTCATGAAAAACACAGTCCAAAAAGAGAAGAAAAAAAGCGTTCTTTTGTCGTTCAAGAAACAGGCCAAACGGACTGTAGTCTATTATCGGCATCTCTTCACAAGTTGCTATACTTTGCAATACGTTAACGTTTAGCAAGGAACCAATGACCATATCCTGTTAGTACGACTGGGCGATGTTGATTAAAGATTTAGACATTTAATTTCATGACTTGTTTGTTTACTTGCGAAAGAAAAACGGAGTGTTTGTTTCCTAAAAATATAAGCAAAATGAAATCAAACGAGTAAAGGAAAGCAGTTTTCTTTGCAGATAAGTGTATAGTATTGCTAAAAAATGTTATCTTGACAGAGAAATAAAAGAAAAGAAGCGAGAAACAGTAGAAAACTACTGTCTGTAAATTGTGTGACATCAGTGGACACGTAACGGACATTACCTCGACGGAATAAACGCTCCGGCCAATCACAAACAACAAGATAACATTCAGACAGGTGCGTAGCCGGTGTTTCGCGTTCTGTCGAGTATTCTAATTGGTTGACTAGGAAACGCACTGAAATAATAAATTCGCATTCTACATGGACAAAATCAGACATAAAAACACTGCGGGTTTTTAATATATTGCGACCTTAGCATGGTTAAATGATTTTACCCTATTCACTGAAAGGTAATCTCGAAAATCTTAAAAAAAGTCGAAACTTTTCAACGAAATGGATAGACGATTTTACGTACGATGATAGGTTTAGTAAAAATTTAATAGTAGTCGCTATGAAATCGATTCCATTCACCGAACTGCAATAACTTGAAAATGCGATGTGTTGTGTGAGTTATTCGCTCGTAACTGCGTAGGACGTTCTTAAGGAGTAGCAATATTACTAACAACATCGGTTACTAAACTAAATTACATCGTAAAATTAACATAAAGGACGACAATAAAAATAAAACGTAAATCTTAACCGTCTAGGTATAAAGATCCCACCTTAAAGCAATCTCGCTCTAGGAGCGAATTGACGATCCACAACAACAGATCGTTCCATTCCATCTGTCTGTCTTCACCAAAAATTGCCACGATTCGGGTAAAAATCGCTTTTGAATGAGCCTGTTTATGCCATATTCAGAAGCGTATTTGGCATCGGAGAATGTCACAACCGTCGCTCGACCCGCGGAATCACAATTAAAAATAGCTCACTCTTAATAAAGTTGTATTTAGCACAGCTCGCCCGCCCCAGCTTTCGTCTAGCGAAATTCGATTCGGAGATTTTGGACTCGCTTAACAACGACATGGCATCGAAGTATAAATTGAATCGTGACGGCTTTCGGTTTCCTGCGGATATTATTATTTGGACTGGCTGGTTGATATTGTCACCAATATTTGTCTGCGAATATAGTTTTTTGACTTGTACAAAGAGGAAAGTATTGCCAGGCAACCCGTGTCAAGTGTAGCGATGGTTAAAACATGACGCTTATTGCTCCAAACGATCAAAAAAGTCATTGTTTACTTTTTGCAAAACAAAAAATGCTTTTGGTAAATAAGGTTTTAAAATGAGATGAGTTAATATTTTCTCCCACGTCGACAATTATTCACCAAACTTCAATTTACATGGAAACAATAACAACTAAAGTTAACACCGAAATTTCAACTGTTTTTATAACATGAAATTTAAATGTGTAAAAAAAATTTGAACAGTTGTTCCACGTAAATACAGAAAATCCGCTTTAGAAAATACCACAGGCTCAATTTCCGGTTTGAAGACTATTGTCACGCAACCAAGTTTTCGGAAAGTCGTTAATCTTTTCTTTATCTTATAGACGGAAACAAAGAAATCTTTTCATAATCATGTGCATTAAAATGCCACTAACCGAAAGGAAAAAAGAAGAAAAGGAAAACACGTCTTTTACAAGGGGTTTCTGGGGCAACAAACTATGATAGATCCGCAAACGTCAAAAATGCCACTTCTGTGGTCGGACGTCTGCACACGGAAATGAGCAGGTTTGTGTCGTGAATGCGCGATTTCGCTCCTATTTTCAATCTCGTCCCCAGGGCCCGCTTTTCTTTTGGTCAGCACCAAGAACACGGACTCTGGCCAGGGCCGATCCCGGAAGTCCGCATTTCACGGACTTCCGGGCGTTCTGCGCAGACTCAGAAGTTTTTCTCTTAATCTGATTGGCTGAGAATCTAAACAATGCGCTATGCGCATGCTCCAAAAATCGGTCAGGCCAGAGTCCGTGTTCTTGGTGCTAACCAAAAGATAAGCGGGCTCTGGGAACGACATTGCTAAGGGATCAATTACGAATTCGATGAATAGTTAACCGAAAGATGAACCAAGAAACGAAAATTACAATGAGGCCACTACAAAGCCGGATAGTAACGAAAGCATTACCGGAAAGTACGCGGAATACAAGCGAGTTCCCCAAGTATACAGCGAGTACAAACGAGCAACCGACTAGCGAACGCTAACGAGTAACAATATAATTTGGTTTTATCAACTGGGTTGATAATGTCAATTGGCCACCGTAAAGAGATTCAAGTGCTGACGTTTCGAGCGTTAGCCCTTCGTCGGAGCGAATCAAGGAATCGTGCGTCGTGTGTCTTTATATACAGAAAGATGGAGCTTCGCTATTGGCTGGTGCCTGGTAACGTGAAAACTTCGGAATAAATTAGTTGAATGAAAAGCGTTCGTTGATACCGTGAGGATTAAAAGTGCCGATTTGAAAAATAAATTTTTGTTCTAGAGTTTTACGGCTTTCCGTGTTTCCTTGATGAAGGGAAAGGCCGCAGACTGCCATATGTTGCTTAGAATGATTTGGGAGATTGAAGTGTCTCGCGACCGGTTTCGATGCATTTTTGTCGTCTTTCTCTACGTCACGAAGGTGTTCTCGGAATCGGTCGCCAAGTCGTCTCCCTGTTTCGCCGATGTATAACTTTTTGCAAAGAGTGCAAGTTATACAGTAGATGGCATTGGCTGAGGTACAGGTGAAATGATCAGTGATTTTGATAGATCGCTTGGGTCCCGATATTTTGTCAACGTTGTGAATGAAAGGGCATGTTTTGCATCGTGCGCGAGCGCATTTAAAAGTTCCGGGTTGATCACTAGTTTGGAATGCACTTCTGACTAAAAAGTTACCTATGTTTTTGTCGCGTTTGAATGAAATTAATGGAGGTTGCGAAAAGATTCTACCAGTGTCGGGATCATTTTGAAGTAATTTAAAGTTTTTGAGAATGATGGATTTAACTGCGTGGTTTTGAGGGTGAAATGTGAGGGTGAATGGAATTCTATTGTTGTTTTCTCTCTGTGACGTTTGTAGTGCTGACTGCCGATCAATTTGCTGGGTGCGATGATGGCCCGCTTGAACAACAGAAGCAGGATAGCCGCGTTTGTCGAAGAAATTGCACATTTCCTCTGATTTTAAGACAAAATCAGAGTCGTCACTACAAAGACGGCGAAGTCTAAGAAACTGAGAATAAGGAATGGAATTCTTGACATGTGATGAATGTGAAGCTGAATACAACAAATAGCTATGAGAATCTGTGGGTTTGACACCTCCTCGACTTTATGCTAAAGTCGACAAAGATCTCACCTCCACTAACCAACAAATGTCAAGAGCACTATTAACGACCTTATAGTCAAACACGAATTGGCCGCTACTGCTACCATCTCATCATTACACTCCCAGACCCTCGTGTATTTACTTTTTACCCAAAATTCACAACCTAACAACCCAGTCGACCTCTC